>CM044018.1:12703556-13278556 GCA_024085815.1 Flaveria linearis
TACATTATTTGACATACAATTATAATAAGTGTTATCTTTTTATAATATTATAAATTATTAAGATATATACTATTAAATCATGAATGATGAATCTACCAAAAACTCTGAATTTCAGCATTGGCTTCAATTGTCCAAATTAGGTCAAGTGCTGAATCAAGTGCCAAATGATATGTGAATGACTACTTATCAGCATATGCTAGGCATTATGGAACTACATGTGCTAAAAGAATGCATATCAACATATACTGTTCAACTGTCAATCAAAAATAACTCCATGATCTACCGATCGACTGCTGCTGAGAACAAGCATGTCTGTGCCGACGGTTGCTCGCTTCACCTTTAGGAGACAACTAGTACTGAAGCTGCTAACTCTGATAATAGATTACCTGTTCAACTATAGCATCTGAACATAGAATACTTATTCTTATTGTTTAATTTAAAAGTCCTTACACTGTATAGTGAGGCAAACTTTGTAAGCCATTTGATTGTTTCTGCCAATTGTAATATTTGTACAAAACAAATAAATCAAGTGAATACTTTGAAAGAACTTATTGTGTTTAGCTTTACTCAAAGTATTTATTTTGTGATAATAAGTAACTAACTTAGATTCCTCATTCGTTAGTTATTGATTATTGAAGAAGTTCTTTTTTTTCTTAACCGACCCTAATCCAACAAGTGGTATCAAAGCTCAGGCTCTTTATTTTCTTGAATTAATCTTTTAATAAATTACTTGTTTCTTCTTTTGAACAAACTATCAAACACCACCCTTTTCTCATATTTTCCTACCCTCTCAAGATGACTAATGTAGCCATTTCAAGTAAACATGATTTCGAGAATGGGACTCATACCAAACCTCCATGTTTACTCCACATGATTATGATACTTGGAAAATCCAATGGAAGATTTCATAAGGAACCAAGACATAAGATTGAGCTCTCAATTCAGAATGGACCACATATCCTATGGTCCAAGCCCTGGTGAAGATCGAGTAATGATCCCAAAAGATCCTACAAAGTATCAGATGAAGATCTGAAAAAATGGACGTGGATTCAAAGTCTTTATAGCTGATCAGAATGAGCATACCCAACAACATCATGTGTGGCTTCAAGAAATTCACAACTGCTCAAAAGTTGTGGGAAGCTTTGAAAGCCAGATTTGAAGGTACTAAGACATGAAGGAAGACAAATGAGATGTCTTGAAATATAAGTTCGAAGACTTCGGTTTCATAAGGGGTGAAACCATGACTGCTACATATCTTAGATATGTAGAACTTTTAGACTCTCTTATTGAAGCTATAGTGAAGATGGAGAATAATGATGTTCTCAGAAAGTTCTTAAGATTCTTACCAAAGACATGTACAATTTATACTGTGTCCATAAGAAGAACTGAGAAACTGAAGATAATGACTCTTGAGGAGTTATATGGCATCCTAAACATTTATCAAATAGAGATGGATGCAGATAAGGATTCACTGGGTAGATCTTCAAACCCCTCAAAGTCATCAGCTCTCATATCCCTTATTCATGAGCTAGTTCATTATCACTCCCACTTCCAAGTCTATCCAACTACTATGGTGAATAATCAAGCACCTGTGATCACCTATCCTGAATCTCTAACTTCTGAATATCAATTGTCACCATCACTCAGTAGATGGAATGAACCATCCTTAACACCCTTTTCACAATCATATCCCACAAACTCTACCTTTATCAGTGACCAAGCCAACTTCTTTCAACTCTCTGAAGAAGATCTGGAATGCATTGATCCAGATGAAATTAAAGAAATGAATATGAACTATCAAATAGAATTATATCCTTCAGGGCTAAGCAGTTCAACAGAGGACCGAGAGAAAGCTACTGAAGCAGAGAAGATCAGGATTGGGTTTGACAAAGCAAGGTAAAGTGTTTAAACTGCAACCAGTTTTGATACTTTGGCAAGGAATTCAAAGTACCAAAGTCTAACCCATCTCCTCCAAGCACATCAAACAATTAACAACACTTAACTCATCAAAGCACTCCTTCATCCTTTAGACAAAGGAATATAATAGCAATAGCCTCAAGAGACGGAGGTGATTGACTGAAGCTTCAAAGTGGAAGATACCACTCCATCAACAATGCCCTAATGGCTGGAAGTTCAAACCTCTCACCTCAGGTAACTTCTGAACCTTACTATACTACTGAAAGCATAGCTAAGGTTAACTTGTACAGAAGTCACAATTGGATCTCATGAAAGATATTGAATCAATCAATCTTCTTAAAACTAATTTTAAGAAAACTAATCAAGCTTAAAAAGGTAAAATAATAGAGTTGGAAAAGATTGTTTCATAACTAAAACATGAATAGACCAACTTAGTGACCCCAATTTATGACCTTTTGAGCAGGTTAAAATCAACACAAGGTGATTTAGCCATGGCTAAAACGTATGCTGTTAAATACAAAGTTCAAACTAAAAAGTTTGAAAAATTGCTTTCTTTTACTGAATAACCAAGACAGGTCTAGGGTATAATTATATGGAAGCTCCAATGATATACACTCCCATATATACCCCTAAATGCAACCTTGAAGTAAAGAATCAAGTATCTTTTGAACCCATAAGTAGAAAGCCATTTACTAAAAAGATTGAGACAATAGAGATAGAGGATAAGGATGATGTAGTTGAGGATGTAGATGAAGAGAGATGAAGAAGAAAAAAAGGGAAGAAGATCTAAAGGCAAAAATCAAGCAGGATGTGATAAAAAACATCAAGTTTGTAAAAGATGTACCATCTTTCGAATCACATCAGCTATCTGCTGAATAAGAGTCCTCTCCCAAGACAAAGCTTTAGACAAAGCACATCTGCAACACGAAGAACCACTCTAAAAATTGTTGTGTTGGAACCTTAGATTCTTCAGAAATGAGACCCCAACCTTGTGTTCAAAAAATCATTTCCGAAGCAGTTAACATTCACAATAAGAGGTTCCCAAAGAAAAATATAGATACGTCCACTCATGCTAATCAAAAATAAAGAAGAAGATAAGTGGAACTGAGGGAAATAAGAATTAGAAGATGAAGGAGATGCGTGCGATAAGGCACATGCTGAAGTCATCAAAGAAGATGGAAATCACATGCCTAATGTGCGGGGAAGACGAGCATTATGCAAAAGACTACCAATACAATCCCCTAGCTCACTCTTTCAAACATCACAACAAGCCCAAACCCTTAAGAAAGTCTGAAGCTACAAACAACCATTAAAATAACATGTTCGGCGGCCAAATCTTTCAAGTGCCAACGTCAAGCAAAATTCAACACCTCTGAAAGATCTTCTGAAAGGATCGGTGGTTGCATACCAAAAGAAGAAGAAGAATTAGGAGAAACTTTCACCATCTCTAAACACTTCAAGGGGTCAAAGCACAAAGGATAATGTCAAGACAACAGGCAAAACCAAGAGAAAAGACTGGCAACCAAAGACATTCGCCGAATTCTTAGTTGACCCAAATCAAACACAAACCCCCTATGCATTTAACATTGATATAAATATGCTAAAAATTGGAAGACCCAAGACTAAACAAGCTTGGGTCCCCATTCATCACTAACCAAATTGTTTATATGAGGATCATTCACAATCCAAAACTAACTTTTGGATTATTGATAGTGGATGCTACTGGCACATGATAGGTGACACATCATGCCTGCTCAATCTAGAACCATATGCCGGTGGATCTGTTGCCTTTGGAAGGTACATAAAAGGAGGATACATTACTGGGAAGGGGACAGTCAGCAACGCCAAGTTAAGTTTGATAAGGTGAACTATTTAAAACAGTTAGGTTATAATTTACCAAGTGTGTCTCGGTTGTGGGACAAAAAATATAACACTCTTTTTATAAAGCATGAATGTATTATCTTATTCCTGGTTTTGAAATTCCAAATGATAAAATAAATTTAAGAGCTCCCAGGAAAGACAATATGTACCTACTCAACATGCAGAATGCATCACCTTTAGGAAATGTATCTTGTTTTGTTTCCAAAGCATCCTTAAACGAATCCTCTATTTTGCACAAAAGATTAGCACATATAATATAAAAAATATGAATAAGCTAGTTTGGAATGGGTTAGTCACTAGACTATCAAACAAGGAGTTTGTAATTGCTAACCACCGTGTTGCTTGTCAAAGGGGAATTTAACACAAATCTTCTCATAAGTCAAAAGAAATTAATTCAATCACAAATCCTTTGCACCGGCTACACATGAACCTTTTTCGACTAACAGGTGTAAAGAGTTTGGGTAGAGAATCATCTTGCTTGGTAATAATAGATGATTTTTCAAGATTCACTTGGGTTTTCTTTTTAGAAACTTAATGCGAAACTTCTAATATTTTAAAATCTTTTATTATTAAATTTGAGAATCAAATGGATCAAAAGATCAAAACAATTAGATATGATCAAGGCTCTAAATTGAAAACGACACTCTTGATTCTTTTTCTGAATCCAAAGGTATTGCATGGAAATATAGTGTTCCTAGAACTTCTTAGTAAAACAAAGTTTTTAACAGAAGAAATAGAACACTTATTGAAGTTACAAGGACCATGCTGTTTGACTCCAAACTTTCAATAACATTCTTGGGTGAAGCAGTCAGCACTGCATGCTATGTTCAAAATAAAGTGTTGATAGTCAAGACACATGGAAAAACTTCTTATGAATTATGGCATAAAAGAATACCATTCATATGATTTCTCTGAATTTTGGATGTCCATGCACCCTTCTTAATACTAAGGATCATCAATCCAAGTTTGCTGAGAAATCAGTAGATGAAATTAAATATTATATTTAATAACAACTCCTCAAGTAGTGTGGGAAACTCCCCAAGTTGGATGTTTGATCTAAGTAGATTCATAAATGCATTTAATTATTTGATTGAGAATGTTTCCAAAGACTCTCTTAACAGGTCAGCTTATATACAAGCCCCAACTACTAAAGATCATAGGTAGATCTACCAGAAAGACCAAGTCACATAAGGTCATCTTCTAACACAGTCCAACCACATTTAGCAGATATAGATGCTAGTATCATAACCAATGTGGGTCATCGATCACATGCTCATTATGACTCCTCACATGAAGAGTCTTGTGATCATTTTTGTACTAGACAACCCTTTAAAAATGATCCAAGTATGACAAGTGCTAAAGATAGAGTCATTTCGACAGATGAACAAGGAGATCCATCTCCTAAACTTCTTGAAACAAACTTCTCTAATTTAGATATTTCTTAACAACTCCAAGTAATCCTAAGACTAAGAATTCATAAAGAATATCCAGTTGAAAATGTCATTAGCAATGTAGAAGTGGGTGTCAAGACAAGAAGCAGGGTGAATGAGGCAAACATTTGTTTGTTCTCATGCTTCCTTTCTCAACAGGAGCTAATGAAAGTTGATGAGCTTTAAGAGATAATAGTTGGGTAGAAGCAATGCAAGAAGAGCTTCTCCAATTTTCCTGACAAAAGGCTTGCAAACTATGTTCACTTCTAAGGGGGAAGACTATAATAGGGACCAAATAGGTTTTTACAAACAAGAAAGATGACAGGGGCATTGTTATCAGGAAGAAAGCTAGACTGGTAGTACAGGGGTACACACATGAAGAATGGATTGATTATGATGATATCATTGCTCCTGTGGCAAGGTTTGAAGCAATCATAATTTTTCTAGCATTTGCTACCTCCAAAGACTTCAAGGTGTTTCAGATGTATGTCAAGAGGGCATTCCTCTATGTTGAGATTGATGAAGTTGTCTATGTCTGCCAACCTCCAGGCTTTGGAGATCACAAGTATCTGGATCATGTATATAAACTTGACAAAGTACTTTATGGTCTTCATCAAGTACTAAGGAAATGGTATGAGACACTCTCTACCTTTCTTCTAGAAAATGGATACAACAGGGGATCCATAGACAAAACTCTCCTCATCAAGACATTTGATTTGAATAATTATCTTCGAACAAGTGTGTTTTGATGATATCATCTTTGGTTCTACAAATGAGAGCTTGTGCAAAGCCTTTGAAAGTATCTTGAAGTCAAAGTTCGAGATGAGTTCAATGGGATAACTCATTTTCTTTCTAGGGCCATAGGTAAAACAAACCTCTGATGGTATTTTCATAAATTAATCTAAGTATGTTCAAGATATCTTAGTAAAATTTCAAGCTACTGATGCTAAGGCTGCTAAAACCCTAATGTCGAAGACATGGTCATTATCTCCTGATCTGGATGAGGAAGTAGTTGATCAACAACATTACAAAACCATCATTGGATTTCTCATGTATCTCACAGCAAGTAGAGCAGATATCATGTTTGCTACATGCCAATATTTAAGAGTACAAGTTACTCCAAAGGTGTCACATCTAATGGTTGCCAACAGAATTCTGAAGTATCTTAAAGGAGGATCTAAGTTGGGATTATAGTACCCCAAGAGTTTGATTTCAATCTTTGGGGATATAGAGAAGTGACTATGGGGGATGCAACGTCAACAAAAAGTCCACCTTAGGAGGATGTCAATTTCTAGGGGGAAGATTGGTTTTATGGCAATACAAGAAGCAAACTTGTGTCTCTACATCAACCGATGAAGCAAAATACATTACCACATCAAGTTGTTGTGCACAAGTGCTATGGTTTCAAACTTAACTTAGAGATTATGAAGCAACTTTCATGAACACCACAACTCCCATTGATAACAACAGCACTATCTCCATCACCAACAATTAGGGGTGTTCAAAAATCCAAAATCCAAAATCCGAAAATATCTGAAATCCGATCCGTATCCGAATTTGAATAAATTGATCCGAATTCTTATTCGGATATTCGGATTGGATCTCATCTGAATCTGAATTCCTTATTCGGATTTCGGATATCACAATTTTTTTATTCGGGTTATTTGGATTATTCGGATATCCGATTAATCCGAATAAGATTTTAAATATGTTTCTATCTTAATACTCATTATGAAACTATATATTATGTTTTCAACTCAATACACAAGAGTCTTTACACATTCTAGTCATAATCCTAAATAATTATGAAATAACCGATCTGTTTCTAAACTAGAGATTTTAATTTTTGGTTCGATACTATAATCTATTATGTTTTAAATTTAAATTTGCATACAATTCAAATTTATTTTTAGTTTTATATCTTTTATTATGATTTGCAATGTATAAAATGGTAAGAATAAAAGGTTAGAGAAAAATAAATAAATAGAATCAAAAAATAGAAAAAAAATATTGTTTGGTTTATTCGGATAAATTCGGATTATACGGGTATATCCGAATCCGATCCGAATTGAATTCTGATAGATTCGGATTGGATAGAAATATCTTTATTCGGATTGGATCGGATTTCAGATAGGGTCTTACAATTTTCAAATCCGAATAATCCGATCCGAATAATCCAAATAATCTGTTATCCGATCCGATGAACACCCCTACCAATAATCCTGTTAAGCGTTCCAAGACAAAGCACATTGATATCAGGTATCATTTCATTAGAGCCCGTAAAGTAAATAAAATAATTAAAATAATAAGGTCCATACAAATGAACAGTACATAGATTTATTCATAAAAGGCTTTTGATAAATCCAGATTTAAATATCCTGTATCTGCTATTGGGATGATGAACTTTGAATAGTTAAATGATTTATATTAATAATACTTAAAAATTTTGCAAAGAAATGTTTTCCTTGATAAAATGGAAAAAAATGTACATCTGCCAAAATTTGCAAATCAGCAGATAAATAGGTATCTACCGAATTCCAGAAGATATATGAGTATTCACCGATTCTGTAGTTCAACAGATAACAGAGCAAAGCGGGTATCTGTCGAATGGGATGATTTGACAGATAGGATGAATTCAGCTCATGTTTTAGAAAAAGATCAGGTAGGACCCACTTTCATTTTCCGATAGGTAGTGACGCTGGATTAGTTACCTAAAAAGACTGTTTAATCATCCAACGCTGTAGATTTCAATTGTTACGATGGTAAATATTTTAAAATTCAATTTTTTATATTATCCATAACTGTTAAAATCGGAGGTTTTGCACCATTGTCATCTTCACTCTTTTCACAAAGCAAACCCTTAAACCATCAAATCTTCAATCTCTCAAAGTCTACCAAAAATTAACCACTTTCAATGGCCGCTCAAACCCTAAAATTCTATCGAAATCACAACATTAGTGCATCACTTGAGACCATAGGTGATGATGTACATTATCCTATCCTCAGATTCCTAAAGAATAGAGACCCTATGATTTGTGAATCCAATATAACAGAATTCAGGAACACTGCTCCATACAACAAGAGAATGGATTCAAGGTCATAATGACAACAGTCAACGGATGAAGTTCACCGTATCCTGGTCCAAAATTCATTAACATTTGAAGTTGAACGACATAGAAGATGTATCTTCCCTCTCAAAGGATGTGGTGAGTGCCACCTTTAAGGGGATAGGATATGAAGGAACCATCATGACGTCTACCTTCTCCAAATAACTGGTATATTACAATTGGAGAATTATCCTTCATATCTTCCTACACTGACTTTCCAATATGTTAGGAGGATGGGACCAAGTACTACTGGATGTAGCAGTGCCTATCCATGGTGTAGTCAAATACTAACATGATGATTTTTCAAAATTTTTTTCAACATTTTTACAAAAACATAAATGTTGCTGCAAAATTCTAGTTTTTAATGTACCCTAGGTTCTTACAACTGATTTACGAGAAGAACAAGGGGATAAATTAAAACTTAAAGGAGTTATTCATGTTTGAGGAACTTTAAACAAAAAATCTTTTCAAAGTTAAAGGCAACTCCTAAATCTTTTTCAGGGAAGGTGACTCCCTTTTTTAGGCATATGCTTGAGGTCATTAAGCCTCAGGGTGATAGCATAGCTACACCCACCATTGCTGATCCCACACCTTCCACTTCACAACCAAAATCTCTTAAACATAAGAAACCCCTACCTCTTTTACTAAGAAGATACAGGCTCCCAAATCATCCTCTCCTAAAATGACAAGATTGGATACTAGAGTCCCAATCAAGTCAAAGGTTTCAGCCAAACCTGGAAAAGGCTTAAAGAAGAAGGTTACTCTTCTTTCCTCAAACCAGACCCATACACCAACTAAAAGCCCTTAATTAGAGTCCTAAAACTCCATTGAGCAAACCAAATGGATACCCACAAGATTTATACAACCTCTATGGAAGAAGTCTCATTAGGATCTGGGTCACATCTCGGGCCAATAGACATAGCTCCACTCTATCCAGTACACATGTCTACCACCCCGAATGTTGATGTTTGTCTCATATCAGCATGAACCATTGTCTTCCTCTTCCCATATAACAAAGATAGTGGAGACCGATGTGATTGTAGTAACATCTGACCCACATCCTTTATCCCAAGAGTTTGATCCTAGGAAGGAAAGGATCAATATGGAAGAGGATGTTTCTATTGCTAATCCATCAATTGATTAGCAGGATAAAGACAACATAAATAAGACCTTAACCATGGAAACTCACCCTGAAGATGTATTATTGGAGTCATTCTTTAAGGACAGGAATCCAAAGCGCCATTAGACCATATTTGGTGGTGATGGTGAAGAGGCTAGGCCTAGTACCTCATCTCCCAAGGATTCTACAAATGTGGATGAGGGAAGTATGAAATAGATTGCAGAATTGACGACCTAAAACCTTGATCTTGCATAAAGATTGATATTTCTACAAGAAGAAAATGCATGATTAAGGGTTTATGCTCAGGAAGTAACAATTCTTGAATTTGAGAACTGTCTATTGAAATCTTCAGCATATAGAGTATCTAATTTGGAAACTCAACTCATAACTCTATAGCAAGAAGTTGCAAGAGTTGTAACATTGAAAAATAACTTACAACTCTTCAGTAAGCTGTTGCAAAGGCGATGGATCTAGAAAACAAAGTTGAACATCTTCAAAAGACCATTGGCCTTCATAAATCCATCATCCTGAGTCATTCATCTTCAGCACCACAAGTACCTTTGGATATGCCTTCTCCTATCACCTTGTGTTATCTGGAATCTTAGATGATGCCACCATAAAGGGGGAAGATGAGCCCAAAGAAGCCGAGGATATCCTTCAGAGATTGGCTACTCAAGTTATTAAAGCAATACACCCAATCTCCTTCTCTTCATAATGGAGTGTAACGCTTGGAATTTTGTAAAGAAATAAAGAAAGAGTACTAATAAGGAAAAGAAAATGTAAAGTATCTTGCAAGTAGGGAAAAAGAACAAAAGTGGAGGGGGCTAAGTGTAAAAAGTACAAAAGTCAAATATTATAACAATATTTGAGTATGGCCGCCCATGTATATACACCAACTTCTGCTTTTTCGACTAAAAAGGGGAGAAAAAGAAAAAGATAAAGTTCTCTCGGGTTTTCAAGGAGAAAGGGGATGAAATTGAAATTGGTAAGTGTTTATGAGTTTTGGTTCGGTTTATGGATTTTTGGCCATGTAACCGAATTTTACATGTTCTTATGTGTGTACATGTGTTCGGGTTATGTGTTTTGACATGTCTAGGTCTTAGAAACTTTCGGAAGTTCAAGTTGAAGAGTTTAAGCTTGAAAGCAGCTAAGGGCAGTTTCTAGACCCCGCGTTCTATATATTTTAAAAGTTTTCGAGGCTGAAAATGCATGTAAATAATTTTAGTAAAAAGTGTATGTATAATCATATGTTTGAAATGTATATATGTTAATGTGTTATGGTTGTGCATACTAGATTAAAGCTTAAATGGTAGTGTAAGGCTTAGAACATGTTAAGATAATGTTTGGGACTGAAAAATATGTTAGAAACATATAAGATGGTGTTCATGTGCCCAAACAGGGCCCATGCGCCCACTATTTTCCCTAGAAAAGTTTTAAGTAAGGTCATGTGTCCAAACAGGGCCCATGCGCCTGAAAAATAGGCTTAAAAGTCCAAGTATGTGATGATGCGCCCAAACAGTAGTCCATGCGCCTAGAAATGCCTTAGAAATTCCTGAGTGTAAGGTAATATGCCTGAATAGTAGTTCATGCACCTAGTTTTAAAAGAAATGCATATGGGGTGATGCGCCTAAATAGTGCCCATGCGCTCAAGGGGCTCATACGCCTAAGTGAGAAATGGTTAAGTATAGGCTCATGCGCCTGCATAGTTGAAAACACCCAAACAGTCGTCATGCGCCACAATAGTTCCCATGCGCCCAACACTTAGAAAGTTTTATGAAATTTTGAGAAAAAACAGAATGTTAGGGTTTGACCCTATTTTGACTTTTGTAATGTTTTGGCCTAATTTAAGCATGAGTATGTGATTGTCTATGCATAGAACATGTATGATAATATGATGAATGTATGATGTGCATATGTGTATGAGGTGTTATCTTTTATTGGTTTACAAAACGTATTTATATTATAATGTAAAATACGGTAAGTATCATGTTATTACTTTACGTAGTATGACGAATGTATGAATGAACGTAAAGTCTAACATAATGAAGTGAAAGATAACAAAGATGACAAGTGAAACGTAATGAAAGAAAGAATGGCTTGCAAACAAATAGAAAGGAGGTGCACGACCATGTTGTCATTAGCACAACTGTGTGCGGTTTAAAAACCCGAAGGATGCATATAGGGTCAATCATTGAGAGTGACGGGACCCTTGTGGCATGCCCTAGGTGACTAGGTCAGCTTCATGCACAATGTTCATGGTCTAATTGTAGACCACAGGCCCAGCATCAGCTTCGTGCAAAATGTTCGGGGTATTGCACATTGGTCGGGATAAAGGCGAGAGGTGACTTGCCCTAGGTGACTGAGTCAGCTTCGTGCATAATGTTCGTGGTCTAATTGTAGACCACAGGCCCAGCATCAGGTTCGTGCACAATGTTCGGGGTATTGTACATTGATCCGTAAGAAAGTAAAAGAACGACGTAACGTACGAAAAGAAAGTAAGAAAGCAAAATAATGATGTAAAGTATGATACGAAAGTAAAAGAATGAAAGTAAAAGAGAGTGTAAAGCACGAAAAGAAAGTATGTATATGATAGCAAATGATAATGAAATGAATGAAATGAAAGTATGTATACGATGATGAAATATAGTAATAAAAGTATGAAAGAATGAAATAAACAATGAATATTGTTTGAACGTATGTACGATGTGTGTTGTATTCGAAGGTAAAAGTATTTTATAGAAAGGTATATTTTTATATAAAACACGCAAGGTATTTTGATACGTATAAAACTAAAGTTCACTCAGCAACACTGACTTTTATGCATTTTCAGTTGGCAGGTAAATTGCTGAGGATGGCACAAGGGGAGGCTACTCGGCAGGGCGAGACTGACATCCATTCATGCATGTTATTATTGTTGTTTTGTAATGCAACTAACAGATGATTTCTTTTGTAACTAAACAATGTTGTATTGCATAGAAACATTAATTATTAATGAAATGAATGAGCTTTTGTAATTCCGCTGCAATGTTTTAAAAAATATATATATATATATATAATATATATATACACATACACACACACACACACACATATATATATATATTATGTATGTTTAGTCCTATGAATGTCCAACTGTGAGGTGCCTGGGAACGGGACCTTACAAGTTGGTATCAGAGCCATAGTTTAAGAGAATTTGGTATATGTTTTCAAAAACCTAATCTTAAACTGAGAATGGGACTAAAGGAAAGGGATGTCAGCCCGAGTAGCTACGTGCCATCAGGTATTTCCTTTTTCTAAAGTTAATTAGAGTTTTGTGCGTGTGCTATTTGATTATGTGCTTATAGTAGATTTAGATACTGATGTAGTCAGGATAGAAAATGCTTGGGGTATGAAGAGTAAAGTAAGTGGCTAATCATAACTGGCCACTTTAATTAGGGACTTACTATACTCAACATAAACTGAGCTATTACCTTGAATGACCGTATTCGTGTTTGAATCTTATAGTGATTAGAGGATGGCTGGAGGTAGATCGTCTAATGCTTCTAGGGGTGGAACACGTAGTGGACGTGGTGCTGAACCGTATGTTACGAGGAATAAGGCTAGAACTGCTGAAACGACCTCTGCAGATCCTGAAGTTCATCAGCATGAGGGCGTCGACAAGAGTGCGAATTTGAGGGCCTCAGTGAAACAGGCAGTAGTAGAGGAGGTACATCAAGTCATGTAGACGATTCTGCTGTGTGTAGTGACTGAAGTGATTAAGGCCATGAGAGAGGATGAAAGGAGAGAGAAGAGGAGAGAAGGAGGAGCATAGCTAGAGACCGAGACGGTTGTCTCAAGTGAGGATGAGGAAGAAGAAGCTGTGCAGGATGCTTCACGAGGCTGCAACTATGGGGCATTTTAAAGATGCAAGCCCCTGACTTTTGATGGATATGGTAATGCTACTGCTACTCACTGCTGGATGAGAGAGATGGAAGCACTATTGGAGATTAGTAAGTGCAGGGAGGTTCAGGAATTCTTCCAGTAGTATCGGCCATTTACGCCACTTCCCTCCATATTTCATCAAGTGGTCATGCTAGAGACATAAACAGTCATGGATAATTATGAGATGAGATTAATAAGTGCATGGAGGATCAGAAGGTGAAGTTTGCCACTCATTCTTTTGTTGACTCGACTCTGTGTTGGTGGGACAATATTGTCCAAGCCGAAGGTAGCATGGCCATTGGTAGAATGAGATGGGGAGAGCTAAAGGAGCTGGTGATTGAGGAGTTTTGTTCTCACCGAGAACTTGATAAGATAGAGAGGGAGTTCCAACAGCTGGAGTCAGGCACCATGACCCACCATCAATACACCACCAAGTTCAATGAAATGGCATGGCTGGTGCCGGATCAGGTGATGCCAGTGTCGAGGAAGATCAAGAAGTACATTCATGGATTGCCAGTTAACATCCGCAGGCATTTGATTTCTGCCAGGCCCGGTACCTTTTGATCGGTAGTAGACCTGGCAGGAAGATTGTATGATGAGAGGGAGGTGACAGTGGATGAGGTGAAGGGGATAGGTGGTGGTGACAGAAACTGGAGTAGGAAAAGGTTTGGGCGTGGTGGTTTCATTCCAAACAACAAGAAAGCGAGGGTTGATGATTGATGGGTGGTTGAAACAGGCTCAGGAACAAAGAAGTTGGTAAGTGTGGGAGAGAGCACACTGGTGAGTACAGGAGTACAGGATGGGATTAAATGTTTGCTACAGGTGCGGGAAGCCTGGCCACATCTCTAAGGATTGTAGGGTGGCGAGGTGCTACAACTGCGGTGAAGTAGGCCACCTAAGTCAGGAGTGTAAGAAGCCAAGGGCCAAGAGTTCCGGAGCGAAGAATGGGATGGAAGATGGAGGACAGAGGGCAACTGCTAGAGCATTCACGATGACACGGGAGGAGGCCAGGGTAGATCCCGATGTCGTGTCAGGTATGTTTCAAGTAAATCAAATTTGTTCCTCTGTATTATTTGATTCTGGTGCTAGTAGGAGTTTTATTTCTACTGCTTTCTTTGAAAGTGTTCTGTCAGTAGTAGAAGTACTAGTGACCCATTCGACATAGAAACTGCTATTGGTAAGTCCAGTAAAATCACCGATATGATAGAAGACTGTGCCATAGAACTAGAAGTTCATAGGTTTTCTAGCTAAATTACATGTGATGCCCCTAGGCAGATTCGATGTAGTACTAGGGATGGATTGGTTAGAAACCTATAAGGTGAACATCGTGTGTCACAAGAAGATGATTCGGCTAATTGCGCTTGATGGGAGTTCGGTGACAGTTTACGACGATCGCGTCGCTACAGTTCCGAAGGTGATTTCGATGGCGGTGGCAAGGAAGTACATGAAACGTGGATGTAGTGCCTACCTGGCCTACGTGAAGGATGTGGATGCGTCGGTACCACAATTGTCCGATGTACCAGTGGTATGTGACTTTCTAGACGTGTTTCCAGAAGACTTACTAGGTGTGCCACTGTATCGCGAGATTAAGTTTCAGATTGATCTGATACCCGGTGCTTAACCCGTTGCCAAAGCACCATATCGATTAGCTCTAACCGAGTTGAAGGAACTAATGGCCCAACTACAGGAATTAATGGATAAAGGGTTCATTCGACCAAGTATCTCTCCATGGGGTGCTCCGGTCTTATTCGTGAACAAGAAAGACGGTAGTATAAGGATGTGTATAGACTACCGGGAGTTAAACGGTGAAAAATCGGTATCCGTTACCGAGGATTGACGACTTGTTTGATCAGCTGCATGGTGCCAATGGTTCTTGAGGATAGATCTTCGATCTTGTTACCATAAGTTGAAGGTGAAGGAGCGGGACATTCCTAAGACAGCTTTTCACACGCATCGGTTTGACTAACGCGCCAACTGCCTTTATGGATTTGATGAACCGAGTGTGTCGGTCAATGTTAGATAAATCAATGATCGTGTTTATTGATGATATCCTGATTTATTCATAGAGTGAAGAAGAACATGCCGGTCATATTCGGGAAGTGTTAGATACACTTAGGAGTGAGAAGCTGTATGTCAAATTCTCTAAGTTTGCTTTCTAGTTACGCGAAGTTTAATTTTTGGGTCACATGGTAAATGCTGAAGGATCATGGTGGACCCGGCAAAGGTTGAGGCAGTGATGAAATGGAAATCTCCAAAGACGCCATTCGAGATCCAGGACTTTTCCAAGGTAGCCTCACCTTTGACCAAATTGACTCATAAGGATGTGAAGTTTGAGTGGGGTCAGAAATAGGAGGATGCTTTTGAAGAGTTAAAGATGAGATTAACTCAAGCCCCTGTTTTGACGTTACCTGAAGGGAGTGAGGACTTAGTGGTATATTCGGATGCTTCTTATTCGAGATTAGGTTACGTGTTAATGCAACGTGGAAGGGTGATAGCCTACGCATCCCGACAGCTGAAAACCCACAAAGTCAATTATCCCACCCATGATTTGGAGTTAGCGGCTGAGGTCTTCGCGTTGAAGATTTGGAGGCACTACTTATACAGGATGAAGTGCACCATCTTCACCGACCACAAGAGCTTGAATTACTTATTTGAGCAAAAAGGATCTTAACATGAGACAGAGCAGATAGTTAGAGCTCATCAAGGATTATGATTGTCAGATCCATTATTATTCGGTAAGGACAACGTCGTGGGCGATGCCCTTAGCCGAAAAGAGAGACCCGAGTCGATTCGGGTTAAGGCTTATGAGTTAGTTATGACCGCTGATGTGATGACATAGGTGAAAGGATTTCAAGAAGAGGCGTTGCAAGTGGATCGCCTTAACTTTGAAAGGATGATATGACTAGTCACCAAGCTGGGTGAGAACACCTACGTTGTCAGGACCTGAAATGGACGAATATGGATCCCTCGTTACGGAGACCTACAGGGGTGGACTATGGATGAAGCACATAAGACTCGATACTCAATTCATCCGATGCCACAAAGATGTAGCAGGATATGAAAAAAGATTATTGGTGGCTGGGTATGAAGCGTGATGTAATGGAGTATGTGAGTAAGTGCCTTACTTGTTTGCAAGTGAAGGCGGAACACCAAAATCCATACGGGAAGATCCAACCATTGGATATACCCGGGTGGAAGTGGGAGCACAACACCATGGTTTTTATTACTAAGCTACCTCATACGGCGAGGGGGTGCGATACCATATGGTGATTGTTGATCGACTGACGAAGAGTGCTTATTTCCTATCGATCCGCGAGAGGTATTAATTAAAAAGATTGGCGGATCTGTTCATTAAAGAGATTGTAGCTCGTCATGGTGTAACAGTGTCTATTGTATCTGATCGTGAAACTCGGTTTACATCAAAATTTTAGAAGAGATTCCATGATGCGATGGGGACGAGGCTACACATTAGCACGGCTTATCATCCTCAGACAGATGGTCAGTCTGAGAGGACGATTCAGATGCTCGAGGATATGCTTCGAGCATGTATGATCGATTTTGGAGGAAGTTGGGATGATCATTTACCATTAGCTGAATTCTCGTACAATAACGGTTATCATGCCATTGGTATGCCACCTTACGTGATGCTATACGGTAGAAGGTGTAGGACGCCCGTGTGTTGTGATGACATCGGGCAGAAAAAGTTGGGAAGCCTTGAGGTGATCGAGTCTACCACTGAGAAGTTAGAAAGGACCAAAGCCTTCATGAAAGCGGCAAAGGATAGATAGAATTCATATGCCGATAAAAGGCATAGACCGATCGAATTCAAGGTGGGTGACCGAGTTATGGTGAAGGTCTCACCTTGGAAAGGGGTTATCCGGTTTAGGAAGCGAGGTAAGCTAGGCCCAAGGTACATAGGGCCTTTCCGAATCATTGCACGAGTAGGAGAGGTGGCCTATCGACTGGAACTGCCTGATGAGTTAAGTGAAATTCATTCGACATTCCATGTATCTCATCTAAGAAAGTGCTTAGTTGATAAAGATATGATTGTACTACTGGGTGATATTGAAGTGGATGCACGGATCAATTATATAGAGAAACCAGTGGTAATTATTGATCGAAAAGAAAGAGGTTGACGAATAAAGTGGTTCGACTGGTGCGTGTGCAATGGAAACACCAAAAGGGTTCAGAGTCTACGTAGGAGACTGAGGAAGAGATGAGACAACATTACCCACAGTCATTCGAATAGTGATGGGTTTAAGGGATGAAACCTCTTTAAGGGGGTGGACTTGTAACGCCCGGAATTTTGTAAAGAAATAAAAGAAAGAATACTAATAAGGAAAAGAAAATGGAAAGTATCTTGCAAGGAGGGAAAAAGAACAAAAGTGGATGGGGCTTAAGTGTAAAAAGTACAAAAGTTAAATATTATAATAATATTTGAGTATGGCCACCCATGTATATACACCAACTTCTGCTTTTTTGACTGAAAAGGGGAGAAGAAGAAAAGCTGAAGTTCTATTCGGTTTTCAAGGAAAAATGGGGCTGAAATCAAAATTGGTATGTGTTTTATGAGTTTTTGGTTCGGTTTTATGGATTTTTGGCAATGCAACCGAATTTAACATGTTCTTATGTGTGTACATGTGTTCGGGTTTTGTGTTTTGACATGTCTAGGTGTTAGAAACTTTTGAAAGTTCAAGTTGAAGAGTTTAAGCTTGAAAGCAGCCAAGGTGAGTTTCTAGACCCCACGTTTTATATGTTTTAAAAGTTTTCGGGGCTGAAAATACATGTAAATAGTTTTGTAAAAAGTGTATGCATAACCGTATGTTTGAAATGTATGTATGTTAATGTGTTGTGGTTGAGCATACTAGATTAAGGCTTAAAATCGTAGTGTAAGACTTAGAACATGCTAAGATAATGTTTGGAACTGAAAAATATGTTAGAACACATAAAATGGTGTTCATGCGCCCAAACAGGGCCCATGCACCCACTATTTTGCCTTAGAAAAGTTTTAAGTAAGGTCATGCTACCAAACAGAGCCCATGCGCCTGGAAAATAAGCTTAAAAGTCCAAGTATGTGATGATACACCCAAACAGTAGTCCATGCCCTAGAAATGCCTTAGAAATTACTAAGTGTAAGGTAGTGCGCCTGAACAGTAGTTCATGTGCCTAGTTTTAAAAGAAATGCCTATGGGGTGATACGCCTAAATAGTGCCCATGCACCCAAGGGGCTCATGCGCCTAAGTGAGAAATGGTTAATTATAGGCTCATGTGCCTGCATAGTAGAGAAACACCCAAACAATCCTTATGCACCCAAATAGTTCCCATGCACCCAACACTTAGAAAATTTATGAAATTTTGAGAAAAAACAAAATGTTAGGGTTTGACCCTAGTTTGACCTATGGACTATTTTGGCTGAATTTAAGCATGAGTATGTGATGGTCTATGCATAGAACATGTATGATGATATGATGAATGTATGATATGCATATGTGTATGAGGTATTATATTTATTGGTTTACAAAACGTGTTTATATTATAATGTAAAATACGTTAAGTATTATTTATTACTTTACGTAGTATGATGACTGTATGAATGCACATAAAGTCTAACATAATGAAGTGAAAGATAACAAAGATAAAAAATGAAAGGTAGTGAAAGAAAGAATGGCTTGCTATCAAATAGAAAGGAGGTGCACGACCACGTTGTCGTTAGCTCAACTGTGTGCGGTTTAAAAACCCAAAGGATGCATACAGGGTCAATCATTGAGATTGACGGGACCTTATGGCATACCCTAGGTAACTGGATCAGCTTCATGCACAATGTTCATAGTCTAATTGTAGACAACAGTCCCAACATCAACTTCATGCACAATGTTCGGGGTATTGCACATTGTTCCAGATAAAGGGAAGAGATGACTTGCCCTAGGAGACTAGGTCAGCTTCATGCATAATGTTCATTGTCTAATTTTAGACCACAGGCCCAGCATCACCTTCATGCACAATTTTCGGGGTATTGTACATCGACCCGTACGAAAGTAAAGAACGACGTAACGTACAAAAAGAAAGTAAGGAAGTAAAAGAATGATGTGAAGCACGATACGAAAGTAGAGAATGAAAGTAAAAGAGAGTGTAAAGCATGAAAAGAAAGTATGTATATGATAGCAAATGCTAATGAAAAGAATGTGTAACACCCGGATATTTCTTCGAAGCCGACGGAAGAAGAAAAAGAATAAAGTCCAAGTCGAGGGACCAAATTTGCCAAAACGGGAGAAAGTTTGGAAGAGTGGGGATTAAGAGGGGAGGGCAGCCCACACCCTCCCCATTCATACATAATCCAGCCAAAGGGAGAGGAGAAGAGAGAAAAAGAGAGAAAGAGTTGGTTCGGGAGGATTCAAGTGTGCAAAATTGTCGTGTAATGGGTCAAATCGAAGCTCTACTTCTCGGGGTAGTTTGTGTGAGTTCTAGGACCCCTCTTTTATACATTTTTGAATGATTTTAGGGCTGGAACACATCTAAAACCCGTTTTATGTGTGTGTGTGTTTGACCCATTTAGAGGTGTTTGCGTGTGGTGCGTTTGGAGTTTGTTTCCGGGCTTGTGTATGCATGAATGATGTTGTAGTATGCATTCCAAAGGTTTAGGATGGTTGATTTGGGCTTGGAATGGGTTTGGATGAGCTTGGAAATCGAAAATGGAAGATTGGGTTCGAGATGAACTGCATTCTGCATCAGTTAGGGCTAGCCGACCGACTGGAGACCATACGGCCGAATGGGGTGCGATTGAGGTTCATTCGCACGATTGAGGTTCATTCACACGACTAGGGGGATAGTCGCATGGGGAGTTATGTGACTGAGGGTCCATTTGCATACGCGCTCATTTGCATAGTGTTCAACAGCATGAGTTCCATTCGCATAGTGTTCATTCACATGGATGTCCATTCGCACGAGGCTCATCGCCTGATGTTCATTCGCATAGGTTTCAGTCACATGGGAGGCCTTGCGACTGAAGGGTGCCCATACGCCCATGTAGGGCTTGTGTACCCAAGGAAAAGCGTAGTTTAATTTCTGACTTTCGGGGGGGGGGGGGAGTGCAGATGTAAGTTTTGATGTGGAAGCTCCCGTAAGTTCATGTAAGATGACTGTTGAGGCCTTAGTGGTTATGTTAGGCATGATAATGATGATGTTTCATGATTATGAATGATGTATGTTATGTATGTATGATGTTGCCCTGTATGATGATGTTCCTTATTATGATGTATGTTTATCTTTCCCGTGGCTTTACGTGTTATGTTATGAATGAATGAAAAGTATTATGTAACGTAAGGTGGAAGATAATGAAAAGAGGAACGAAATGAAAGAATGCATGCATTAATGAATGAACGAATGAAAGTAAGAAAGGATTACAAGCAAATGTATGGAGGTTCACACCTAATGAAGGGTGTTAGCTCAACTATGTGCGGGTTAGCTACCCTAGAAGGATGAACACTATGGTCCAATCCTTGTGATTGACCGTACGTATGGGATCCTTGTCACTTGCCCTAGGTACTGGAGTCAGCTTCGTGCACAATGTTCGAGGTCTATGAAAGACCTCAGGCCCAGTAACCAGCTTCGTGCACAATGTTCAGGGTATAGTACATGGCATTGATCCAGAATGAAAGAGAAAAGATAAGTGGTGAATGTACTTGCCCTAGGTACTGCAGTCAGCTTCGTGCATAATGTTCGAGGTCTATGAAAGACCTCAGGCCTAGTAACCAGCTTCGTGCATAATGTTCGGGGTATTGTACATGTCATCAAAAGTAATGAACGTACGAATGAAAGAATGTATGAAATGAAGGTTAACAAAATGTCATAATAAAGAACAAATGAGATCCTTGTCATTCGACCTCAGTAATCGTGACTGTGTGCCACGAGGAAGGTAAAGCTTGACGGGATCTAGATGAGAAATGAATGATATTGATGTATGTGGAATGAACGAAGGTTAACGAACGTAAAGAAATATAATAATGATATTATCTATGTGTACGTATAATGTGTGATAATGTACGAAAGTATAGTGTGATTTGAAAGAAAGTAAAGAACCGTTTTAATGAAAGGAAAGTATTTTATTTACAAAACTAGAACTCACTCAGCAACGCTGACTTTGATGTGTTTCCAGTTGGCAGGTAATGTTGCTGAGGATGGCACTGGGTGGCTACTCAGCTCTTTTGGATGGCATTATTTTGTTTAATTTTTTTGCATTGTAATGCGAACAAACTATGTTTGAAATTAATGTTGTATTAACTTGCAAAAGCATTTATGTAGAAATGAAATGTCATTTTTGAATATTTCCGCTGCAATGTTTATTTAAGATAAATGAAAATATATGTTTTATGTGCGATGATCAACCAACTGTGAGATGCCCGGGAACGGGGCCTTACAAGTTGGTATCAGAGCTAAAGTTTAAGTGAAATGGATAAATTTTCAAAATAAACCTTAACTTAAACTGAGAATGAGACAGAAAGGGAAGGGATGCCAATCTGAGTAGCTGCGTGCTATCAGGTATTTTCATAATGTTAAACGGTATTACGTGCACATGTTATGTGGTTTATGTGCTGCTTGTAGATTTAGATACTGATGTAGTCAGGACAGGTAACGCTCGGGGTATGAAGAGTAAAGTAAGTGGCTAATCACAACTGGCCACTATAATTAGGGACTTACTATACTTGACATAAACTGAGTTGTTCCCTTGAATGACCGTGTTGGTGTTTGAATCTTTCAGTGTGTGTTAGAGAATGGCTGGTGGTAGATCTTCTAAAGCTTCAAGGGGTGGAGGTCGTGGTGGGCCTGGTGCTGAACTACGGCCCAAAAGTGGAAGACCTAGGGTTGAAAAGGTGGTTTATGAAGAACCTGAGAGCCCTCATCCGGAGGACGGTGATGAGAGTGCAAACTTGAGGGCCTCAGTGAAAGAGGCGGTGGTTGGAGAAGTGCATCAGGTCATGCAGACAATCTTACCGTCTGTGGTGACAGAAGTGATTAAGGCAGTACGGGAAGGGGAAATACAAGAGAGGAACAGGTCCTCGGGAGGATGGGAGCAACCAGAGCCTGAAACAGTTCTCTCCGATGATGAAGAAGAGGAAGAAGATGAGCCTGTATCGGAGGCAGTACGAGGCTGTAACTATGGGGCATTTCAATGATACAAGCCCCCTACTTTTGATGGAAACAGCACTGCTGCTGCTGCTCACCGATGGGTGAGAGAGATGGAAGCTGTATTGAATATCAGCGAGTGCCGGGAGTACCAAAACATGAAGTTTGCTGCCCATTATTTTGTGGACTCGGCTTTATGCTGGTGGGACAACATAGTCCAAGCCGAGGGTAGCAGAGCTATTGGGAGAATAAGATGGTCGGAGCTGAAGAAGTTGGTTATTGAGGAGTTCTGTCCTCACCGGGAGATGGACAAGGTTGAGAGGGAGTTCCTGCAACTGGATGCAGGGAACCATGACACATCAGCAGTACACCACGAAGTTTAACGAGATGGCACGTCTGGTGTCGGATTAGGTGACGCCTCTATCATAGAAGATTAAGTGGTACATTCAGGGTTTGCTAGCGGATATTCGCAGGCACATGATCGCTACCAGACCGAGCATGTTTAGGTCGGCGGTGGACTTGGCAGGGAGGTTATATGATGAGAGGGTTGTAGTGGTGGTGGCTGAAGGTAGTAGGAAGGGTGGTGGTGGTCGAAACTGGAGTGGGAAGAGGTTTGGTCGGGGTGATGCCTCGACGGGTAACAAGAAGGCACGGGTGGATGATCGCCACGTAGCCACACCGGGTACGGGATCGTAAAAGTGTGGCAAATGTGGGAAGGAGCACAGTGGTGAGTGTAGATGGGGGTTGAACATTTGTTTCAAGTGTGGGAAGCCTGGTCATATGGCTAGAGATAGCAGGGGTATGAGGTGCTTCAATTGTGGGGAAAGTGGTCATATGAGTAAAGGCTGTAAGAAGCCGAGGGCCGAGAGTTCCGGGGTGAAGAAGACGGGGAGTGAAGGAATGAGGGCGAGCGCCAGGGCATGCACCATAACACAAGAGGAAGCTAGAACGGACCCTGATGTTATGTCCGGTACGTTTCTTATGAACCAATCTTTAGCTTCTGTGTTGTTCGATTCTGGTGCTAGTAAAAGTTTTATTTCTGCTGCTTTCTGTATTAAACTGCCGGTTAGTAGTAGATGTGTTGATGCGCCCTTTGATGTAGAAACTGCCATAGGCAAGTCTACCAGGATTTCTGAGATGATAGAGGACTGTGATGTGGAAGTAGAAGGTCATAAGTTTCCTGTTAGACTGTTCGTGATGACCTTAGGTGGTTTCGATTTGGTTCTTAGGATGGATTGGTTGGCAGACTTCGAGGCAAATATTGTGTGTCGCAAGAAGATGATTCGTTTGACAGCGCCTGACGGGAGTTTGGTAACTGTTTATAGGGATCGAGTCACGACGATCCCGAGAGTAATCTCAATGGCGGTGGCGGGAAAGTGTATGAGGCGTGGATGTAGCGCCTACTTGGCTTATGTGAAGGATGTGGATACGCCCACACCACAACTGTCTGATGTACCAGTTATGTGTGACTTTCCAGATGTGGTTCCTGAAGACTTCTCAGGAGTGCCACCTGACCAAGAGATCAAGTTTCAGATTGATTTGATACCAGGTGCCCAACCTGTTGCCAAAGCACCGTATCGTTTGGCTCCGACTAAGATGAGAGAGTTGATGGAGCAATTACAAGAGCTTCTTGATAAGGGGTTCATTAGACCAAGTATCTATCCTTGAGGTCCTCCGGTTTTATTCGTAAAGAAGAAAGATGGTAGTATGAGGATGTGTATAGACTATCGTGAGCTGAACAAGTTGACGGTGAAGTACCGATACCCCTTATCGGGAATAGATGATTTGTTCGATCAGCTTCAAGGTGCCAGTTGGTTTTCAAGGATCGACCTTCGATCTGGGTACCATCAGTTGAAGGTGAAGGAGCAGGACATCCCTAAAACAGCTTTTTGCACGCGTTATGGTCACTACGAGTTCCTCGTTGTGTCATTTGCATTGACCAACGCGCCAGCTGTTTTTATGGACTTGATGAACCGAGTGTGTTGGCCGATGTTGGATAAATTAGTGATTGTGTTTATTGATGATATACTGATTTATTCGAAGAGCGAGATAGAGCATGCCGGTCACATTCAAAAGGTGTTGGAGACGTTGAGAAATGAGAAGTTGTATGTTAAGTTCTCCAAGTGCGCGTTCTGGTTGCGTGAAGTTCTGTTCTTGGGTCACGTAGTAAATTTCGAGGGGATTATGGTAGACCCGGCGAAGGTGGAGGCAGTGACTTGATGGAAGTCTCCAAAGACGCCATCCGAGATTCGCAGTTTCTTGGGTTTGGCGGGCTACTATAGAAGATTCATCCAAGACTTTTCCAAGATCGCTTCTCCACTAACCAAGTTGACCCAGAAAAATGTGAAATTTTTATGGGGTCAAGCTCAAGAGAAGGCATTCGAAGAATTGAAGACGAGATTGACTCAAGCCCCTCTTCAGTCATTACCGATAGAAGTGAAGATCTGGTGGTTTATTCTGATGCTTCCTGCTCGGGGTTGGGGTGTGTGTTAATGCAGAGCAGAAAGGTTATAGCTTACGCATCCTGACAGTTAAAGGTTCACGAGGTTAACTATCCCACTCATGATTTGAAGCTAGCAGAAGTGGTCTTTGCGTTAAAGATTTGGAGGCATTACCTGTATGGGACGAAGTGCACCATATTCACTGACCATAAGAGCTAGAAGTACCTCTTTAAGCAAAACGATCTGAACATGAGGCAGAGATGATGGTTAGAGCTTATAAAGGACTATGATTGTGAGATCCACTACCATCCGGGCAAAGCCAATGTGGTGGCGGACGCCCTTAGCCGAAAAGAGAGACCCGAGCCGATTCAGGTGAAAGCATATCAGATGATCATGACCTCGGATATGATGAAGCAAGTCAAAGAGTTTCAATATGAGGCATTAAAAGAAGATCATCTTAACTCTAAAAGAATAAGAGGTCTGGTCATAGAGTTGGGTGAAAACACATTTGGTGTTAGAACCCAATTGGACGAATGTGGATTCCTCGTTTTGGGATCTACGGGTGAAGATTATGGATGAAGCTCACAAGACTCGATACTCTATTCATCCCGGTGCTACAAAGATGTACTAAGACATAAAGAAAGATTATTGGTGGCCGGGTATGAAGCGTGACGTAGTGGAGTATATGAGTAAGTGCCTTACTTGCTTGCAAGTGAAGGACTAGCATCAAAATAGCCGTATGGAAAGATCCAACTGTTGGATATACCGGAATGGAAGTGGGAGCACATCACCATGGATTTCATTACAAAGCTACCGCGTACCCTGAAAGGGTATGATGCTATATGGGTGATTGTTGACCGCTTGACGAAGAGTGCTCACTTCATACTGATCCGCGAGACATATTCATCTGAGAGGTTAGCTAATCTGTTCATCAAGGAAATTATAACTCGTCATGGTGTGCCGGTGTCTATCGTGTCTGATTGTGACACCCGGTTTACATCCAACTTCTGGAAGAAATTCCATGACGCCATGGGGACGAGGTTACATATTAGCATGGCTTATCATCCTTAGACTGATGGTCAGACAGACAGGACCATTCAGACATTGGAGGACATGCTTCAGGCATGTGTGACTGATTTTGGGGGAAGTTGGGATGACCACTTACCGTTAGCTGAATTCTCATACAATAACAGCTATCATGCCAGCATTGGTATGCCACCCTATGAGATGTTATACGGTAGGAGATACAGAACAACCATTTGTTGGGTGATATTGGTCAGAAAGAGTTAGGGAGCGTTGAGGTGATCGAGGATACGACTGAAAAGCTTGAAAGGATCAAAGCCTTCGTGAAGGCAGCCAAAGATAGAAAGAAGTTGTATGCTGATAAACGACGCAGACCGATTGAGTTCCAGGTGGGTGACCGGGTTATGTTGAAGGTCTCACCTTGGAAGGGTATCATTCATTTCCGAAAGCGGGGCAAGTTGAGCCCGAGATACATAGGCCCTTCCGAATCATTGGTCGGGTAGGAGAGGTGGCCTATAGATTGGAGTTAGCAGATGAGTTAAGTGGAATTCACCCGACATTCCATGTATCTCATCTAAGGAAGTGCTTGGTAGATGAAGATATGATTGTTCCACTCGGGGATATCGAAGTAGACGAACGGCTCAATTATGTGGAGCAACTGGTGGCAATCATCGATCAAAAAGAGAAGAGGCTGAGAAATAAAGTGGTTCCTTTTGTGCGTGTACAGTGGAGGCACAGAAAGGGATCCGAGTCAACGTGGGAGACCGAAGAAGAAATGAGACATCATTACCCATGTCTGTTCGAGGAATAACAGGTTTCGGGGATGAAACCTATATAAGGGGGGTGGACTTGTAACACCCGGATATTTTCTTCAAAGCCGACGGAAGAAGAAAAAGAAATAAAGTCCAAAGTCGAGGGACCAAACTTGCCAAAATGGGAGAAAGTTAGGAAGAGTGGGGGATTAAGAGGGGAGGGCAGCCCACACCCTCCCATTCTTGCACAATTCAGCCAAAAGGAGAGGAGAAGAGAGAAAAAGAGAGAAAGAGTCGGTTCGGGTGGATTCAAGTGTGCAAAATTGTCGTGTAGCGGGCCAAGTCAAAGCTCTACTTCTCGGGGTAGTTTGTGTGAGTTCTAGGACCCCTCTTTTACACGTTTTTGAATGATTTTCGGGTTGGAACACATCTGAAACCAGTTTTGTGTGTGTGTGTTTGACCCATTTAGAGGTGTTTGCGTGTGATGCATTTGGAGTTTTTTTCCGGGCTTGTGTGTGCTTGAATGATGTTGTAGTATGCATTCCTATGGTTTAGGATGGTTGATTTGGGCTTGGAATGGGTTTGGATGAGCTTGGAGGTCGAAAATGGAAGATTGGGTTCGGGATGAACTCATTCTGCATTAGCTAGGGCTAGGCGACCGACTGGAGGCCATACAGCCAAATGGGGTGCGATTGAGGTTCATTCGCACGATTGAGGTTCATTCGCACGACTAGGGGGCCAGTCGCATTGGGAGCCATGCGATTGAGGGTCCATTCGCATACACGCTCATTCGCATAGTGTTCAACCGCTTGAGGTCCATTCGCATAGTGTTCATTCGCATGGATGTCCATTCGCACGAGGCTCAATCGCCAGATGTTCATTCGCATAGGGTTCAGTCGCATGGGATGCCCTGTGACTGAAGGGTGCCCATACGCCCATGTAGGGCTTGTGTACCCAAGGAAAAGTGTAGTTTAATTTCTGACTTTCGGGGGGGGGAAGTGCAGATGTAACTTTTGACGTGGAAGCTCCCGTAAGTTCATGTAAGATGACTGTTGAGGCCTTAGTGGTTATGTTGGGCATGATGATGATGATGTTGCATGATTATGAATGATGTATGTTATGTAGGTATGATGTTGCCCTGTATGACGATGTTCCTTATTATGATGTATGTTTATCTTTCCCGTGGCTTTATGTGTTATGTTTATGAATGAATGAAAAGTTTTACGTAACGTAAAGTGGAAGATAATGAAAAGAGGAACGTAATAAAAAAATGCATGCATTAATGAATGAACGAATGAAGTAAGAAAGGCTTGCAAGCAAATGTATGGAGGTTCACACCTAATGAAGGGTGTTAGCTCAACTGTGTGCGGGTTACCTACCCCAGAAGGTTGCACACTGGGGTCCAATCCTTGTGATTGAACGTACGTATGGGATGCTTGCCGCTTGCCCTAGGTATTGGAGTCAGCTTCATGCATAATGTTCGAGGTCTATGAAAGACCTCAGGCCCAATAACCAGCTTCCTGCACAATGTTCGGGGTATAGCACTTGGCATTGATCCGGAATGAAAGAGAAAAGATAAGTGGTGAATGTACTTGCCCTTGGTACTAGAGTCAGCTTCGTGCACATGTTCGAGGTCTATGAAAGACCTCAGGCCCAGTAACCAGTTTCGTGCATAATGTTCGGGGTATAGCACATGGCATTGATCCGGAATGAAAGAGAAAAGATAAGTGGTGAATGTACTTGCCCTTGGTACTACAGTCAGCTTCGTGCATAATGTTCGAGGTCTATAAAAACCTCAGGCCCAGTAACCAGCTTCGTGCATAATGTTCGGGGGATTGTACATGTCATCAAAATTAATGAACGTACGAATGAAAGAATGTATGAAATGAAGGTTAACAAAATGTCATAATAAAGAACGAACGAGATCCTTGTCATTCGACCTCAGTAATCGTGACTGTGTGCCACGAGGAAGGTAAAGCTTGACGGGATCTAGATGAGAAATGAATGATATTGATGTATGTGGAATGAACGAAGGTTAACGAACGTAAAGAAATATAATAATGATATTATCTATGTGTACGTATAATGTGTGATCATGTACCAAAGTATAGTGTGATTTGAAAGAAAGTAAAGAATGATTTTAACGAAAGTAAGTATTTTATTTATAACACTAGAACTCACTCAGCAACGCTGACTTTGATGTGTTTCCAATTGGCAGGTAATGTTGCTGAGGATGGCACGGGGTGGCTACTCAGCTCTTTTGGATGACATTCTTTTGTTTAATGTTTTTGCATTGTAATGCGAACAAACTATGTTTGAAATTAATGTTGTATTAACTTGCAAAGGCATTAATATAGAAATGAAATGTCATTTTTGAATGTTTCCACTGTAATGTTTATTTAAGACAAATGAAAATGTATGTTTTATGTGTGATGATCGACCAGCTGTGAGGTGCCCGCGAACGGGGCCTTACAGAATGAAATGAAAGTATGTGTACGATGATGAAAGATAGTAATGAAAGTATGATAGAATGAAACAAATAATGAATATTGTTTGAACATATGTGCGATGTGTGTTGTATACGAAGGTGAAAGTATTTTATAGAAAGGTATATTTTGTATATAAAACACGCAATGTATTTTGATACGTATAAAACTAGAAGTCACTCAGCAACACTGATTTTTATTCATTTTCAGTTGGTAGGTAAATTGCTGAGGATGGCACAAGGGGAGGCTACTCGGCATGGCAAGACTGGCATCCATTCACGCATGCTATTATTGTTTTTTGTAATGCAACTAACGAATAATTTCTTTTGTAACTAAACAATGTTGTATTGCATAGCAATAGAAATTTATTAATGACATGAATGGGCTTTTGTAATTCGGCTGCAATGTTTTAAAATATATATATATATATGTATATATATATATACATGTGTGTGTGTATATATATATATATATAATATATATGTTTAGTGCTATGAATGTCCAACTGTGAGGTACCCAAGAACGGGGCCTTACATAGAGTGAGCTGTATGAGCCTCTTTCAGAAGCTGAAATCAATCTAGATATGGCTATGATAGTGAAAAAAGAAATGGAAGTTGAAGCTAGGAGGGAACTGAGGAGGTTGAACCAGAAAGTTCAACTTGGGAAGAGGAAGATGGCCTTGATAAAGTAATTCAACACTTCTTCCGTGCTCTCTCTAAAAAGAAAGAGATATGATGAGGAATCATCAAAGAGAGAGCTAGTGCTTGTATTAGAAGCCTCTTCTAAACCATATATTAAAGATGAAGCACTACTGCTAAAAGTACATTTTGAGAAGCTGCTGAAATACTAAACAAATCAAGTACTAATGCAACTACTGAAAATAGACAAGAGACCCCTTCGACAAATGAGTCCTAAGAAAAGATGGTAGTCTACATAAGAGGCACCCAAACCATAGATGATGACATGAAAAGGCATGAAGTGACTCTTGAGGTAGAACCTACCCAACCTCATAAAGATATACCTAATTCTGAGCTCAGAATAACAGTTGTGGTGATATTTGGTCAACCGGAAGTTGAACCTGAAACCTCAGTTAACATTGTGGTAAACGTACAGACTGATGGCCTAGAATTCATTAATGAAGCTAAGAGAGTTCAGACAACTGCTGATGATCCCATGTTAGTTGGTGAGGCATTAGGTGTAACTTTAAGGCCTTCGACAGTCAGACTTACTGAAATCTATACTTCTGACTGTAAGGCCACGTTCCCGGGCACTTCACAATTGGACAATCATCGCATTATTACTTAAAACATTACATGATTCATAAATTAAGCAGTGGAATAGAGTTAGCAAAAGCCATTCTTTTCATTTATAAATACTGTTATTAAGCAATATAATGTTGTTCATCAGTTACAAAAGTGTTGTTTAATTTCATTACAAAACAACAATAACATCAAAATATGAATGGATGTCAGCCTTGTCCCACCAAGTAGCTTCACCCCCGTGCCATCCTCAGCAACAGTTACCTGCAAACTGAAAATGTATAAAAGTCAGCTTTGCTGAGTGAGTTCTAGTTTTAAAAGCGTTAAAATACCTTGTATAGCTTATATTTAACATACTCTTTTACAATAAAATGCTTTCTTTACTTTTATATGTGAGCATTCATCGTACATACAACAAGGTATAGCTTCATTCATTATCGTGCGTATTCGTTCATTTCATACTCTTTTCATCATATTTCACTTTCATCTGGACCAATGTGCAATACCCCTAACATTGTGCACGAAGCTAATGCTGGGCCTGTGGTCTATAAATGGACCACGAACATCGTGCATGAAGCTGACCCAGTCATCTACGGTATGCTACAAGGGTCCCATCAATCTTAATGATTGACCCTGTGTGCATCCTTCAGGTTAGCTAAACCGCACATAGTTGAATAAACAACAACATTTGCTTGCAAGACGTTCATTCTTTCATTTATGTTCCACTTTTCTTCATCCTTAATCTTTCACTTTTACTAATGATAATACTTTACGTTTATGATCATAAACACACCATGTAAAGTAACACAATAATAATTTGTATGGAACATAAGAACAGATCATAATCATGCATAATATAAACAGTTATAACCCTAAAGTCAAACTAGGGTCAAACCCTAATCATTCTGTTTTTCTTCAAAATTCCCAGAAAATTTCTAAGTGTTTGGGCGCATGGGAACTATGTAGGCGCATGACGCCTGTGTAGACGTTTTTCAACTATGCGGGTGCATGGGCTAGTTATGAAACATATAAAAACCAGGGTCTAAAAACTCACCTAAAGTAGTCTTCAAGCCAACCTTCACCAACTTGAAGTTACCAAGAGTTTTAAACACCTAAAATAAACCACAATAAGCAGCCAAACACCTAAAACACATAAAAATCGGTTCTAAGGTTAAAAACCCAACAAAACCGACCAAAAACACTTATAACACTTACCAATTTTGCGAGTTTCAGCCCTTTCTTTTTTCAAAACCAAGAGAAACTTCACTTTTTCTTCTTCTCCTTTTTCAGTCGACTGATGGCTGTAAAAAGGAGATTGCATGGGCGGCCATACCTCCTTTTAACATAAAATATTAAGTTTTTGTCCTTTTGACACTTTAGCCCCTCCTCTTTATTCCATTTCATTTCTATCTAGATACTTTTCCTTTTCCTTACTTATTATTTTTCTTTCTTGTATTTGACAAAATTTCCGGGTGTTACACTTACAAAGGTAAAACACCTATGACTGCTGAAGAGGAGATATAAATTGAATCCTAGCAATCAAATGAAAGGTTTTTTATGACCAAAAAGGTGAAGCTATTCCCATAAAAGGCTGAAGAAGATGTGATAGTTCTAAAAGCAGGCAGATCTCAAGAGTCCTTAGTGAAAAATAATATCATTACACTAATCAATAGTGCAAAGGATTCAAGAGCTGTAAGAACCGCATCTAGAGAATTCAACCGTGGTGGTGAACCGAACAGAACAATCTCAAAAGCTCCAACTAGATTAAAGACCAAAGCTATCAAGAAAGTGCTATCTAAGTCATCCATGCCATCTGCCAAAAGCACTCATAGGTCAGCTACTCAGTAGGCTTCAATAGCCATAACTACCAAACCCAGTCCTATGATCTCTTCTATAAAGAAGGAGAAGAAAGATGAAAACAAATGTATCCTAGCAGCTACACTTGAGTTGAAAGAATACAATTTCAATGAGACCATAGAATGGAGTACTGATGAAATTAAATCAAAGCTGATAGCTATAACTCATGTTGAGATGGACAAAGCAGTTGAGTCAGCTCAAAGGAAAATATCTGAGATAGAGAAAAAGAAAGGTGATAAAGTTTAATAAGAGTTCAGGGATAGGCAACAGATAAAGCAATTTGTCAGATACTATGGTTTCTCTGGTAGACAAGTAGGACCAATGAGTATGTCAACTCTTGATCTGAATATCAGAGTAATCAAGAAGAAAGTTGCTGCTGGAGAGATACCAATGTGTGAATAAGCTAGGTAGCAATGGGAAAGACAACATGCCAAGTTAACAAAAATCACTCAAAAGTCCTTCCATCTGCTGACCAGGCCTCCATCATCCCCTGACTTTTCATCAACTGTCTCTGATGATAAGAAGCCCGTCTCTTTAGTGCTTTCTAAAAAGACAAGAGCTCTAAAGAAAGTTTTAAATGCAAGGATTATTGATCCAGAAGTTAAGTAGAAAATACTCCAAGGACCTAGAGTGTTAGAAGCTGGGTATGTTTCTAGGTTGAAGAAATTTGCTGTCAAGAGGGCAAATGGAGATCATATACTATGATCATGAAAATGAAGTACTTGATCCACCCCTTAACATCCTAGAGCAAATTGTTAAGTACTGTAACATTTTCACATAAAGGAATGAAAGTCCAAAATGCTAATGCATAAAGTACTCACATTAGTCAAGTATGTTGATGGTGAAAAATTCCCTGAGCAGCACATGATCCCATAGTGGAGTGGGAATATGATCAAAAAAGATTACTTCATCATAAGATCAATAGCTAAAAGAGTAGTTTACTCAAGGAACCAACTAATTTGCTTCAGCCAGTTTGAGATAGATAACTTAAGCAGGCTAAGGCTAAGGAACCCAAGTAACGACTCTGAAGCAAGAAAAATGGAAAAGGTTTTGATCAAGATCTTCAATTCCTATCCTGGATATATAAGCAAGCTTCAGAGCACAGAAAGAAGAAGATACAAGCTGAAGCTGCTAAAACCACTTTATCTGCCGAACCCAGCAACCAACCAACTTCACCTCCTCATACTTCACCACCTATTCAAACCACTAAGTAGGATTCTCCATAAGTCTAACAAGCCATTGATATAGCCAAATCCCCTACCCAAATCCTATATGAAATGTTAGAAGATACATTGATCATCATTGATATTGTTGATAGAATTAGACATGGGTTGGAGCATTAAGAAGAAGAAGAAAATCTCTCAGAATCTAAAGAAAAGGAAGACTCATTAATAATGATAGCATAATCAAGTGTGATTATGATTTCAAGACTAAGAGGTTCTGCGTTGAAGGAAAGAATCAGACAAAAGCCTTCTTCTTATCTGAGTTGGATGTACTAAAGCTAAGCCTTGAAGACTTAGAGAATAAGCACAAACTGATCTTAGAAAATGAAGACATGCTAGACAACTACAAATCAAAGGTTGCTATTCTGAAGATGAAGTTTGAAGTTAGGGATAATCAAAGGGAGGAAGAAGTTCTTAATGTAACTCCTCTACGCATTCATGACCCAATCACTCATTGAAGTTATAGTTCCTCAACCAACTCCTTCACTCTGACATATGCTGGTGCTAGCAAAGTTGAAGTAAAAAAGTATGAGCTATTCAGACTTTCCCGGTACAACATGAAGGATTTCATAAATCTACATCTTGACAACCCTTTAAGAGAAAGAAGAGGATATATGTATGAGCTTCTACAGATCAGGATGCTTGAAGGATGAAGATAGAGTTTTGGTAGCATCATCCTAGGGGTATTTTGTTAAATCATGAAGGATGAATCTACTAAAAATTCTAGATTTTAGCATTGGCCTTCAACTATCGAATCAGGCCAAGTGCTAAATCAAGTGCCAAATGGCATATGCTGAATGACTGCTGATCCACATATGCTAGGAAACTATCAAACTACATGTGTTAAAAGACGGCATTTCAACTACCGATCAACATATAACTCCATGATCTGCTGATCGACTGCTGCTGAGAACAATCATGTCTGTGCCGGCGGCTGTTGTGTTTCACCTTTAGGAGACAACATAGTACTGAAGCTGATACACAGATTACCTGCTCAACTATAGCATCTGAACATGGAATAGTTTATTCTTATTATTTAGCATAAAAGTCTTCATACTTGTATAGTTAAGGCAAACTTTCTAAGCCATTTGATTGTATCTGCTGAATTGTAATCTTTGTATAAAATGGATTAATCAAGTGAATACTTTAGAAAAACTTATTGTGTTTAGCTTTACTCAAGATATTTATGTTATGATAGTAAGTAACTAACTTAGATTCTACATTCATTAGTTATTGATCATTGAATAAGTTCTTATTTGTCTTAACCGACCTCGATCTAGCAAGTAGTATGAGAGCTTAGGCTCTTTATTTGCTTGAATTCATTTTTTAACAAATCCTTTATTTCTTCTTTTCATCACACTATCAAACACCACCCTTCTCATATTTCCCTAACCTTTCAAGATGGCTTATTTAGCTATTTCAAGCAAACCTGATTTGGAGAATGGGACTCAGACCAAACCTCCATGATTAGTCCACATGATTATGATACTTGGAAAATCAGAATGGAAGATTGCATAAAGAACGAAGCCATAAGATTGTGATTTTATTTCTGAATGGACCACATCTCCCCATGCTCCAAGTCGTTAGTGAAGATGGAGTAATGACTCCAAAAGATCCTACAAAGTATTTAGATGAATCTCTGAAGAAGATGAAAGTTGACTCAAAGTCTTTATACCTGATCAGTATCAGCATACCCAACAATATCATGCATGTGTTTAAGAAATTCATAATTGCTTAAAAGTTGTAGGAAAATTTGAAGGCAAGATTTGAAGATACTGAAGACATGAAGAAAGATAAAAGAGATGTCTTGAAGCTAACCATAACACTTTCTCTCTATTTTTATTCTTTTTCCTAGTTGATACCTACTTATTTTATCTTTTTTAAAATATTATATTTATGTATTCGAGTTATGTTAAATTTATATTTAATCACCTGAATTGTTTTAAGTTTTATATTTAAACTTTCAAGTTATATCAAATTTATATTTAATCATCTAAACTTTTTTATTTTACTTTTATACTTAAGTTTTCAAATTATATCAAATTTTCTTTCAATCAATTCACAATAAAGATCGTTAATTATATATAGTAAAGTTATCATTTACGCATTAGCTATTTTTTTCTCTGTTGTGTTCGTTTATTAAAAAATAAACATGCTTATGAACACTTCGTGAATGTAAATGCACACATACTAATATTCATGAACTAATATTAACACAAAAGAAAGTTCAAAAGCACAAATGAATATTAACAATCGTATATCTATTTAAAATAAAATATGTATTTAGACGTAATTATCATAAACATAATTAATAATACAAAATTAAGAAGTCTATAAAGATTTAACATACACAAAAATTGATGAAAGCATATATTATAACAAGGGTTTTAATAATTTAATAGTCACTTTAACTTTTATAACAAGGGTTTTAACAAGGGTTTTATATTTTAAAAATTAGGTAAATTGGATTTTAATAATTCAAAATATAACCTATTAACCGATAATAATCCATACTATTAATTTGGCCAGTAACACTCCCAACTTTTACTTTTATTACCAACAATAGTCGCAATGATATTATTATGTATATTTGACATTGGATTTGAAATCGATTCTGGTCGCAATAATGATTATGAACGAAATGAAGAATCATACAAGGTAAATTAAGTCTAAAATAAATACAAATCAAGCGTAAAAATTTAAAAATTATATCAGTTTAACTGTTGTTGGTAACAAAAGTGAAAGTTGGAAGTGTAACCGGTCAAATTTATGGATTATTATCAGCCAATAGGTTACAGTTTGAATTGCTAAATTTTAGTTTGCCTCATAATTTGATTACACCAATGAAATACAAATGTAAAATATAAAATCTTTCAAAGAATTAACACAAATAAATACAAACGAACGTTTATCAACGTTCATGAAGAAAAATGAACAAACGCAACATCTGCTAATATTCGTTTGTTTAATTACATGAACAAAAAATTATTGATTGTGTTATGTCATTTATTAATTAAATGAACATAAACATTCCAATCGAATGGTTTACAAATTATTTGTTAAACATCTGAATTTGCAACCTTAGGAGCCAATAAACTTCAAGGCTATTTTATTATCAAGACTTTTACGATGCACATTTTTATGATTATATTTTGGTATTAAAAAATATATAATATTAATAAATAAGATTAGGTTAGGTTATTAAACAAAAATAACATACTAAGTGCAGGAAGTCAGTAGAATGCAACACGTGACATGAGAATTGCTGTAGTGAATGAGAATATATTAGTATGAGTCATATTTGCGAGCAATTTAAAATAATTATACAAATTATCCAACCATGTTAAGTTTGTTATCGTTAAAATTAACCATATAAAAATAAACGGACACCCTTGTGTTTCACACACAAATATAATTATGCACGTTATACATCGATGCTTTAGGAAAAAGTCAATATTTTTAAAAAGAAATATAACAATATCATACTTAATTTAAAATTTTATAAAATAATAAAATATATACATATTATTTGAGTTTAAAAGGCAAAAAAGACCAAGATAAAAATCATCAATTATTCTCATTTTACTCCTCCCTGACCATTTACTTGCTGCCTTCTATACATGACACCCACTATAATTTCAACAATTCGTTATCTGGATCAAGAATCCATATCACTTTATAAACTTTACAACTTATGTTGTAGTTTGTATTTGTCCCTTTCTCTTAATAAACATATATATAAATATTAAAAAAATCCGGGGAGTAAAATATTAAAATAAGAACGTATGATGGTTATATCAACAAGTACGTACGCGTTAATTAGTTAAAATACGTTTAACCCTTTTAGAATAAAAACCAAAGTGAATGCTATTAGTGCAAACGTAAATCAAGAAAGACTTGATTTTACAAGGCCAAATAAAACTTGGCAAAATAAAACTTGACATGATTGATAATGTCATATCGGCAATACAATACACATCATATAAAGTTTCAATGATTGAGATTGAACATATAAACGATATATAAATGGACCATAAAGTATTATTTTTAATTTGTTTCTTTGACATTAAAACCATCAATCTTATTCAATTGTCAAAGAGATGGACAATATAGTATACTATCAAAATGAACTTACGTAAAACATGATCCGTGAAATTTATAGTTTGGTCATGTGACCCATTCGGCCCCATGTACTATGGTCTACTAAATGAAGGGCAAACTACCCACCCTTGACCATGAGGGATGGACCCATGATGTTAAATGGTTAAAGGGCACCAACCCATGTGAATAGAACCATAGTTGAATGAATATGGGTGTCAAATGGCATGGGTTAATCGTCAAAATCAACATTTGTTGGGACATCATAATGGATTAATGGGTGGTTTTATTTCTAGTTTTCGGTTTCCTTTGAGTTGATAAGAAAGTAGATGATGGTGATGAGGTAACTACTAATATTAATTTTGGAGTGAACTAAATCATAAACAATAGCAAGTGAAAGCAATATGCCAATAGCTTAACCGAAAACCAAGCATGAATAAAGTACATCAGAATTATATGTGAAGCTCGAAAGCAATTTGCCAGTAGCTTAACCGATAAACCAAGCATTAAAAAAGTACATTAAAATTATATGTGAAGCAGAAAATCCAAGATAACAAAGATGGATAATGGTATTAAAAGAGCTTATTGGCCTAACCTTAGAGTGTAAATGACCCAAGCTCAAGTTGACTAAGCATGATTTTGTTGGGTTTGTTAGAACATAAAATCATAGTTTAACCTCTTAAACATTCTAAAAACGCAGCGGAAGTATAGCATTATAACCATGTTTATAAGCTGAAAAATATGTTCTTCAAGTGACCATTCAAGTGTATAAAACAACCCATAAATCAAAGGATCATTTATGTGAATTAGCAAGCTATGAACATATATAAAACTACATAAAATCACAGCTACATAGAGCTGTGATATACCTTACTGCAGCAGCAAAAACATCGACCAAAAGAGATGTTTGATGAAGATGGAGATGCCCAAAATGCAGCCAAGACTTGAAGGATAGAAGTCCTCAATCTTGTATACCCAAAGCTCTTTGCAAGAACACCTTCTTGCTAGGAAGAAGACACCAAAACAAGCCCAGAAAACCCTCTTTTCACTGCTGCTTTGGAGCTGCTGGAAATCGACATTGTTGAGGTGTTTATGATGATATTATGGCTGAATCTTCAAGCTAGAAGATCTCAAGAGAGCATTACCCCAAGCTACCAACAAAAACCCTTTTTATGCTATGATTAACAACACCAATTTTCAGCTTCAAAAACACTTGAAAGCTGAAAATTTTCAGCTTCAAATGCATGCTGCTGCCGTGAACTAAGAAAGGAGAGACATGAGAGATTCCTTTTGCAATGCTTTCTAGAGAGTGTGTCAAAAGATGCTTGCATGTGTGTTTTTTATCTATGATATTGTTAGTGCTTAAGGCATCTTTATAAAACAATTGTATGTTGCTCCTTTTCAGCCCATATGGAACGAGATTCAAGCTGCCACCATGTGTGGTTGTGCTTTTGTTTTGACCAACATTTGTTTAAATAAAGCCTCAAAATAAACTTGTAACATTTACATTTTATTTTGTACAAGCAACTAACTCTAACATGACATTAATTAAAACCTATTTTAATTAACTTGTAACATCTTACATGTCATGTTATCATTTTATTTTATAACTGTTAATTAACCATTAAACAACAATTATAAAGTAATCTCTCAAAATAAATAAACTCTTGTTATTTATTAATTTCTTAAGTGCATTCATTTAGAAAACCAATTTTCTAAATGCTTTGGTGTTGTTATTTATTTAACTGATCAAATCAATAAATAAATATTGCAGGTGCTTGTCTAGCTTGTTATTGGGTATTACCCGACTTGGATCATATCACACTAGCCACATCAATTTAATATGTATCTTGGGCAGATCGAATAATACAATCTTCCACTTGCACAAGATTCATAAAAGATTGATGCAAGTGGCAAATGACGCCTAGCAACGGTTTGCTACCCCTAATGTATATGACTAAGTGCCATTCAATAACGTCATCCCTTTCAAGTACCTTACTTGAAATGATTTAGGTGAATCAATCATCTATCCTTTTATTACAGATGTCATGTTAAATCCAAGGACACAGAATGATCATTCCTTGTTGATTTAACTTAATCAGGCCTTAGACATCATACTCTCAACGAATAAGAGGAACAAATCCCATCTTGACTATATACGTTTCTCACAATCACCTTATGTCATACCTGAACATAGCCTTATGTACTGACAATTGTTTCATATCAGTGAAGAACCAGCTCAAGGTATAACACTTGGTGAATATCAAAACCCAATATGTATCTCAGGTCGGAGGATACCAAATGATATTCGCCTTTACTCAAATTTACTTATGATCAATCGATAAGATTCCATGTAGTAAAGTTCGAGATGCGGGTTAGTCCAATATTTGTATCCCACAAATATCTATGAACCTTGGTAGCAACCTATTGCTCTATATTCATCCTTATGAATATCAACCAATCCAAGTTCATAATAGTCTTACCCTCACACTTGTTCCCACAAGTATGAACGACTACGAACATTTAGAGTAAATAATTTACTCATGGATTAAACATGCTAAATCGGAACATTAATTGAGGCATTATAACCAAATAATTTTACTCAAATAATAAAGAGTTCCACATATTCAAATACAAAATTTGATCAAGTCCAATCACTAGAATATCGAAGTCCTAAGGCATAGGTATGACTTTCATGCTTTGCCCTTTCAAGGAGCTTCGTGAGTGGATCCGCAATGTTTTGATCAAAGTGAACTTTGCGAATACATATCTTTCCCTTTTCAACTTCATCCCTTATGTATTTGAATCTCCGCTCATTGTGCCTAATCTTTTGATGTGCACGGGGTTCCTTGATTTGAGCAATCACACCCTCGTTATCACAAAAGATTTCTAAGGGGTCTTGAATGGTAGAGACCACCCTTAGATCGGCGATAAAACTTTTATTCATGCAGCTTCCAAAGCTGCTAATGAGGCGGCTATGTATTCGAATTCTGTAGTGGACAATGCTACCCTATTCATAATGGAGACGTACCCCGATTGTGATCGAGGATCACCTCGATCAGTTCGGAAACTAGCATTCGTGTAACCCTTTACATCTAGTTCCTCTTCATCAGATCCGTATATTAGAAACATATCCTTAGTCCTCCTAAGGTATTCCAATATACTTTTAACAGCCATCCAATGGGTGTTACATGGATTCTGCTGATATCTACTTGTCATGCTTAACGCGCATGACATGTCCAGTCTAGTGCATATCATCGCATACATGATGGATCCTATAGCAGACGCATATGGGATGTCCTTCATGCGATCTTGCTCATCCTTTGAGCTTGGACATTGAGATGCACTCAATATTGTCCCTCTTTGAATAGGTACTATACCTTTCTTAGAGTTTACCATCTTGAACCTTTTCAAGATTTTATCAATGTATGCACTTTGGTTTAACCCTATCAACCACCTCGATCTATCCCTATAGATCTTTATTTCCAAAATATAGACGGCTTCACGGAGATCCCTTTTGGAAAACTAATTTCCAAGCCTGGTTTTAACACCTTCCATGGTTGGAATATCATTTCCATATAGTAATATGTCATCAACATACAATACTAAGATTGTGATTACACTCCCACTAGCCTTTTTATACACATGAGCCTTGTCAGTATCCAAGTTTCCATGCATATTTGTTTTCTTCTCGAAAACCCACTTGCATCCAACCGGTTTGGAGTTAAGTGAAGAGTCAACCAATTCCTAAACTTGGTTGTCATACATGGATTGCATCTCTACGTTCATGGCTCCTAGCCACTTGTCACAATCCGAATTGGACATTGCATGATGGTATGTAGTTGGCTCTTCGGAGTCAACAACGTAGCATCCATCTATGAAAAATCCATATCTTTCATGTGGAATGCTAATTCTACCAGATCTGCGAACGTTTTGTGTGTATTGATCAACCCCTTTGATCATGATCAACAACCTTCTGTTGATTGCTAGTGTCAACCAAACGTGTATCGGCTTGTGGATCTTGATCCTCATCAAATTCCACAGTTCTATGTGTCATTCCTTCCATAAGGAACTTGGCTTCCAAGAACTCTGCCTTTTGAGCAATAAATACCTTTTGCTCTGTTGGATCAAAGAAATAGTATCCTATACAGTCCTTTTGGATATCCAACAAATATACACTTAGTGAATCGACTTTCAGTTGGTTTGGGTGTTAAGCTTAACTTAAGCTTCATAACCCATACTTTTAAATATGATAGCGATGGAACTATTCTATTCCATATTTCAAAAGGCGTCGAATCCACTTTCTTGGTTTGAGCCATATTCAAAATACGAGCCTCGGAGAGTAGTGCGAAACCCCAAAATGATAGAGGTAGTGAGCTTATAGCCATCATAGGTCGAACCATATCCAATAGGGTTCGATTTCACCTTCTCTATCTAAACGGAGAACTTTGGTAGTTCTATCGAGTTGATTTTCTACTTCATTCTTGAAGTTTTGAACATTTCAAATTCTTCATGTTTATGTGCCATCAAGTACACATGACCATAGCGACTATAATCGTCGGTAAAGGTAATGAAGTAAGTTTCATCATACCTTGTCATTGTTTTAAAAGGACCTCATACATCCAAATGTATGACTCCTAATAAATCTTTTGCCCTCTCATTAGTACCACTAAAGGGCGTGTTGGTCATCTTACCTTGTAAAAAGATTCACACTTATCAAATGAACAATTTTCATTTGTTTTCAAAAGACCATTCTTTTAAAGTGTTTAAATCCGATTCTTGTTTATGTAACCAAGATGACAATGACAAGGATAAGAGTTACTTAAACCATTTTAAGTCTCTTGGTACATGATGGGTATGATGTGTTATTATAGGACGAATCTTTATGAACCAATTCATAAATATCATTAGAAGGCATAGCCTTGAAATAATATACATCATCCATAGCAACATAAATACCATCATTTACAAACTTTAAATCATAACCATATCGTTTTAAAAGGGAAACTTAAATCATGTTCCTAGTCAAACTAGGAGCATATAACATGTTTTGAAGAACAACTTCTAAACCTTTTGAAAGTTTCAAAACATAGTCTCCTTTCTTAAAGTGCTTATTTCTTTTGAACCCTCGCAACAGATTGCAAAAGTGAGTTCCACATGCGGTATCCAATTACCCATGTTCTTTGAGGAAATAACATTTAAGTCAATATGAATTATGAAAGTTGTGCTTGAGGTTTGCCCAGCATCCCTCTTATTTCTCAACTCATTGAGATAGGTTGGACAATTCCCTTTCGAATGACCTATCTCACCATACTCAAAGCATGGATCGTTTTCGGTTACCTTAGGCTTCATAAGCTTAGGTTTTGGAGGTTCCGCTTTGATCTTCCCTTCCCTTTGCCTTTGATGTGCCCCTCTCCTTTGGCAACATTTGCCTTGGGATCGGGATTGACCTTTCCTTATTGATCTACAGAATAGGTAGAACCTTTCTACCGATCCCTGCCTTAGCTGTTGTGAGCATTGCGTGAAACTCACCAATGCTCTTGTCCTATCCATTCATATCTTAGTTCATTATGAATGTCTCAAACTTTTAGTTAGGCCATTAAGGATCAAATCCTTGGCCAACTCCTTTGAGGCAAGACAGCTAAGCCTCTCGTGGCGGCCTTAACATCGTTGGGGTCGGGTTGGTTAGGAATATGATCGTCAAGGACATTTGCCTTTGCTCTTGCTTGAGAACAATTCTCAAGTTTCGAGACCAGTCCATAAGGTTATTATGGTACAGACGATCCCTCTCTAAAATAGTTCTCAGTGATAGGGTATGGACGGTCGGGGTGGTAGCGTTATTGTTTGCGGCCATTCTACAAATTTTACAAAGTTCTTTTTAGTATTTCTGAAAAATTTCATTTTAATTATTAATACCCTTTATGTCTCATAGACAATTAATAATTAAAATCTAGAATCCAACGTTACATTCAAATAATGGTTAGGTGACCTTTATCCCATTATTCAAATTAACAAGGTAGTCAACATTTGACAATTGCAACCTTTTGCAACTTCTAGCGGTATGGGATCGACTTTAAACATCATATGTTACGTCGGCATGTTAATCCCATCAACACCATTTGGAAACCATATTTTAGGTGATCCATTTAACATGGTTTGCAAATCAAGTTACCCTACTTGCACACACATGTGAGTTTACCAACACAAGTGGTTAGGTGACCTTTATCCCACCAATATGGTATTCCCACCTTAAGTCATAAGTTCCCTCAAATGGTTAGGTGACCTTTATCCCATTAAGAGTTTCCAAATGACTTAAGTGTTGTGCAAAAGGACGGTGTTAAACTTGTTTGAAAAGGGATTTTTAGTTTTTATTGATTCTAGTTTTGAAAACTCTATGTACCTTGTATTTGCATGCTTTCAAATACAAGGTATCCTATGGTTCATTTTTAATAAAACCTCTTTTATTAAATCATCAATCCTTTTAATAACCTCTTATTAATCACTTAATGATTAAGAACCATAGATGCAAGGTATCTTATGGTTTATTTTTAATAAAACCTCTTTTATTAAATCATTAATCCTTTTAGTAACCTCTTATTAACCACTTAATGATTAGAAACCATAAATTTCCAGCTTGTTAAGTTTGCTAATGAGTTTGTTATGCATATCCAAATATCAAACAACAATCATACAACAAACAACCAAACAAGCATAATATAAACAACCACAATGTGCATAACCATAGCTACTATTGTGACCACACTTGTTTGCCATCACAAGTGTGGTCATTTGGTCTTTCCTAAGGGTTGAATACAACACAAAATAGAGGTCTTTTTAGACTCCCACTTGAACTTGCATCCATATGCTTCAAGTCCCTTTTTTGTGTCTTTGATGTTCATCTTTAGGTCTTGATCTTGTGCATCTTCCTTTTACAAAATTATATCCTAATATATTTTTCTAATAAAAGAAATGCACCTAATCTATTTATTACATAACCAAATGAATAAATAATTACAACCCAAATAATAAACATAAATATTACAACCCAATTGAATGAATTAAAACAACCATTCCAAACATTGTAAGCATCCAAACAACACAAGGCCAAAAGCTAGGATATACACTATTATATGACCAATCATAAACATTATTTAATAAATAAAATAAACCCCATCAAACCTCAAATTTTCAGCCAACATAAACTGAAAATTAGGGTTTGTTTGTCCAAACAAACAACATCCAAATATATCAACCAATTGACATTCCTATCTTTCAAAGTTTAATCATAAGCATGAAGATATAACTTTGAAAGGCATGGGGTTTTTTGAATCAACCAAAATCAGCCTAATATGAGTTTATAATCATCCTCTAAAACTAATTTTTAAAGGACAAGAACAAGCAAGCTATCCACATAACCGGCTCTTGATGCCATTGTTGGGTTTGTTAGAATATAAAATCATAGTTTAACCTCTTAAACATTCTAAAAACGCAGCGGAAGTATAGCATTATAACCATGTTTATAAGATGAAAAATATGTTCTTCAAGTGACCATTCAAGTGTATAAAACAAACCCATAAATCAAAGGATCACTTATGTGAATTAGCAAGCTACGAACATATATAAAACTACATAAAATCACAGCTACATAGAGCTGTGATATACCTTACTGTAGCAGCAAAAACATCGACCAAAAGAGATGTTTGATGAAGATGGAGATGCCTAAAATGCAGCCAAGACTTGAAGGATAGAAGTCCTCAATCTTGTATACCCAAAGCTCTTTGCAAAAACACCTTCTTGCTAGGAAGAAGACACCAAAATAAGCCCAGAAAACCCTCTTTTCACTGCTGCTTTGGAGCTGCTGGAAATCGACATTGTTGAGGTGTTTATGATGATATTATGGCTGAATCTTCAAGCTAGAAGATCTCAAGAGAGCATTACCCCAAGCTACCAACAAAAACCCTTTTTATGCTAGGATTAACAACACCAATTTTCAGCTTCAAAAACACTTGAAAGCTGAAAATTTTCAGCTTCAAATGCATGCTGCTGCCGTGAACTAAGAAAGGAGAGACATGAGAGATTCCTTTTGCAATGCTTTCTAGAGAGTGTGCCAAAAGATGCTTGCATGTGTGTTTTTTATCTATGATATTGTTAGTGCTTAAGGCATCTTTATAAAACAATTGTATGTTGCTCCTTTTCAGCCCATATGGACCGAGATTCAAGCTGCCACCATGTGTGGTTGTGCTTTTGTTTTGACCAACATTTGTTTAAATAAAGCCCCAAAATAAACTTGTAACATTTACATTTTATTTTGTACAAGCAACTAACTCTAACATGACATTAATTAAAACCTATTTTAATTAACTTGTAACATCTTACATGTCATGTTAACATTTTATTTTATAACTGTTAATTAACCATTAAACAACAATTATAAAGTAATCTCTCAAAATAAATAAACTCTTGTATTTATTAATTTCTTAAGTGCATTCATTTAGAAAACCAATTTTCTAAATGCTTTGGTGTTGTTATTTATTTAACTGATCAAATCAATAAATAAATATTGCAGGTGTTTGTCTAGCTTGTTATTGGGTATTACCCGACTTGGATCATATCACACTAGCCACATCAATTTAATATGTATCTTGGGCAGATCGAATAATACAGATTTTACCTTGTTTGAGCCATATTTGTAAGACTCAAACCTGTCTCTATACGAATCTTATGCTTATAGCTCGACCTTGACTTGTGAGTAATCTTACAAATTTGATTGTGGCTCATTTGTTAATCAATACTTTAATTTATATATAGAATATTGTATCTATAGTTATAATTATACGACCATGGTTATAGTAAAAATAGTATTTAGTTTAAAAAGCTTAAGAAGGACTGTGTACTTGACACGTGTTCTTCTATTGTTTTAAAAAGAAGGAAATTTTGGCCAGTTATCAAATATGTCAGTTCATTGTATGTTATACTTTTATTATGTCAAATATTAGTTTATTGTGTCATGTATATTACATAATTTGTTATATGTATTGATCATTGTGTTTTATGTTTTAGATAATTTTATGTTATTTTTATCATTGATTCTATAAATTATATAAACTTGTTATCTATCATTGTATTTTACAGTTAGAAGTATACAATGATATACGTTTACCAATTTAATTTTTTAAAACTTATAATGTTGAAGATAACATAACATATTATTTTTATTATTTTATAGATTATATAAACTTGTTATCTATCATTATGCTTTACAATTAGTACATAATAATGTTATTTTACCAATTTATTTTTAATACTCGTAATCTCTATGATAAGATAATAACGATAAAAAACATAACCAGACATTGTGTTATTTTGTTATTGTTTTTAATATATTAGATTAATTAGTTGTTAATTTATTATCGTGATTTACATAATGGATATGCACAATAATATTATTCCATCATTATTTGTTTTTAAATTTATTATTTTAGAATAAAAATAATAGTATTCAAAAAACACGTTAACTAGCAAAACAATATAATAAACCGCACTAAATAGACAATAATGAGAATTGAGCTTAAAAATAAAAAAATTATAATATTTTTATAGAAAAATACTATACTCGTTTTAAACATAAAATGCTTCTTATGGTGTAATTGTTATAGAAAGATAATTTCATACATAAAAGCTATGGATTTTAAATAAAAATGGGTTAACTTACAAAAAGTCAACAAAAATAACTATTACTAAATTACCTCTCTAATATCAGGCATTGATTAAAAATATTAATAATTGAGATTACTTTTAAAATTTTTTTATTTTAAGTTTATTTTTATTCAAATCTTTCTCTAATTATACATGTGACCTAACATGGCTCACTTCAAGTCTTAGCTTTAAAGGTCGATCTTGACTTGTGAGTAATCTTACAAAGTCGACATCAGCTTATTTATTAATTAACTATTTTTATTTTTATATATAATGATATTATATAGCATGATATATATCATATAATGTTTATTATAATTATCCTAAATATTTAAAAAGCAAAGGAAAGGAGTAGGATTTTTTTGGTTTTTGAGTTTTCATTACATAAGTTATCATGGTTCGCATATTTAGTCCTTCCTACTCTATTTACATATAGACTCATGGTTCACATATTTAGTCCTCCCTACTCTATCATTTATATTTTGGTGTGCACGATCTGATGCTTGGTGTACTACTGAGTGATGCATCACGGTTGATTTTTGCCCTTTATCTGTTCCTTTTTGGCTTTCTTAGTGGTGGTGGGTTTCTACTTTGTTTATGTCGGTGGTGATGATGGTAGGGTTGGTTGTCGGTGCAACACCCTTATGTGGTTTGGTATGATTAGAAGGTGACCCTCTCGGTATGAGCGGTGGCGACAAAGGTAGTGCAACTGTCATTGTTGCCCCTTTCCTTCGGCTCCCTTTCATACCCAGTTAGGGTTTTTAGGTCGCGACGTAGGCTGACGACAGTAGGGACCAACGTTGTTGTCCCTTTACTGTTATGCCCCGATTGATTTTGTGGTAATGCTAGCATTCGATTCCCTATGTATGGTTCCAAGTCTACAGATCTGTGGCTCTCCCTGTTCTTGTTTACCATCGTCGGTTACTACACACAGTTGTTTCATGGTGTTGATGATGATGATGACCGCCTCATTTGAGACCTGCCGTTAGGATTCTATTCTCGGTACATTTTCCATTATATGTACAATTTGCGATGCTAATTATGACTTTCACTTTTAGGTTATTGATGGTTCGGTTGGGTATGGAATTGGTTTCGTGGTGCCAATGATGATAAGTAACACCTGTTTTAAGATTTGGATTGCATTCAATGTTCAACAATAGTTTCTTTGTTTTTTTTGGTTTGTACTAATGTGTTGTTTTCGAGATGAGCTCTGAGGGCAGTGAAGAGATACCAAAGTGCTGTCAGCTGCATGGGCATGACCATAGAGTTTTAAATCGTTTCGAGCCTGAACTTATTTACTTCTTGAAAGGATCTAAGCATCTAGTTTGATCAATTAGATTGGATTTGCAGCGGAATAGAGTACGAATTAGAACAAATTATAGCAAGAACACACAAGATGTATCAATGAAACAGTATGGTTATAGAGAGAGAGAATTTCTGCCAAAAGGTATATTTTCATTCAACACATGCTTCGGCACGATTATAATTAGGTCATCTTTCCTTTTATAGGAAAGATGACGTCAGCTGATGTCACTTGACAGTGACATCTAACCGTTATTACAACAAACTACTAAAAGTAGACTAAACTACTGTAGATGTCTAACAGCTGACATCTTCTTACAAAAGACAAGTGTAAACTACTACTACTACTGAAAAGAAACTACTGAAACTACAACGTCTGAAGAACATGCTCTTCAGACGTTTTACAAAAGTACTAAAACATAAAAGAAAACTACTGATAAGAAACTAATGAAAGGAAACAACTGAAAGGAAAGTACTGCAAAAAGAAAACCATCACAACAACTAAAGAATACTTCTTCAGCTGTTGTGACAACCTTTGAAGTCTTTAGTACTTGAACTTCAGACTTGAACTTTAGTTTTTGTCATCAGCTGATGTCTTCAGTCTTTGTACATCAGCTGATGTCTTCAGTTGTTGTCATCATCAGCTGATGAAGTCTTCAGCAGTTGTTGTGATGTCTGTGGGACTTAAAGGTTTTTCTGATCTGTCTCATTGGTTCTTTTGGTCCAACAAACTCCCCCTGAACCAATGCAGCGAAAACCTTTAAGCTTATTTGATGTCCCACTTATTTGGCAGAAAGATTGGTCTTTTTCTTCTGGATCAGCTCAGAAATGACCCGGATCAGCTCAGAAATGACATAGATCAGCACGGGCCGGGGAAGAGGTTTCAAAAAGTATGATTATCAAAGGATGGATGGGAACTCTGTCTTGGGTAACTGGACATAGAGCTGTTACCCCATCCATGAAACCTACTTCCCAACTATAAGTCTATAAGACTCTCTTGTGTAGGCCTCAAGGAAGACTATTTGTTCCTCTATGGTGAGCTTTTCTTCTTCTCCCTCAAAAAGTGACTCAGACCCATAGTACTCAGAGAGGTATTTGACCTGTTTCCTAAAAGGATCTCAGCATCTAGTTTGATCAATTAGATTAGATTTGCAGCAGAATTAACACACGAATTAACAAATTCAAACAAGAATACAAGAGATTTATCAATGAAACAGTACGGTTATGGAATAAGAGAGAGTTTCTGCACAAAGGATGTATTTCATTCAATATAAGCTTCGGCACATTACAATTAGGTCATCTTTCCTTTTATAGGGAAAGAGGACGTCAGTTGATGTCACTTGACAGTGACATCTAACTGTTATTATAACAAACTACTGAAAGTTAACACAACTACTGAAGATGTCAAACAGCTGACATCTTCTTACAAAAATACTAAGTGTTAACTATCACTACAACTACTAAAAAGAAACTACTGAAACTACAACGACTGAAGAACATGCTCTTTAGTCGTTTTACAAGTACTGAAAAAGAAATGAAGCTACTGAAAAGAAAAGACTAGAAGGAAACCATCATAACAACTGAAGAATACTTCTTCAGCTGTTGTGACAAAGTCTGAAGGCTTCAGTACTTGGACTTCAGACTTGAACTTCAGTTGTTGTCATCAGCTGATGTCTTCAGTCTTTGTACTTCAGCTGTTGATCTTCAGTACTTTAGTCTTCAGCTGTTGATCTTCAGTACTTTAGTCTTCAGCTGTTGATCTTCAGTACTTTAGTCTTCAGCTGTTGAAGTCTTCAGTCTTTGTCAAACAGCTGATGAGGCCTTCATCAGTTGTTGTGATGTCTTGTGGGACTTAAAGGTTTTTATAGCTCTGGCTCATTGGTTCTTTTGGTCCAACAAACTCCCCTGAACCAATGCAGCCAAAACCTTTAAGCTTATTGAAGTGTCCCACTTATTAAGGCAGAAAGATTGGTCTTTTGTCTTCTAGATCAGCTCAGAAGTGACCCTTGTCAGCACAGGCCTGGGAAGAAGTCTCAAGAATCTGATTGGCCAAGGATGGATGGGAACTCTGTCTTGGGGAACTGGACACAGAGCTGTTACCCTATCCATGAGATCTACTTCCCAACTATGAGCCCATATGATTCTCTGGTGTAGGCTTCTAAAAATACAATCTGTTCCTCCATGGTTAGCTCTTCAGCCTCACCTTCAAATAATCCTTCTGGCCCATAGAACTCAGATAGGTATTTGACCTGTTTTCTATTTTTGAGCTCCACTGTTATGATCTCTCTGTAGGCAAACTCATCCGGGTGATTACCCTCAAGTAACAGTTGGAGCTCATCCTTCCTGATTTCATCAAGCCTCTTATACACCAGCCCCTTTTTCACCATTCTATTTTCCAGTATCTTTTTTGGGGGCATATTGGATGTATAGGCCTTCTTGAAATCTTCAAGGATCTCCCAAGGTGATACTACAATGGCAAGTATGATCAATGCTTCTACAATCGTTTTCACCTGCCCATTGTATCTCTGAGGAATGTTTCTCTTTTGAATCCTGTGAGACACCCTGGGATCAGGCCAAATCCTCACTCTCTCTTTCTGATATTGAAATGTATGCTTGAGAGTGTATAATCTCTGAGCTTGCTTCCTCATGCTTATGATTGATGAGGAGGCTGCATATGCTTTGTCTACCCTCTTTAACAACTCCTCATCATGTAGTTTATGATGCTCTTCTTCTTCTAGCTTCACTTTAACTGTTTGCTTTGGAGCTCAGGAGTAATTGTCAGAGGGAGAGTTTTGGCCTTAGGCAACTGAATGACAGCTGAGATAGGCAGCCTATCTTCTTCCTCATCATCATCTTCTTCTTCATCTTCAAGCCTCAACACCCTTCTCTTCCTCTTCAAGGGTGCATCATCGGCTATTGGTTTTGTGGGGGAGGGATTTGGTTTAGTGGGTTGTGGTAGTGGTTGTTTTGGTGTGGGAATTTTGGCAGGCTGTTCTAGGAGTTTGGATGTGAGTGAGGATTTGGTTTGCTTGACTAAAGCAGTCCTGTTCCAGCACCTGCTTCACTCAGGGCTTCTATGACCAGCCCCTTGGTAAATACCTCAGACGAACAGATCTTGGTGGTTATTGCCAAGATGCTGTCCCTGGTCCATGACTTGATCTCCACGACTGATCTCCCCAGATACTTTGAAGTGAACCTTGCCATAGCCTCTAGTCTCTCCTTCTCTTCTTGGCTATAGCAAGTCCATCGGTTTTCTATCTCTTGCACCTCTAACTTTCGGATCTCTGAGTCAAGTTTGGCAGTATCAAAACTTTGCCTAAACAACTGATCAATGATGTTATCCATTGATCGGCTGTGTTCGGCATCAGCTTCCTTTATCAGCTCATCCAACTTCTTCTCAGACTCCTTTTCTTTCTTCTTCTTCTTGTATGTGACATGAAAGTCTTTTGCACTTTCAGTCACTTTCTCCATGTCAGTTCCCTTCTCAACCTCCTTCTTCTTCTCAGCCTCCACAACCAACTCCATCTCAGTTTCTACCTCCTTCTCAGTTTCTTTCTCTTTCTCTTTTTCCTCCTCAATCCTCTTCCTCTTGATGGCTTTCACTGACTGAGTCTCCCCCTTTTGGTTGCATTGGTTACAAGGGATTGATTGTCAGAAAGCTTCTTAGTCACAGCAGCATCCACCAGTGGTTGTATAGTAGAGGGAAGCCTCTTATCAAGGGTTTTAATCACAATATCAGTGATAATTGGTATGATGAGAGGCAGGGAGTTTTGAAAGATAGCAGCTATTTGCTCAAGGGGGTTATGTCCCTGAGAAATAGTGCCAGAATCTGAGGCTGGTGGTCGAGATTTTAGGAGTGGTTCGGTGTTTGTGAGACCTTCAGATGATGGTGCCATCTGTTGGGTTATTTTGGTGGCAGATGGACTTGATTCTTGAGAGAGTTGGGCAAGTAGCTCGCTTAATCTACTTACCTCCTCCTTAAGAATAGTGTTCTGGGCTAGAACATCATAAAAGAAGCCCAGGTCATCATCAGCTGTTGCTGAATCACCTGACCTCCTGATTGGATCAGGATGTACATATGCTGAGTGTGGCTCAGTATACGCATGTGCCCCTTGTTCTTGGTACTGGGGACTTCCTGCCTCAAGATTAGAACCTTCATCGGCAGTTGCCACTGGTGAGGACTTAGCTATAGTACCAGCTTTATCCTACTCATGTGCGGAATCAGGGGATGTGGCAGCCTCACCAGATGTTCTGATCTTCTCTTCCACACTGGGAGATTGAACATGATAATCCCTATGCTGTGGGCTCTCAGCAACACTTTGTTCCTCCCTCTCATTGGTTGGGGTTTGCCCAATTGTTATAGGTTCCTGGGGAGAGGGTGGAGTGTTGAGCTGAGTCAGCATTTTTACAATAATAAGGGTTGGACTTTGAGGGGCGGTTGCAGTGGGAGATTGGGTTGAAGCAGTTTGCACCTGGGTAGATTGGTGCTCTTCAATGGCAACCTCCTCAAGTGAGAAGGGTTCTAGATGTGTGGGTGCCCCTGATGTGGTTGCTGCAGGCTCCTGTTGAGAGGATGCCTGAGCGGTTGAGGTTGGTGGAGTCCTTGTATCTACTGGGGGATTAATGCCAGTAGATATATCCTGCCTTTGTGTTGCAGGGGCATCCTCAGGGGACTCATCTTCCTGGTAGCCTTTTTGGGCTTTTGGATTTGGGTTTGGTGGGGACTTTGGATTTGGAGGTGGAGGCTGTGGGTTCTAGCTGCGTGGGTTTTCGCAGCTTGGCAGCCTTTTTGAGTGTCTGGTCAAAGTTGTGCCTGGAGTATACCTTAGGCAATACAGCCATGGCAGGGACTCCAAGGCCAACAAGTCCCTCAGCTTTCAGCTGGTTCTCTATAATGGCCATTATGAACCATGGATATAATATCCATCGGTTAGCAATTGGTTTTGAGGCCATATCCTTAAGTTCTAAAAATATTATTTTTGATAAATTTAAGTTTTGGTGCTCAAGGATAGAGAATAATACCTGCTGTCACCTGGAAGACATTTGGTCCCATGAAGATGTTTTTGGGGCTAAGCAGACATTCACCATGTGGAATATAAGGCGTTCCGCGTCATGGAAGTGCTTCTTTAGGATGGTAGAAGCACTGAGGTTACCCTGGTATCCATGGTGGGCAAAGGATAGATCAGTGGTGCCCTTTGGATATCTAGTGGGGAAGGTGGCATCATCCAGTTTTAGGGTTTGGCGTAGGATTGCCGGAGTGATGACCACCTTCTGGTTGTTAAGGAACGACTGAAGAGAGACCTTGGTGTCATTCTCCCCAGTGAGGGTGACGTTCGTCCAAAACTGGTTTAGGGATTCGGCGTGGATGGTGGAATTGATGAGAAAGGCCGTTTGGTATTGGGAGTCGACCTTAAGATCTATGGCATTGTCGAACTTGGTCAAGAATGGTGATTTGGTAAGGTAGGCAACACAGTTGTGTCTAGGTTTGAGCTTCATGGTCGCCATTAATGTTAGGAGAGAGGTTTTAGAGTTTTTGAATGTTAGGTTATGAGAGAATGAAAAACTCTAAAGTTAGGGTTAGGTATTTATAATGGTTATGAAACAGCTGAAAGGAACGACTGAAGGTTTTGGTGTTAGTCATCAGTTGTTTGAAACGACTGATGACATGGTTTTAAACTTCAGAGGTTGTAAATGACTGAAAGCTTGGTGTTAGTCATCAATAGTTATAAACTACTGAAGGCAAGGTTTTGCTTTCAGAGGTTGTAAACGACTGAAAGCTTGGTGTTAGTCATCAGTAGTTGTAAACTACTGAAGATTACAACTACTGAAGACAAGGTTTTGCTTTCAGAGGTTGTAAACGACTGAAGACTTGTTGTTAATCATCAGTAGTTGAGAACTACTGAAGATATGGTTTCATCTTCAGACGTTATAAACAACTGAAGACTTGGTGTTAGTCATCAGTAGTTGTAAACTACTGAAAACATGGTTTTGCTTCAGTTGTTGTAAACAACTGAGAACTTGGTGTTAGTCATCAGTAGTTGTAAAACTACTGAAGACATGGTTTTGTCCTTCAGTTGTTTGAATATGAAACAGCAGATATTGAAATCAGCTGAAGAGTAAAATTTACTCATCAGCTGTTATCGTCAATTCAGTTGTTTCATTCTGACCTCAACATTTACTCATCAGACTTTGTCTGAATTTCAGATGTTTCATTGGCCTTCAGCTCTTGTGAATATTTTTTCTTCAGCTCTTGTGAACATATCTTCATAAGATCTAATTAAATAGATTATTCTTCAGAGCTTGTGAACAAATATTGTCTTCAGTACTTATGTGTAAAATTACTCATCAGTACTTGTGAACAAAATTTGTTCTTCAGCACTTATTTATGAAAGCTAGGCATCAGTAGTTATAACCACATCAGTAGTTGTAACTACATCAGATGTTTTCAACAATAATGCACTTCAGTACTTTGAAGTATGTTAGTCTTCAGTAATTATGAAAAATGCTGAAGACTAAATAATTCATCAGTACTTATATTTGACTTTTGTATACTAATGCTCATCCGTACTTGGCTGATCAGCACTAGTATCAGTCAATTATTCTAGCTGCAGCATACCAAGCCTTAGCACCAGATTTTGAAAAGTGGCACTATCTAAAGGCTTAGTAAATAAATCTGCAAGCTCATCAGCACTAGGCACAAACTTTGGATTAATCAGACCTTTTTCATAGCAATCCCTAATAAAATGATGTCTGATCTCAATATGTTTGGTCCTAGAATGCTGGACTGGATTCTTAACAATACAAAGAGCTAAAGCACTATCCATTAGTAATGGAGTCTTAGTCTGTGTAATGCCATAATCTAATAATTGATTCTGAAGCCAGAGTACCTGGGATGTACAACTTGCAGCAGCAATGTACTCAGCTTTAGCAGTGGATGTAGCAATTGATGTTTGTTTCTTACTCTGTCAAGAAACTAAACAATTGCCTAGGAATTGGCATCCTCCAGAAGTTGATTTTCTGGTCACTTTGCATCCTGCATAGTCACTATCAGAGAAAGCAACTAATTTGCAAGAATGCCCAGTGGAATACCAAAGTCCTAGTGATTGAGTGCCTTGCAAATATCTAAAGATCCTTTTGACTGCAATCAAATGGGATTCTTTAGGTGCAGTCTGAAATCTAGCATAGACACATGTTGCAAACATAATGTCTGGTCTAGAAGCTGTAAGGTACATCAGGGACCCAATCATACATCTGTAAAGGGTTTCATCAACCGCTTTACCTTTCTAATCAACATCCAGTTGTGTGGTGCTGCTCATGGGAGTAGAACAGGGCTTACAGTTTTGTAAATCAAACTTATTCAAAAGATCTTTTGTATATTTGGACTAATGAATGAAGGTTCCATCAGTCCTTTGTTTGATTTGCAAACCCAGTAAGAACTGTAATTCTCCCATTGCACTCATTTCAAACTTCTTTTGCATTAACTTTGTAATTCATCACACAACTGTGGATCAGTGGATGCAAAACAATATCATCAACATAAATTTGAACAAGTAGCTTATGCTGCCCTACTTTCTTAATGAATAAAGTTTTATCTATGGAGCCTCTAGTGAAATTATTTTGAAGAAGAAAGTTAGACAGTGTTTCATACCAGGCTCTAGGAGCTTGGTTCAACCCATATAGAGCCTTATCAAGGTTATACTGTTGGACCTCAACATTAAGACTGAAGCTTACCAAATTGAAGATCAAGTTCAGTTGACTTATCGGCACTAATCACGATGAAAGACGTTGATAATAGTAGACTAAGGGGGAATATTGTTGGGTCTGAAGGATAGTCTAATATTATCAACATAGTCAAAGTCAACAAAGTCAACGTCAATGTTCAAAGTCAACGCAACAGTCAACATGACGCGTTCGGGATGAAGATTAGGGACAGGACGTTGAAGATATATTTGTCTAGGATGTTTATTGTTAATAAATATATTTTGTGTCGAAAAATATATTTAATCTTGTTTTTAGACATTTTGGGTTTTAATTGTAATTTCTAATTGTCATAGTTTAGGGTCCTAAGTGTCATTAGTAAATTATCATTTACTATAAATAGTAAAGTATGGCAATTAGGGTTTTAAGCTTGGAGGAGCTAGTGATTAGGGTTTCCACTTCCAGATTATTTTGTAATCACATTTTTGGATCAAACAAGGGGTTTTGAGTTGTTCTTGAGATGTTTTCATTGTTCATCTTATTTTTGGTGTTTGATCTAGAATCTTCATCAAATTCATGATTCAAGTGTTGCTTGGGACTAACATATACACCCAATCAGGATGTTTATTATCCTCAAAACCTGGTGGTTAACACACATAAACATCTTCTTTTATTTTACCATATAAAAATGCACTTTTGACATCCATATGAAAAACTTTAAGATTATGAAAAGCAGCATAAGCTAAAAACAATCTAATTGCCTCCAGTCTGGCTACAGGGGCAAAGGATTCATCATAATCAATACCTTCTTCTTGTGCAAACCCCTGTACAATCAGTCTGGCCTTGTTTTTAACAATTTGGCCCTTTTCATCTGTTTTATTCCTAAACACCCATTTAGTGCCTATTGCACACTTACCTTGGGGTAAAGGAACAAGCTCCCACCCTTGCTGCTTTTTGAACTAAAGAAGGTCAAGCTGTATTGCTTCAACCCCTCCATGTCTCTTAGTGCAACATGATAGTTCTTTGGCTCTTGCTGACTGATGAAGAGAGCATAGAAGCAGAAATTGGACAATTGACTTCTGGTTGAGACTCCAGCATTGATATCACCAATGATTTGAGACATTGGATGATCCTTCAGCTCTTGATAAACAATGAGGTCTGTGCAAGTGTTTGTAGGACCTTCAGCAATAACAGATATTGATGTAGATTCTTGAAACCAAGTTGGTGATGACAGCTCAAATAAAGTTGAAGATTCAGAAATCTCATCAGCATTTGTTGTGGATGGAGCTGCTAAAGCTACAGGAGTATCAGGTTTAGATGACTCAGGCAGATGGTCACTAAACCTGAAAAGGTGAGTACTGTCTACATCATCATCAGTACCACCAGGTGGAGAACTGTTGATAGGAGCAACAGCTGGAGCCTGATAAAGAACATATTGCAGTATGTCCAAATCAAATAACTCCACAGGGTTTTGTGGAATCTTGTCCTTTGAAGATTCATTAAACTTCACATGCAAAGTCTCTTCAACCATCTTTGTTCTACAGTTGAATACTCTGTATGCCTTGCAAGTAGATGAATAACCAATAAAATACCCTGCATCCATCTTTGATTCAAACTTCTGGAGTGGATTGCTTGTGTTGAGAATGTAACATGGACACCCAAATACTCTAAAAAATGAAATCAAAGGGGCCAAATGATGTAGCACTTCATAAGGAGTCTTCATCAACCTCTAATTTACTAGTACTCTATTGCGCACATAGCAAGCTGTGTTGACAGCTTCAGCCTAAAAGGTCAGTGGCAATCCTGAATCGCCAACATTGACCTTGCAGCTTCAACCAGTGTCCTGTTCTTTCTCTCCACTACTCTATTTTGCTCAGGAGTTCTTGGAATGCTGAACTACCACTTGATTCCCTTTGACAAGTAGAATTCATCAAGTGTGTGATTTCTAAATTCTGTGCCATTGTCACTCCTCACACAGTTGACTGGAAGGGAATACTGCTTCTCCACATACAACACAAAGTTCATAATAGCTTGTGCAACTTCATCTTTGGAGTGCAAGAAGAAAGTCCATACAAATCTGGAGTAATCATCCATAATTACCAGACAGTATTTCTTCTTTGCCATGCTCATCACTCTGACAGGACCAAAAAGATCCATATGCAGTAATTGCAAGCAGGCAGTGGACTTTGGCTCTTCTATTGGAGGAAATAAAACTTTGTGTTGCTTTCCCTTTAAACAAGCAGTGCAATTATCTTCACATTTGAACTCCTTCATAGGCAACCCTCTTACTAAACCATGGTGTATCAACCGGTTCATGTTTTTGAGATTCACATGACCCAGCCTTCTATGCCATAGAGTAGATTCTTGAGGAGAAGCCTTGGAGAATAGGCAAGGATGGCCTTTTAGATCAATTTTCTTTGAAAGATCTAAGGCATATACTCTTCCTGTCCTGTTTGATCTAAGGCATAATCAGGTGATACCATTTGAAAGAATCTAAGCATCTAGTTTGATCAATTAGATTGGACTTGCAGTGGAACAGTGTACGAATTAGAACAAATTATAGCAAGAACACACAAGATGTGTCAATGAAATAGTATGGTTATAGAGAGAGAGAGAGAATTTCTACCAAAAGATATATTTTCATTCAACACATGCTTCGTCACGATTACAATTAGGTCATCTTTCCTTTTATTGGAAAGATGACGTTAGCTGATGTCACCTGACAATGACATCTAACCGTTATTACAACAAACTACTGAAAGTAGACTAAACTACTAAAGATGTCTAAAAGCTAACATCTTCTTACAAAAGACAAGTGTAAACTACTACAACTAGTGAAAAGAAACTACTGAAACTACAACATCTAAAGAACATGCTCTTCAGACGTTTTACAAAGTACTGAAACATAAAATAAAACTACTGATAAGAAACTACTGAAAGGAAACAACTGAAAGGAAACTACTGAAAAAGAAAACCATCACAACAACTGAAGATTACTTCTTCAGCTGTTGTGACAACCTCTGAAGTCTTCAGTACTTGAACTTCAGACTTGAACTTCAGTTGTTGTCATCAGCTGATGTCTTCAGCTGATGTCTTCAGTCTTTGTACATCAGCTGATGTCTTCAGTTGTTGTCATCATCAGCTGATGAAGTCTTCAGAAGTTGTTATGATGTCTGTGGGACTTAAAGGTTTTTCTGATCTGCCTCATTGGTTCTTTTGGTCCAACACTTCTTGATCTATTATTCTTTTGTTCGTTTAACATTTTGTACACTATTCATTACGCTTTATTGTACAATATCGATCTACCTCATGATTTTTCGAGATCTAAAAATTGGTATAAGAGCTATGGAGCTATAATATTGATTTTGACAAACTTGATTTGAATTTGAAGAAGATTCAAGCTACAAATGTTGATTTTGAGAGAAAGACTAGTTTGATTTGATCATTTTCAGCTGGAATTTAGTTAGTAGATATGAAAGACCTGTTGGAAAAGGTTCATTCAAGTTGTGTGTTTTTTTGATGACTAATTGAGTTACAATGATCTTAATTGAATCAATTTAGTAACAATTAAGCATATACATGAACTTAATTAACCTAAACGAAGCTTAATTATCATTTTTGAACTAATCGGTGATTAAATTAAGTATGGAAAAATTCAAATTGGCCAGAGAGTATTTTAAAAAAAATTGAAAGTTCCATGTGAAAAGTTGAAGTTTCACGTGAGAAGCATTGTTCTCAAATAAGGCGGTTACACATTTGATACTTATTTGTGCTAGAGTGTAGCTTTTCACAGAAAATAGTTACAAAACTTGTCGTGCGAGAAGTCTTGAAGTTGTCGCGAGAGGTCTTGCGGTTGTAACGTGAGAAGTTTGAATTTTGGAAGAATTTTTTTTGAGGTTTGAAGTTTGAAGTTTCTTAAATGGCAATTAACCTAATGTCAAGAATTTTACTACTACTTTGAGTCTTTATAAATAAATTGGGATAATTACTAACCTTTCGATATTGTTGAGCGAGGATGACTATGTTGACTGGGCTAATAGGTTCGAGAATCATGTCATTTACACCGAACGAAAGATGTGGAGGTCTATCAGGATGAAATGGTTCAAAAACCCAAGCATCTAGAGGATGAAAATGATACGAAGAGATATGATCAAGATAAAACTCATGCCGCTATCGCTACGACTTTGACCACGGAAATCTCTCACGAGTTTAAAGATTTTAGGGGGCTAAACTCTTATAGGATGCTATGGAAACACAAATCATGGGAAATAAGCACATGATCGAAAGCAAGAAAGACATGTTCAATTAGGAGTTCAACATGTTTAACCATATCCTTGATGAAACTTTAGAAACTAAAATTTCAAGATTTGTCAAATTGGTGACAAAATGAAAAGTGTTAGTATTACCTTGGAGAATATTGCTGTCAACAAGAATCTCGTGAATTTATTACCTTAAAACTAGAACAACTAATACAAATCCATCAAAAGAACCAGAGACTTGTTCACACTAGCACTTAATGATCTAATTTCCACAATCAAGTCATACGAGATGGATGACAAACAACATGTTGCCAATCATATGAACCCATGGGTGCTGAAGTTACATCTGTATATGCAAAAATGACTAGTAATCCAAATTACTATATAAGTTACTCACAGATGTGTCAACAACAGTAATCAAGAAGCCCTTTTATCCCTACAACTCTAGAAGCACCAATATCTCAATTCCATGTTTCCAATGCAAACCAATATTCTCCCATGAAATCTTAGTACTCATCAGTTCTACTTCAAACCATAAACAAACAAATCCCATAAACTTATGGTGGAAGCTCAAGAGTTGACTAATGCTGTTGAGATTACTCCACCAAAATTTGAGATGGAACCAATTGCTGCTAATGTTGTTAAGATTACTCTATCAAATGCTGAGAAAACGTTCTATTACAGATGTTGTTGAGATTACTCTAGCAACTGTTGAAACTCAAATGATCAAGGCCGTTGAGACTACTCCGGCAAATTCAACAGACGAAGAACTAAAAGAAAAGGGCTATTCTGAAGGTTTTAATGGTGAAGAAAGTGCATGATGTTGGTGGAACATCTAGTGACAAATATGAGATATATACTTACTTGTTGGGGTGTACAAGAAATCATAATAACTAAACTGTAATAGAAAAAATTGACGAAACCAAACCGAAACCAATAAGAAACCGACGGTTTGGTTTGATGGTTTTTAAAAACTGATTTCTCGTTTTGGTTTTGGTTTTCTTGTAATGAAAACCGAAAAACCCAAACCTAAACCATACAAACCGAACTTCTAAGTTTAGAGATGTATTCACACACTTATAAACATGATTAGGCTATTATTTATTTGTTTAACTTACATTACCAAAATTTAATTTGAATATTTAGATTTCAAGAATAATCTTTAAACTTATTTGTTTGAATTAGTAGATTAAAATTGTTTTATTGAATTCTTTGTTATTGTATTTATGAATTGTAGTTTATATAGTTAAACTTCAGATCTAACAAGGAAACCTACAGTTAGAGAAGTTGGAAATACTATTATGTCTGCTCCTTGTAAGGCCCCGTTCTCGGGAACCTCACAGCTGGTCATCATCGCACTTAAAACATATCATTATATACTCTTTACTGAAATCATGCAGCGGAAACTTTCAAAAGACATCTCATTTCATTATAAATACTTTTGTCAAATAATACATTGTCATTATTGTATTACATCATAAAAGCATTCTATAAATGGATGCCATCCCAAAAGAGCTGAGTAGTCGCCTCGTGCCATCCTCAGCAACACTACCTGCCAACTGGAAAAATATAAAAAGTCAGCGTTGCTGAGTGAGTTCTAGTTTTATAATAAAACATACTTTTCTTTCATTAAACCGTTCTTTGCATACATGCGGTCACACAACATACGTACACATAGCTAATATCATTATTAACTTCATCATTCATTCATTAGCTTTCGTTCATTTAACGTTCATCGTTAACATTCACATTCATTCATAAACTCTTTCTTTCGTTCGTACGTTTCTTACTTTCATTCATACATTCATTACATTCGTCCGTATGTTTGTTACGTTCATTCATACGTTTATTACTTTCGATGACATGTACAGTACCCCAAACATTGTGCACTAGTGCTGGTGTTGGACCTGTGGTAATTAATCACGAACATTATGCACGAAGCTGATCCAGTCACCTAGGGTAAGTACATGCACCACTTATCTTTCCTCTTTCATTTTGGACCTCTTTCATTTTGGATCAATGCCATGTACTATACCCCGAACATTGTGCATGAGTGCTGGTGCTGGTCCTGTGGTAATTAAATCACTAACATTGTGCACGAAGCTGATCCAGTCACCTAGGGTAAGCGGCAAGGATCCCGTACGTATGGTCAATCACAAGATTGGACCCCAGTGTGCATCCTTTGGGGTAGCTCACCCGCACACCGTTGAGCTAACACCCTCATTGGGTGTGCACCTCCATACATTTGCTTGCAAGCCTTTCTTACATTCATTCATTATTAATGCATGCATTCATTCATCATGTTACTCTTTCATTATCTTTCACTTTACGTTACATAATACTTTCATTACATTTATTAATCATAACACGTAAAGCCACGGAAAGATAAACACGTATCAACACAAGGAACATCGACATTTACCAGCCATCAGTCATCACCATCATACATGAGCTACATCATACTTACATACATACATCATGCATAATATGCAACGCTATCATCATCGTGCCCAATATAACTTCTAAAGCCTTGACGGCCATCTTACATGTACTTACGGGAACTACCATATAATTACTTACCTCTGCACTTCCCTCGGAAAGATAAACATGTATCAAGACAAGGAACATCGACATTTACGGCCATCGTGCCCAAAATAGGGGTCCTAGAACTCACCAAAAGAAGAAGAAGATGAAGATCTTCGTTTGGACTAGCTACACGACGAATTTCGAGCTCGAATCGACTCGAATCAACCCTTTCTTCCTCTTTTCTTCCTTTCTCTCTTCTCTCTTTCTTTTGTGGCTGAAATGAGTGTGTAGGGAGGGGGAAATAGGCTGCCCTCTCCCTTATTATATCCCCATTTGTCCAAATTTCATGCGTTGGCAAGTTTCATCCCCTGGTTTTGGACTATATTTCTTTTCTTCTTTCGTCGACTTCAAAATAGATAAACAATCAGGTGTTACAAGTCCACCCCCCTTATATAGGTTTCGTCCTCGAAACTTGTATTCCTCGAACAAGCGTGGGTAATGCTGTCTCATTTCTTCCTCAGTCTCCCACGTTGACTCGGATCCCTTCCTGTACTTCCACTGTACACACACAAGAGGAACCACTTTATTTCTCAGCCTCTTCTCTTTTCTATCGATGATCGCCATTGGTTGTTCTACGTAATTGAGCCGTTCGTCTATTTCGATATCCTCCAGTGGAACAATCATGTCCTCATCTGCCAAACACTTCCTTAGATGAGATATGTGGAATGTCGGGTGAATCCCACGCAACTCATCTGGTAACTCTAGTCTATAGGCCACCTCTCCTACTCGAGCAATGATTCGGAAAGGGCCTATATACCTCGGGCTCAACTTGCCCCGCTTTCGGAACCGAATGATGCCCTTCCAAGGTGAGACCTTCAACATAACCCGATCACCCACCTGGAACTCAATCGATCTGCATCGTTTATCAGCATACGACTTCTGTCTATCTTTGGCTGCCTTCACGAAGTCCTTGATCTTTTCGAGCTTTTCAGTCGTAACATCAATGACCTCGATGCTCCCTAACTCTTTATGACCAATATCACCCCAACAAACGGGTTCTGCATCTTCTACCGTATAGCATCTCATAAGGTGGCATACCAAGGCCGGCATGATAGTTGTTATTGTATGAGAATTCAGCTAATGATAAGTGGTCATCCTAACTTCCCCCAAAATCAATCACACATGCCCGAAGCATGTCCTCCAATATCTGAATGGACCTTTCTGACTGACCATCAGTCTGGGGATGATAAGCCGTGCTAATATGTAATCTCGTCCCCATGGCGTCGTGGAATTTCTTCCAGAATTTGGATGTAAACCGGGTGTCACGATCAGATACAATAGACACCGGCACACCGTGACGAGTCACAATCTCCTTAATAAAAAGATCCGCCAACCTCTCGGATGAATATGTCTTGCGCATCAGTAGGAAGTGAGCACTCTTCGTCAAGCAGTCAACAATCACCCATATAGCATCGTACCCTTTCGGAGTACGTGGCAGCTTCGTAGTGAAATCCATGGTGATGTGCTCCCACTTCCATTCCAGTATATCCAAAGGTTGGATCTTCCCATATGGCTTTTGATGTTCGGCCTTCACTTGCAAGCAAGTAAGGCATTTACTCACATACTCTACCAAATCACGCTTCATACCCAGCCACCAATAATCTTTCTTCATGTCTTGGTACATCTTTGTAGCATCGGGATGAATAGAGTATCGAGTCTTATAAGCTTCGTCCATAATCTTCATGCGTAGATCACCAAAATTAGGAATCCACATCCGCCCGAATCGGGTTTTAACACCGAGCGTGTTTTCACCCAATCCCGCAACCAGACCTCTCATTCTTTTAGAGTTAAGATGATCTTCTTTTAAGGCTTCATCTTGAAACTCCTTGACCTGCTTCATCACATCTGAGTTCATGATCAGCTGGAACTGACCAGATCTATGCCTCTAGTTTGATCAATTAGGTTGTATTCGCAGCAGATTTAGTACAAGAATTAGAACAAACAAGCAAGAACACAATAGATTTAACAATAAAACAGTAAGTTATAGAGAAAGATGGAAGTTCTGCAAAAGGAATATTTCATTCAATACATGCTTCGACTGCGGCTGTAATTAGCAGCGGCTACAATTAGGTCATCTTCCTTATATAGGGAAGAATAACCTAATGCTGATGTCACCTGACAGTGACATCAATTGTTATTAACAAACTACTGATAACAGACTAAACTACTGAAGATGTCATAACAGGTGACATCTTCTTACAAAATGCTGTGTTCTAACTATTACAAGTACTGAAAAGAAACTACTGAAAAGGTACAACGACTGAAGAACAAACTCTTCAGACGTTTACAACTACTGAACTATAACAGCTGAAGAACAAACTCTTCAGCTGTTGTACAAACTACTAAAAAGGAAAGTTACAAACTACTGAAAAAGAAAACCATCACAACAACTGAAGACAACTTCTTCAGCTGTTGTGACAAACTCTGAAGCTTCAGCACTTGGTCTTCAGACTTTGATCTTCAGATGTTTCATCATCTGATGACTTCAGTAGTTGTCATAAGCTGATGTCTTCAGTCTTTGTCTTCAGACTTTGTGCATCAGTTGTTGATCTTCAGTTCTTCAGTTCTTCACCTGTTGATCTTCAGCACTTGATTCATCATTAATTGAAGTCTTCAGTACTTGTATTCTTCAGTACTTCAGACTGCAGTACTTGTGGTCTTCAGTACTTTAGATCTTCAGCTGTTGTTCTTCAGTTCTTTGATCTTCAGCTGTTGAGTCTTCAGTCTTTGTCAAACTGCTGATGAAGCCTTCAGCAGTTGTGATGTCAAGTGGGACTTAGAGGTTTTCCTGATCTTGGCTCATTGGTTCTTTTGGTCCAACAAACTCCCCCTGAACCAATGCAGCCAAAACCTCTAAGCAATTTATTGGTCCCACTTATTGATGGCAGAAATGTTGGTCTGTTTCCTTCTGGATCAGATCAGAAGTTGACCCTGATAAGCACTGGCCTGGGAAGAGGTCTTAAGAATTTGTTTGGCATAGTATGGATGGGAACTCTGTTTTGGGGAACTGGACACAGAGTTGTTGTCCCATCCATAAGACCTACTTCCCATGTATGAGCCTGTAGGATTCTCGGGTGTAGGCTCTAAGGAATGTAATTTGTTCTTCCATGGATAGGTCCTCAGCCTCACCTTCAAATAATCCTTCACGGCCATACAGCTCTGAGACAAACTTGGCCTATTTACCATTCTTGAGCTCAACTGTTGTAATCTGCCTATAGGTGAATTCATCAGGATGTATGCCTTCTAGTAGCAGGTTGAGCTCATCCTTTCAGAAGTTCTCAAGCCTCTTATAGACTAAGCCTTTCCTAACCACCCTATTCCAACATCGTTTGGGGTGATTGCTTAGTCTTATAGGCTTTCTTGAACTCATCTACAATCTCCCAGGGTGTTATTACAAGAGCCACTGTGATCACTTCATCTACGATCTTCTTCACTTGGCTCTTGTATCTCACAGGAATGTCTTTTTAATGATCCTGTGAGCCACCCTAGGATCAGGCCAAGTCCTCACTCTCTCTTTATTATATTGGAAAGTTTGTTTGAGAGTGAAGAGTCTCAGAGCTTCCTTCTTCATGTTCATTATAGAAGAAGAAGCAGCATAAGCTTTGTCTATGCTTTTCAGCATCTCCTCATCATGACGTTTCTGCTGCTCTTCTTCTTCTATCTTGACCCTCACAGCATCCATTTGTAAGGTGGGAGTGATGGGTTTAGGATTGGCTTTAGGTAAGGGTATGACTGTAGAAAGAGGCAGTCTATCCTCCTCATCCTCCTCTTCTTCTTCCTCTTGCAGCCTCAACACCCTTCTCTTCTTCTGCAAGGGTGGATCATCGGCAATAGGTTTTGATGGTGAAGGGGTTGGTTTTATGGGTTGTGTTTGGGTTGTTGGTGTGGGAATTTGGGCAGGCTTTGCTAGCAACCTAGAGATAAGGGCAGGTTTAGTCTGTTTGACTAGCAAGGTCCTGTTCCCAGCACCAGCTTCAGATAGGGCTTCTGAGACCAGTCCCTTGGTAAAATCACCAGCCGAACAGATCTTGGTGGCTATAGCCAAGATTCTGTCCCTGGTCCAAGCCTTCACATCTAGGACTGGTCTCCCCAGATACTTCAAATAAACCTACTCATAGCCTCGAGTCTCTTTCTTTCCTCTTGGCTATAAGTGGTCCATCGGATTCTATCTCCTTTTCTCCATCTTCCTAATTTCCTGATCTAGCATGGCAGTGTCCATGTCAAAGCCTTGCCTGAACACCTGATCAATGACAGAGTCCATTGATCGGCTATGCTCAGCATCAGCCTCCTTGACTAGGACTGCTAGATCAGTATCCACCTTCTCTACCTTCTCTCCCTCCTTCTCTCCTCTCTTCTTTTTATAAGTGATACTGAAATTTTTGGATTTCAGCCACTTCTATCTGTTCAGCTCTCTCCTCCCTCACCTTCTCCTTCCCCTTCACCTTCACAGTCTCCTTAATCCTCTCCCTCTTGTTTTCCTCCTCTCTCCCTACTTCTTTCTCCTCTACCCTCTTCCTCTTGGCTTGCACTGATGTCTCCCCCTTTTTGGGTGCATTGGTTGGGGTTTGACTATCAGCAAGCATCTTAGCTACAACAACCTCCACCATGGGTTGTATTTGTGAGGGAAGCCTCTCATCAAGGGTTTTCATCACAATGTCTGTGATTATTGGTGTGATGAGAGGCAGGGGTTTTTGGAAGATAGCAACTAATTGCTCAGGAGGGTTATGTTCCTGAGAACTAGTGCCAGAAGCAGAGGCAGGTGGTTGAGTTTGTGGGAGTGGTTGAGTATTTGTGAGACCTTCAGGTGAAGGTGCCATCTGTGGGTTAATGGTGGCAGATGGACTTACATCCTGAGACATTTGGGCCAGCAGCTCTTTGAGTCTGCTGACCTCATCTCTAGGATGTATTCTGAGCAACTACATCATAGAAGAAGCTCAGGTCATCATCAGTTTGCACTGAATCACCTGACCTCCTGACAGTGTCAGGATGTACATGCACTGAGTGTGGCTCAGTAGTTGCATGTGCCCCTTTTCTTGGTTCTGGGGACTTCCAGCCTCCGGATTGGATCCATCATCGGCAGTTGCCTCTGGTGAGGTCTTATTGATGTTACCAGCTTCTTCCTGCTCAAATGTTGATGCAGGAGAAGTGGCAGCCTCACCAGAATATCCTATCTCCCTAGCCACACTGGGAGATGAGACATGTGATTCTCTGTGTTGTGGGCTCCCATCAACACTTGTGTCCACCCTCTCTTTGGTTGGAGTTTTCCCAGTTGTGATTGGTTTCTGGGTAGAGGGTGGAGTGTTAAGATGGGTCAACACTTCTGTAATTATTAATGTAGGGCTTTTAGGGGCGGTTGCAGTGGGAGATGGGCTAGAAGCAGATTGCACATGGGGAGGAATGTGCGTTTCAATGGCAGTCACCTCAAGTGAGAAAGACTCCAGATGTGTAGCAGCCCAGAAATGGTTGCATCAGGCTCCTGTAAAGAGAAAACCTGTGCGGTTGTGGTAGGTGGAGTCGTGGTGACTGCTGGGAGAATCTGGCCAGCAGTCACTCCTGCATTTGTGTTGCAGGGGCATCCTCAGGGGACTCATCTCCCTGAGTAGCCTTTTGGGTTTTCTTTTGGGTTTGGGTTTGGTGGGGACTTTGGATTATGAGGTGGAGGCTGTGGGTTCCAGCTGCGTGGGTTTTCGCAGCTTGGCAGCCTTTTTAAGGGTTTTGTCGGTGTTGTGCCTGGAGTATACCTCAGCTAAAACAGCCATGGCAGGGACCCCAGTGCCAACAAGTCCCTCAGCATGAAGCTGGCTCTCTATCATGGCCATAATGAACCGTGGATATAAAATCCAACGTTTGTAAAAGGTTTTGCAGCCATGTCCTTGAGTTCCAAGAAAATTATTTCAGAAAAGTTTAGTGGTTGTTTCTCAAGGATAAAGTATAATACCTGCTGCCACCTTGTGGACATTTGATCCCATGATGAAGTCTTCGGGGCTAAGAAAACATTTACCATGTGAAAAATGAGACGTTCAGCGTCATGGAAATGTTTCTTCAGCAGGGTTGAGGCAGATAGGTCACCCTGATAATCATGATGTGCAAAAGAAAGATCAGTGGTGCCTTTGGGGTATTTGGTGGGGAAGGTGGCATCATCCAATTTAGGGTTTGTCGGATGATTACGGGATTGATGACCACCTTATGGGTATTGACGAACGACTGGAGAGAGACCTCGACGTCGTTCTCTCCAGTTTGTACGGTGACGTTCGTCCAGAACTGGTTAAGCGAATCGGCATAGATGGTCGGATTTATGAGAAATGCTGTTTGGAAAGGAGAATCGATCATAAGATTGATGGCGTGATGAAATTTGGTCCAGAAAGGCGATTTTGTGAGGTATGCGACACAGTTGTGTCGTGGCTTTAGTTGCATGGTCGCCATTAATGGTGTATGGGAGGTTTCAGAGTTTTTTGAAATTTAGGTCAAGTGAGAATGAAAAGCTCTGAAGGTTGGGTATTTATAGGGTATGGCAAAGGCTGAAAGAAAACTACTGAAGGTTTTGGTGTTAGTCATCAGTTGTTGAAACTACTGATGACGTGGTTTGAACCTTCAGTGGTTGTAACATCTGAGGACTTGGTATTAGTCTTCAGTAGTTGAAACTACTGAGACCTTGGTTTTGTCCTTCAGATGTTGTAAACGGCTGAAGACTTGTTGTTAGTCATCAGTAGTTATAAACTACTGAAGACATGGTTTTCATCTTCAGACGTTGTAACAACTGAAGACTTGGTGTTAGTCTTCAGTAGTTGTAAACTACTGACATTAGTAGTTATAAACTACTGACATTAGTAGTTATAAACTACTGAAGACATGGTTTTGCTTTAGTTGTTGTAAACAACTGAGGACTTGGTGTTAGTCTTCAGTAGTTGTGAAACTACTGAAGACATGGTTTTGTCCTTTAGTTGTTTGGGTATGAAACAGCAGATGTAGGTATCAGCTGAAGAGTAAACTTACTCATCAGCTGTTTTCGTCAATTCAGTTGTTTCATTCTGACCTCCACATTTACTCATCAGCTGTTTGGCTGACTTTCAGATGTTTCATTGGCCCTTCAGCTCTTGTGAATATTTTATTCCTCAGCTCTTGTGATCAGATGTTCATAAGTGCTGATAAATTATTCTTCAGAGCTGGTGAACAAATTTTGTCTTTCAGTACTTGTGTAAGATTACACATCAGTACTTGTGAACAAAATTTGTTCTTCAGTACTTATTTGTTTGAAAATTGTTCATCAATAGTTATAACCACATCAGTAGTTGTAACTACATCAGTTGTTTTCAACAAATAGTGTACTTCAGTACTTTGAAGCATGTTAGTCTTCAGTAGTTGTGAAGATGCCGAAGACTAAATTACTCATCAGTACTTATATTTGACCTTTGTATACCAATGCTCATCAGTACTAGTGAACTGAGAGCATCAGTATTTGTCAAATTATTCTAGCTGCAGCATACCAAGCCTTAGTACCAAATTTTGAAATGTGGCACTATCTAAAGGCTTAGTAAAGATGTCTGCAAGCTCATCAGCACTAGGCACAAACTTTGGATCAATCAGACTTTTTCATAGCAATCCCTAATAAAATGATGTCTGATCTCAATATGTTTGGTCCTAGAGTGCTGGACTGGATTTTTAACAATGCAAAGAGCTGAAGCACTATCCATTAATAATGGAGTCTTAGTCTCTGTAATGCCATAATCCAAGAGTTGTTCTGAAGCCAGAGTACCTGAGAGGTACAACTTGCAGCAGCAATGTACTCAGCTTCAGCAGTGGATGTAGCAATTGATGTTTGTTTCTTACTCTGCCAAGAAACTAAACAATTGCCTAGGAATTGGCAACCACCAGAAGTGGATTTTCTGGTGACTTTGCATCCTGCATAGTCACTATCAGAGAAAGCAACTAATTTGCAAGAATGACCAGTTGAATACCAAAGGCCTAGTGATTGGGTACCTTGCAGATATCTAAAGATCCTTTTGACTGCAATCAAATGAAATTCTTTTGGTGCAGCCTGAAATCTAGCACAAGCACATGTTGCAAACATGATATCTGGTCTAGAAGCTGTAAGGTACATCAAGGACCCAATCATACATCTGTAAAGGGTTTCATCAACCGCTTTACCTTTCTGATCTACATCCAGTTGTGTGATGCTGCTCATGGGAGTAGAACAGGGCTTACAAGTTTGTAAATCAAACTTATTTAACAACTCTTTTGTGTATTTGGACTGATGAATAAAGATTCCATCAGCCCTTTGTTTGATTTGCAAACCTAGAAAGAACTGTAATTCCCCATAGCACTCATTTCAAACTTTTGCTTCATGAGCTTTGTGAATTCATCACACAACTGTGGATCAGAGGATGCAAAGATGATGTCATCAACATATATTTGAACAAGGAGCTTATGCTGTCCTACAGTCTTTATGAATAAGGTTTTATCAATGGTGCCTCTAGTGAACTTATTCTCCAGAAGAAAAGTTGATAGTGTCTCATACCAGGCTCTAGGAGCTTGTTTCAGCCCATAAAGAGCCTTATCAAGCTTATATACCCAATCAGTATGTTTATTATCCTCAAAACCTGGTGGTTGACACACATAAACTTCCTCTTTTATTTTACCATATAAGAAGGCACTTTTGACATCTATTTGATAAACCTTAAGACTGTGAAAGGCAGCATAAGCTAAGAACAATCTAATTGCCTCCTGTCTGGCCACAGGGGCAAAGGTCTCATCATAATCGATGCCTTCCTCTTGTGCAAAACCATGGATGACCAGTCTGGCCTTGTTCTTAACTATTTGGCCCTTTTCATCTGTTTTGTTCCTAAATACCCATTTGGTGCCTATTGCACACTTACCTTGGGGTAAAGGAACAAGCTCCCACACTTGCTGTTTTCTGAACTGAAGAAGCTCAAGCTGCATTGCTTCCACCGATCCATTGTCTCTTAAGGCAACATGATAGTTCTTTGGCTCTTGCTGACTGATGAAGAGAGCATAGAAGCAGAAGTTGGACAATTGATTCCTGGTTGAAACTCCAGCATTGATATCACCAATGATTTGAGATGTGGGGTGATTCTTCAGCTCTTGATAGACTATAATATCAGTGCAAGTGTTTGTAGGACTTTCAGCAGCAACAGATGGTGATGAAGATTCTTGAAACCATGTAGGAATGGCAGCTCAAATGAAGTGGAGCATGCAGAAATCTCATCAGCATTTGTTGTGGATGGGGCTGCTGAAGCTACAGGAGCGTCAGGTTTAGTGGACTCAGGCAGGTTGTCACTAACCCTGAAAAGGTGAGTACTGGCTACATCATCATCAGTACCACCAGGTGGAGAACTGTTGACAGGCACAACAGCTGGAGGTTGATAAGGAACATATTGCAGTATGTCCAGATCAAACAACTCCACAGGGTTTTGTGGAATCTTGTCCTTTGGAGATTCATTAAACTTGACATGCAGAGTTTCTTCAACCATCTTTGTCCTACAGTTGAAAACTCTGTATGCCTTGCAAGTTGATGAATAACTAACAAAATACCCTGCATCCACCTTATAGCAAACTTCTGGAGTGGATTGCTAGTGTTGAGAATGAAACAAGGACACCTAAAGGCTCTAAAGAAGGAAATCAAAGGGGCCAAATGATGAAGTACTTCATAGGGAGTCTTCATCAACCTTTGATTCACTAAGGCTCTATTCTGCACATAGCAAGCTGTGTTTACAGCTTCAGCCCAAAAGGTCAGTGGCAACCTGAGTCAGCCAACATTGACCTTGCAGCTTCAATGAGAGTTCTGTTCTTTCTCTCAACCACTCCATTCTGTTCAGGAGTTCTCGGAATACTAAACTGCCTTTTAATTCCCTTGGACAGGTAGAAGTCATCAAGTGTGTGGTTTCTAAACTCTGTTCCATTGTCACTCCTCACACACCTGAACTGCAGGGAATACTGCTTCTCCACAAATAACATAAAGTTCATAATAGCATTGGCAGTTTCATCCTTGGAGTGCAAGAAGAAAGTCCATACAAACCTGGAGTAATCATCCACAATTACCAAGCAGTATTTCTTCTTTGACATGCTCATCACCCTGACAGGACCAAAGAGATCCATGTGTAGGAGTTGCAAGCAGGCAGTGGACTTTGGTTCTTCTATTGAAGGGAATGAAATTCTGTGTTGTTTTCCCTTTAAGCAAGCAGTGTAGATGTCTTCACACTTGAACTCCTTCAAAGGCAATCCTCTTACTAAACCATGGCTTATCAGCTGATTCATGTTCTTGAAATTAACATGCCCCAACCTTCTATGCCATAGAGTAGACTCTTAGGAGAGGCCTTAGAGAATAGGCAAGGATGGAATTTTAGATCTATCTTTTTGGAAAGATCTAAGGCATATACTCTTCCTATCCTGTTGGCCTTCAGGAGAGTATATTCATCCAACACCTTGTCAATCAAATTAGAACTTTGGATGATAGAATCTGACAGTTCTGGCTTGTGAAAAGGGCAACATGGCCTTTATCACACATTTGACTGACACTCAAGAGATTGTACTTAAGATTCTCCACATGGTTAACATCATCAAACCTTATTTCCCTATTGGAAACAAAGCCTTTTCCAATGATGTAACCCTTTGCATCATTGCCAAAGGAGACAAATCCCTTCTTTCCTTGAGAGTAGTCATTAAGAAGGGAACCGCTTCCTGTCATATGCATGGATCCTCCACTGTCTACATACCAGATGCTTCTTTGGCATGTTGAAGAACTCTGCAATCATAACAACAAGTTAGTTAGTTTTAGAGACCCAAACCTTTTTGGTTTTAGGTATGTTCTCAACAACATGTGCAACACTAACAGGTGTGTTATGTGTGACAGCCTGAGGTGAAGGACATGGTGTAGAAGAGGAACCCTTTGGCTTGGATTTCCTTTTCTGTGGTTTCAACACTGGAGCATCTAATTGGTTGACTCTTCCCATTAGGTACTGAACCATCATCACAAGTTGTGTCTGACTTTGTGATAAAGCTTTCAGCTCTTCAGACACACTGGGACTTGCTGATAATGAATTCCTGTGTTGCACCATTTCTTTTGAGCAACCTCAGCTGTTGCCTGAGCAACCTCTACCTTCTTTTTGGATTTGCTTTTGGGCTTAGGGGTTTCAGGCTTTGATGTTGCTAGTACAAACTTGGTCTCAAACTCATTTTTCATTGTATTCATATGCTCTTTAATTTTCTCTTTTTGTTTGAGTTTGGAACCCCTTTTGTACCAGCAGTCATCAGTAAGATGATTGAACAAGCCACATATCTCACATGGCTTCTTCTTCATCTTATGTTGATCATCAACTGAAGAGGATGAAACTGCTGAAGACTTGTTCTTCAGCTGTTTGCTGTCTGTACTAGCATTTTTCTTCCTTGTAGTACCTGCTTTCCAAACATCCTCTTTAGTAGTCTTCAAACCCTTTCTATTGTCAGTTTTCTTCTCTTCAGTGCTGGCAGTAGTTGAGGTTTGAACTTCAGGTGTTATCACTTGCTCTCCAGTACTTTCAGTACTTCTAGAGACAACACCTGAGTTGATCAACTCTTTGATCATGTGACAGTCAGCATTTGAACCATCAGCTGTTGTAGCATTAGCTGATTGGTTTTGGGAGTCAATGCTGACCTCTACCTCTGATGATGCTGTATCAGATAGTAGGTCACATGATGAGAAGGATTGGTTATTGCTCTCTCCATCAGATTCAACTTCTGCTCTTGAAGTGAAATATGTAGGAGGAGCAGTGTGATTATAACCAATGCCAAACTTCACATTGGAAGTTGATTGCTTACTAAGAAGCATTTCAAAACCCTTACAGGATTGCACCCATTGATCACACTCTACTTGGGTGGTTGCAAGAGTTTCCTTGAGGTCTCTGTACTTCTCTAGAAGTACATCTTCCCTAGCCTTATCATCTTTTATTTGGCATTTAAACTTATAAATCTCATCATTTTTATCATTAAGTGCAGCCTCAAATTCAGCTTTCTTTTGGAAATGGGTTGCTCTAGCTCAAGGTTTTTATCAATTAAAGCCATATTTGCTTCTCTAATAGAAGCAAATGCTGCTATGCATGAATCAGAACAAAGCTTGGCTTTAGCCTCAGAAGATACCTGTGTTGATGCATTGGAGGATGGCCCATCAGCAGACTCCTGGGCCATGAGAGCAAGGTTCCCAAAAGGATGATCACCACCATGTTGACCAGCACCTTGGAATAGTTGTTCTTGACCAGATAAGTCATCTGGTAAACTACTCCAGTCAACAACTCCTGGGGTGAAGAAGCTGTGTTGTTGAGGTTTAGTTGATGATGAGATTGGGAAGATTGAGGCTCAGGGAGAGCATGTGGTGGCTGAGCAGAAGGTGCTTGAGCTTGACTGGGCTGAGGCACATAGTAGAAGGGGTATGGGTATGGCATATGACCCTGATGCACAAAGTAAGCAGGTGATGCCTGTGCTGGTGATGGATGGCCAGAACTGGAGGAATGTTGCCCTCTGTGCTGTGAGCTATTGCATGGAAAGGTCACAAAGGGTGCAGAGGAGTTAGATCAAGATGATTTAAACTCTTTAACAAAATGTCCAAGCCTCTGGCACTTGTGACACCTCAACTTGCTCTTGTCAAAACCAACTTTGGTTTTGCCAGAGAGAAGGAAATTTCCTGCCAGTTCTCTTGTAGAACTTTTGAGATCTGATATTTATCATAGCCATTTGACTCAAAATATCCATCTCTTCCAGATCATCATCTTGAATGTTCTTCAAGTCCTCCATCAGAAAGCACAAGTTATCACTGCTACCTCCTGAACTACTATTAACACCAACAAAAGCATGTTCAGAATTGCTAGAGAAATCAATATGATCATCATAGGCATTCTCAGATGTAGCATATTCTGACTCTTGACCTATCAAGGCAGCATTGCCTGAGCCAAAGTCATCAGTGAGCTTGCCAGATTATGACAACTTCCTTTTCTGTTCTATCTCTCTTTCAAATTTAAGCAGTTTCCCATGAAGTTGGGTGAGAGATAGAGTGTCCAGATTTACACAGGAGCGTAGGCAATGGTATAAGTGTCCCATCTCTCAGGCAGGGATCTAAGAAAGTGGTTGTTCATCTGACTATTAGAATACTCTTTTTTAACCATTTTCAGCTCAGAAATAAGACAAGAGAATCGCTCATACTGTTGAGTCAGTGTCTCACCCTTCCTATGAGAGTCTCATATTGTTGGGCGAGGATTTCCCTAGTATTTGCTAAGACCTCATTGGTTCCTCCGAATTGTTCCTTCAGAGCAACCCAGAGATCATGAGCAGTTTCATGATGCAAAAGTCCTGAATAGATCTCATTTGGAATTGCCATAGCCAAAATTCCATGGGCTTTAGCATCAATCTCGAACAGCTTAGGATCTTCGTCCGAATATTGATCAGGTTTCTTCGGAACCTGCTCATTTGATTCAGGTATGCTCACCATAGGCTTGTATGGTCCATGCACCACTGACTTCCAACAACCAGCACTGTTGACAGACAAGTGGTGGAGCATATGACGTTGCCATATGTTATACTCACTCCTCATAAGCATCGGAGGCTTTGTTGAGGAGCCAGTATTGTGAGGATCGTTAGTTAGTGTTTTCATTTCAAATTTCAGTCAAATTCAAGGTAAACAAAACAAATCTAGCTCAAAAACCACGAGAACCTCAAGTTTAACAGTCAGAAGCAGCAGAAAATCAATCTCCATAACTAATTCTTGCAAATTGCTAATTCGATCAAACGCAGATGTCAAAAGAGCAGTTTCAAATGATCAAATGGTAAATTAATCAATGATTAACCAGCTCTGATACCATTTGACAGGATCTAAGCCTCTAGTTTGATCAATTAGGTTGTATTCGCAGCGGATTTAGTACAAGAATTAGAACAAACAAGCAAGAACACAATAGATTTAACAATAAAACAGTAAGTTATAGAGAAAGATGGAAGTTCTGCAAAAGAGAATATTTCATTCAATACATGCTTCGACTGCGGCTGTAATTAGCAGCGGCTACAATTAGGTCATCTTCCTTATATATGGAAGAATAACCTAATGCTGATGTCACTTCACAGTGACATCAACTGTTATTAACAAACTACTGATAACAGACTAAACTACTGAAGATGTCATAACAGGTGACATCTTCTTACAAAATGCTGTGTTCTAACTATTACAAGTACTGAAAAGAAACTACTGAAAAGTTACAATGACTGAATAACAAACTCTTCAGTCGTTTACGACTACTGAACTATAACAGCTGAGGAACAAACTCTTCAGCTATTGTACAAACTACTGAAAAGGAAAGTTACAAACTACTGAAAAAGAAAACCATCACAACAACTGAAGACAACTTCTTTAGCTGTTGTGATAAACTCTGAAGCTTCAGCACTTGGTCTTCAGACTTTGATCTTCAGATGTTTCATCATCTGATGACTTCAGTAGTTGTCATCAGCTGATGTCTTCAGCCTTTGTCTTCAGACTTTGTGCATCAGTTATTGATCTTCAGTTCTTCAACTGTTGATCTTCAGCACTTGAGTCATCAGTACTTGAAGTCTTCAGTACTTGTATTCTTCAGTACTTCAGACTTCAGTACTTGTGGTCTTCAGTACTTTAGATCTTCAGCTGTTGTTCTTCAGTTCTTTGATCTTCAGCTGTTGAGTCTTCAGTCTTTGTCAAACTACTGATGAAGCCTTCAGCAGTTGTTGTGATGTCTTGTGGGACTTAGAGGTTTTCCTAATCTTGGCTCATTGGGTCTTTTGGTCCAACAGGAACGCTTTCACTCGAATCGGCTTGGGTCGTTCCTTCCGGCTAAGGGCATCCGCCACCACGTTGGCTTTACCCGGATGATAATGGATCTCACAATTGTAATTCTTTATGAGCTCCAACCATCTCCTCTGCCTCATGTTCAAATCTTTCTGCTCGAAGAAATACTTCAAGCTCTTATGGTCAGTGAAAATGGTGCACTTCATCCCGTAGAGATAGTGCCTCCAAATCTTTAACGCAAAGACCATGGCTGCTAGCTCCAAGTCATGAGTAGAATAGTTAATCTCATGAACTTTCAACTGTCGGGATGCATAGGCTATAACCTTTCCTCTCTGCATTAACACACACCCCAACTCCAAGTAGGAAGCATCAGAATAAACCACCAGATCTTCACTTCCATCGGGTAACGACAGAACAGGAGCTTGAGTCAATCTCATCTTTAATTCTTCGAACGCCTTCTCTTGAGCTTGACCCCATACAAACTTTACATCCTTACGGGTCAACGTGGTTAGTGGAGAAGCGATCTTGGAAAAGTCTTTGATGAATCTTCTGTAGTAGCCCGCCAAACCCAAGAAACTACGGATCTCGGATGGCGTCTTTGGAGACTTCCATTGCATCACCGCTTCCACCTTTGCCGGATCCACAATAATCCCCTCCGAATTCACCACGTGACCCAAAAATTGAACTTCGCGCAACCAGAACGCGCATTTGGAGAACTTGGCATACAACTTCTCTCTCCTCAATGTCTCCAACACTTATCGAATGTGACCGGCATGCTCTATCTCGCTTTTTGAATAAATCAGGATATCATCAATAAACACAATCACTGATTTGTCCAACATCGGCCGACACACTCGGTTCATCAGATCCATAAAAGCAGCTGGCGCATTGGTCAAACCAAAAGACATGAAAAGAAACTCGTAGTGACTGTAGCGCATGTGAAAAGCTGTTTTAGGAATATCCTGCTCTTTCACCTTTAGCTGATGGTAGCCAGATCGAAGGTCGATCCTTGAAAACCAGCTAGCCCCTTGAAGCTGATCGAATAAATCATCAATCCTCGGTAACGGGTACCGATTCTTCACTGTCAGCTTGTTCAGCTCACGGTAGTCTATACACATCCTCATACTACCATCTTTCTTCTTCACAAATAAGACCGGAGCACCCCAAGGTGAGATACTTGGTCTAATGAACCCCTTATCTAGCAGCTCTTACAACTGCTCCATCAACTCCTTCATCTCTGTCGGAGTCAATCGATACGGTGCCTTGGCGACAGGTTGGGCTCCTGGTATCAGATCAATCTGGAACTCAATCTCTCGGTCAGGTGGCACTCCTGACAAGTCTTCAGGAGACACATTTGGAAAGTCACACACAACCAGAACATTGAATAGTTGTGGTGTAGGCATTTCCACGTCCACGTCTATTCACTTTCCCGCCACCGCCATTGAGATCACTTTCGGGACCGTTGTGACCCGATCCCCATAAACAGTTACTGAACTTCCATCAGGTGCTATCAACCGAATCATCTTCTTTCGACACACTATATTTGCCTCGAAGTCCGCTAGCCAACCCATCCCCGGCACCAAGTCGAAACCACCTAAGGTCATCACAAATGGTCTAACTGGAAATTTATGACCCTCTAACTCCACATCACATCCCTCTATCAACTCTGAAATCCTGGTAGACTTACCTATGGTAGTTTCTACATCAAATGGCGCATCAACACGTTTACTACTAACAAGCAGCTTAGCACAGAAAGCCGCAGGAATAAAACTTCTACTGGCACCCGAATCAAACAACGTAGAAGATAAAGTTTGGTTCACCAGAAACATACCGGACATAACATCAGGGTCCATCCTAGCCTCCTCCTGCGTCATTGTGAATGCCCTGGTGCTTGCCCTCGGTCCTTCATTCCCCGTCTTCTTCACGCCGGAACCCTCAGCCCTTGGCTTCTTACAGTCTTTACTCATATGACCACTTTCCCCACAATTGAAACACCTCGCGCCCCTACAATCTCTAGCCATATGACCAGGCTTCCCATACTTTAAGCAAATATTCAACCCCCATCAACACTCACCACTGTGCTCCTTCCCACATTTGCCACACTTTCTCAATCTCGTACCCGGCGTGGCTACACGACGATTATCCACCCATACCTTCTTGTTACCCGTCGAGGCATCACCCCGACCAAACCTCTTCCCCATCCAGTCTTGATCACCACCACTCTTCTTACTGCCTTCTGTCCCCACCACAACAGCCCTCCTATCATACAGCCTTCCCGCTAAGTCCACTACCGACCTAAACGTGCTCGGTCTGGAAGCGATCATATGCCTGCGAATATCTGCTGGCAAACCCTGAATATACCTCTTGTTCTTTCGTGACAGAGGTGTCACTTGGTCCGGCACCAGACATGCCATCTCATTGAACTTTGTGGTGTATTGCTGGTGTGTCATCGTTCCCGCCTCCTGCTACAGGAACTCTCTCTCAACTTTATCCATCTCTCGGTGAGGACAAAACTCCTCAATGACCAACCTCTTCAGCTCTGACCATCTCATCCTACCAATAGCCCTGCTGCCCTCGGCTTGGACTATATTGTCCCACCAGCACAGAGCCGAGCCCATGAAAGAATAGGCAGCAAACTTTACTTTCTAATCCTCCCGGTACTCGCTGATATTCAGAACGGCTTCCATTTCCCTCACCCACCGGTGAGCAGCAGCAGCAGTGCCATTACCATCAAAAGTTGGGGGCTTGCATCGTTGAAAAGCCCCATAGTTACGGCCTCGTGCCGCCCCCGGCACAGGCTCTTCTTCCTCCTCCTCTTCTTCATAAGAAAGAACCGTTTCAGGCTCCATTTGTTCCCGTCCTCCCAAGGACCGGTTCCTCTCCTTCCATTCTCCTTCCCTGACAGCCTTTATCACTTCGGTCACCACAGATGGTAAGATCATCTGCATGACCTGATGCACCTCCTCCACTACAGCCTCCTTTACCGAGGCTCTCAGATTGGCGCTCTCGTCTACACCCTCCAGATGAGGGGTCTCGGGTTCTTCAGGAACCACCTTCTCAACTCTAGGCCTGCCTTTTTTGGGCTGCGATGCAGCAGCAAGCCCACTACGCGAGGCTTTGGATGATTTACCACCGACCATCCTCTATCACACACTGAAAGATTCAAACACCAACACGGTCATTCAAGGGAATAGCTCAGTTTATGTCAAGTATAGTAAGTCCCTAATTACAGTGGCCAGTTGTGAGTAGCCACTTACTTTACTCTTCATACCCCGAGCATTACCTGTCCTGACTACATCAGTATCTAAATCTACCAGCAACACATAAACACATAACATGTGCACATACTACCAGTTAACTTTAGTAAAATACCTGATGGCACGCAGCTACTCAGATTAGCATCCCATCCCTTTCCGTCCCATTCTCAGTTTAAGTTAAGGTTTATTTTGAAAATTTACCCGTTTCACTTAAACTTTGGCTCTAATACCAACTTGTAAGTCCCCGTTCCCGGGAACCTCACAGCTGGTCATCATCACACTTAAAACATATCATTATATACTCTTTACTGAAATCATGCAGTGGAAACTTTCAAAAGACATCTCATTTCATTATAAATACTTTTGTCAAATAATACATCGTCATTGTTGTATTACATCACAAAAGCATTCTATAAATGGATGCCATCCCAAAAGAGTTAAGTAGCCGCCTCGTGCCATCCTCAGCAACACTACCTGCCAACTGGAAACACATAAAAAGTCAGCTTTGCTGAGTAAGTTCTAGTTTTATGATAAAACATACTTTTCTTTCGTTAAACCGTTCTTTGCATACATGCGGTCACACAACATACGTACACATAGCTAATATCATTATTAACTTCATCATTCATTCATTAGCTTTCGTTCATTTACCGTTCATCATTAACATTCACATTCATTCATAAACTCTTTCCTTCGTTCGTACGTTTCTTACTTTCGTTCATAAATTCATTACATTCGTCCGTACGTTTGTTATGTTCATTCATACGTTCATTACTTTCGATGACATGTACAATACCCCGAACATTGTGCACTAGTGCTGGTGCTGGACCTGTGGTAATTAATCACAAACATTATGCACGAAGCTGATCCAGTCACCTAGGGTAAGTACATGCACCACTTATCTTTCCTCTTTCATTTTGGATCAATGCCATGTGCTATACCCCGAACATTGTGCACGAGTGCTGGTACTGGACCTATGGTAATTAAATCACGAATATTGTGCACTAAGCTGATCCAGTCACCTAGGGTAAGCGGCAAGGATCCCGTACATATGGTCAATCACAAGATTGGACCCCAGTATGCATCCTTTGGGGTAGCTCACCCGCACACCGTTGAGCTAACACCTTCATTGGGTGTGCACCTCCATACATTTTCCTGCAAGCCTTTCTTACATTCATTCATTATTAATGCATGCATTCATTCATCATGTTCCTCTTTCATTATCTTTCACTTTACGTTACATAATACTTTCATTACATTTATTAATCATAACACGTAAAGCCACGGAAAGATAAACACGTATCGAGACAAGGAACATCGACATTTACCAGTCATCAGTCATCACCATCATACATGGGCTACATCATACTTAACATACATACATCATGTATAACGTGCCACGCTATCATCATCGTGCCCAATATAACTTCTAAAGCCTTGACGGCCATCTTACATGTACTTACGGGAACTACCATATTATTACTTACCTCTACACTTCCCTTGAAGGTTAGTGCTCTAACTATGTTCGTCCCCGGGTAAAACAGCCCTGTTTGGGCGAATGAGCACCCTTCAGTCGCATGGCCTCCATACTACTGAACACCATGCGATTGGACCTATGCGGATGAACACCTATGCGAATGAAAACCCAATTGTGCGAATGGACTCTCAATCGTGTGAATGAATACTGTACAAATGGACGCCTATGTGACTGGGCTCTCAGTCGTGCTAATGAACACCTATGCGACTGAGCTCCTATGCGACTGGACTCTCAGTCGTATGACCTGTCATGCGACTGGACACCAGTCATGCGATTGAACCTCATTCGTGCCTCAGTCGTACGATTGGACCTTAGTCGTCCCTCAGTCGGCCGATTGGCCCTCCAGTCACCTAGCCCTAACTGGGCGCAGACTGCAGTTCATCCCGAACTGCGGTCGCGACTTTCGACCTCCAAACCCTTCCAAACTCATTCTAAGCCCAAATCAACCCTCCTAATCCTTAGGAAAACATACTATAACACCATTCAAGCACACCCAAGCCCGAAATCACACTCTAAACAAACTATACACAATCACACCCAAATGGGTCAAACACACATTTTCAAAAAAAACAGGTTTCTATGTGTTCCCGCACCAAAATTGGTTGAAACAAAAAGTAAAATAGGGGTCCTAGAACTCACACAAACAAGAAGAAGATGAAGAGCTTCGTTTGTACAAGCTACACGATGAATTTCGAGCCCGAATCGACCCGAATCAACCCTTTCTTCCTCTTTTCTTCCTTTCTCTCTTCTCTCTTTCTTTTGTGGCTGAAATGAGTGTGTGGGGAGGGGGAATGGGCTGCCCTCTCCCTTATTATATCCCTATTTGTCCAACATTCATGTGTTGGCGAGTTTGGTCCCCGGTTTTGGACTTTATTTCTTTTCTTCTTTCGTCGACTTCAAAATAGATAAATAACCGGTGTTACACTCCTCCACCACCAGCACAAGTTCACACTTCACTCGAAACCATTTACTCTATATGGAAATTGTAAACCGGTTTTGAGTTGGGCCTGAATTTCACACACTGGGTGGGTTGCTGAGAAAAGGATGTATGTTGTGAGGAGGAAAGCTAGAGATATCAAGTATTATCAAGATGAGCCTGAATTTCACACACTGAGTGTGACAAAGCAATTTGGTTAAGAAAATTGATATGGAGACACAAGAAGACTAACTTTAGATACTTTAAGACTATTAAATCTAAAGTCATTGAGTATGAGTCAAGGATTTATCCAAACACCAACTTGCCAATGAAGATCAGAGTGTTCAAGTATCTAAATTACGCAAGGAAGATTCCAATCCATGCTTTTATGGAATTAAACATTTTGTTAAAACTTATGAGATCGGTTTTTCAGAAGAACACATAGCGTGCGATTATATACTGTGTTGATAAGGAATTCCATATCATCGCCCCTATTAACTTTCTCAAGTTTGAAAGAGATGATTTTGTGAAGCATCAGGGTTGCCTAATTGAAGCCAATGAATCAGTTTATTTTATAGTAGCTTAGTTTGGTTGGTTGATCATGAAGGCCCTAGCTAACAAGATGTATATTTATGGCTGAAATAACAAGGTTATAGAAATGGACTTTTGAAGATTTGATTCACCAAGCCTAGGGGGGGATTGTAAGGATTAAATCTAGAGGCTTAGTAATCAATATTGAAGTTTTTGAAGAAAAGTTCCCATGGTAGAACTTGTATACGGGTGAGAAGATGTTCTTGCGTGAGAGCCCCTTTTGTATAAATAGGTGTTTGATTATCTAATCTAAAACACTTTATAATTTCTCATATTTTGTAGTGAAATATTCTTTGAAATACAAGTGCTACTTATTTACATCTTGATCTCATGTTCTCATGTTCCTTTAATCATTGTATTAATTCCGCGTTTATTATGAGAGATCGATATATGTCGTGAATATCCTTGATCTAACAAATATCTAGAGAAAATAACCAAAAGCATATTTGAGGATGTGATAGACCCTTTTAATTGTTGGCTGTAATTCCTAACCCGATTCACAAGCATGTGAATTTATTAGGAATTGTATTAAAACTTAATAGAAATAAATATGGGTTTCACTACAAAAAATCGACTATTAGCGGCAACAAAAGTAGTGCACAGAACCGCAGCTAATAGTAGCAACGACGAGATATTACCTCTAATGTTGTCTCTCCTACTAATCTCATTAGCGGGGCTTTTGGTTGCCACTATTTGTTTAATTAAAAATAAATCAGCAAGACTATTAGTGGCTAATGGTCCCTGTTTTCTAAAATTGTTTTTGTTATATGTTATTATTTTCAGTTTTACAAACCAATTATACACCTATAAAAATAAATCTAGATTTCACAATAACACAAAATACACTAGTGTTCATAAACGATATGCAATTTTCATACGTACATAAACGTTAAGTAGCTTAAATATATTGTTTGACTTAAGCATAAAATTATTAAAAAACAAAGTTAAACTAATAATCAAATACGCTATTCATCGGCTATGTACATCATGACATAAAACCACTATGATACGCTTAACAGATTCAACTTTAAATCTATGAAAGTTCACGCGTGTTGACTCGTTTAAACTTAACTTAAAATGTTTTTAAGCATATCAAGTGTTTTTGGATCATTTTAACCCATTTGAATTAAAACCGAGAAAATTTAACTCAAATTATGTAAATTTGACTAATTTAAAGTAAAATATTGATCATTTGAATCTATTTTAGTTCTAAAGGGTCAAAATGATCTAAACTCACATTGATACACTTAGCAAATCCAACTCTAAGTTTATTATGTTCGTCAATGTAATTTTCGGTCGTTTAAATTTAAACTACTAACATAGAATAAGTATCAGTATTAACATAAGTACTAACATAAACCAAATTTACTAACTAAAAAGAAGCTTCTTTTACCTGTGTACATGACTAAAGTGTTTGTTCTTTGTCATGAACAAAAGAAGTGGATGCTTTAGATGAAGACAATTAATGCCCAATCCCTTTAACATGTCCACGTAGTTGTCCTATCACCGACTCATAAACACCGGCCTCATTTAGCGTTGACCAACTATTTTTTTTATTTTTTTGGGATTGACTTAGCTCATCAAACCGTCCCTATAATTGGTTCTGTATTATTTAACAAAAATGATTTAATATATTTATACACTAGGTTTGTACCCTCTGTATTACACATGTTATTTAAATAAGAAAATGTTCAAATACATAGTCTTCTAAAACTAAAAAATGTAATAAGGATTAAGATGTTGACATGTGTTCTTTTGATCAAAACTAGCATGCGGGCAAAATTGGTAATGTTCACCATTCTTAAGTTCCACCTTTTCTAAAACATTCGTAGCTTTTACATAAAAGATTATTTTTTTAGAAAGTTACACCATAACAACAAGCATTTTTTAGTCTTTAAAATGTGTATAGTGTTGGCATAAAAAAACAAAGCGTCTTTAATAAATTGTGTAATATCATAAGGTCATTATGTAATTTTTTGAATTGACAAGGATTACACAATTATCTTATGATAAATACAAAATGAACTTAAAAGATATAAAGTTTACATTTTTTTATATTGTGTTAATCGAAATTATCATTTTCAAAAAATACAATGCATAACACAATGGTTAACATTAGACATAATTAATAACACAATGAGCCATCACTAGACTTGACGATTAGTAATAGAAATAATGAACTGATTGACGATGATTACATAATGATATGATCAGTATTATATAAACAAACTAAAAAACATAAGAAAAACTATATTTTTAGCATTGTGTTATTTGAAAATCATCAATTTAAAGAACACAATGCATAACACAATATTCATCATTAAACACAATGGATAACAAAATGACCAATGCTTGACAAGTTTTACACAATGACCTGATCTTAATTACACAATAAACTAAAAAAACATAAAAATATTGCATTTTTAACATTGTGTTATTTGAAAATCATAAGTTTAAATAACACAATGATTAACATTCGACATAATGGTTAACACAATAACTAACACTAAACTCGATAATTAGAAATAGAAATAATGAACTGCTTGATGAGTATTACATAATGAGTAGATCAAGATTACACAAAGAAGTAAAACCCATAAAAAATTATATTTTTAGTATTGGGGAATTTAAAAAACATCATTTTTAGAAAACAAAATGCATAATAAAAGGTTAACATTAGCTATCATGATCTGATTACTATTACACAATGACCTGATATTACATAATTAGCTGACGAATATTACACAATGAGCTTAAATGACGTGAAAAAAAACTTTGTTTTTTATATATCAAAATTATAGTCGTTTTAAATATTAAAAACTGCTTGTTTTTTATGGTGTATTTAAAAAAATAGTATTGTATGTAAAATTTATGGGCGTTTTAAAATTTATGACCTATCTTATAAAGTTTCAATTATTTACCCTTATGGCACTAGATTTTCTTAGCACTTAGGTTTAATATATAATAAATAATAATACTTTTCACATTTTTTAGTTTTTCCTCTATTTCTACAGTTACCTTACCCTATAAATAAAATATAAAACAATTAGTAATGATTAATTTACACATTATAAAACCACATTTAAATAAAGGATGATTAAAATAAAGTATAAATAGCTAAATTTAGTAAACAAACAATAACATAATTTTCTTAAGCTTTTAATAATTTTTGGTTGCTTTGATAATACTGTTTTTTGGTAATTTCACCTTTTATAATTTTTTATAAGAAAAATAATTTAAAATATTTTATTTCAAAAAAGTTTAGCGTTTTGAAAATTTTTATATTTTATAATTTTTAATTATATCTATTTTGAAAGAAAAGATGTGATTTAAATCTATTTAATAAAATCTATTTTTATAAAAGATAGCTTAACTAAAAAAACTAGATGAGAAATAGAGAGGTAATAATTAATTAAATTAAATTTTAATAAGAGAGAGAAATGAGTGTAAATGTTTAAATAAATATAATAACCTTTTGAAAATAAAAATGATATGTCGATGTCTACAAAGATGAATGTGTTTAGTTTCAAATCTTCTTTATATATAGTAATACGTAGTATATATATATATATATATATATATATATATATATATATATATATATATATATATATATATATATATATATATATATATATATATATATTTGTAAATAATACTTGATAGAAATATAAATATTATGGTTCTGCTAACGCGCTATCAAAGGTCCCATATTTAATGCTATGAGCATGGTGAAATGCCTTAAGTTTGTTATTATTCTAAATAACATTTAAAACTAATATAAATACATACTTATATAGAATACACACACATATATATTTTTGACATTACTTTCTTGTAATAATAACTACTATATGAAACAGTCTTTCGACTGTTTGTGTATTTTTTTTTGTTAACAATTTGTTATTTTTGCCACTACCTTCTTGTTACAATAACTAATATATAAAGTAATGTGTGTTATATATGAATTAACAAATAAATATAGAGTAGCACGTGCTATATATGGATTACCTTGGTAAAGCATATTGAAAATCTCATTTTAACATCCTCATATGGATGTTCAGATTTGAATAACATTGTTGACAAAATAATACAAGTGACGAATAAAATATATTTAACTAATCATGAAAAGTTAAAGATAGAAACTCATACTTCATGTAGTCTTTAACTTCTTCACAACTATCGAGAACAAACCATTCTAACTTGAGTTTTTGGCTTAGAGAAAGGCATTTCATAATTGTTGAGCTAGCCGTCCTCGTGTCTATCAGGGCGATTGAACTGAGTCTCAACCTTTTAAAGGAACCTCAAACAAAATAGTAGAGCTTCTTCAGCAATATAGCCTTCTAGCTATACAACTTTCCAGCCTTGCTTTGTTTCTAACATATTTTCAGTTTCTTCATATACCTTTCAAACGAATACATCCATCTCATACATACCGGACTGCCATGAAGCGCTTCAACAAGTAAATACAAAACTAAATGAACATAATGTCTAAAAACACTAGAGGATAGATCAACTCTAACTTGCACAATATTATAAGAATGACATTCTTAGGTTTCTTCATATCTTCTACCAATAGTGTCTCGAGTAAAGTTTCTTAAAAAACATATACATATCAACTATTGGTGTATAAGTATCTTTGGTCAAAAGCCTATAACCCCAATTGGTATCGAAAGTTATATGACAATATGACAGTCATGAGATTTAAATACAATAATATTAGTATTGTTATCTATCACTCTCTTGTAGATATTCGATCCGAATCCATCAAGCAGTTTAACATATTTTGTAAACTCATAGAATAGCTTTTGATCAGTTCTCTTGAATGAATATTTTGAGTGGGTGATATACCACTTGCCATTTTTTCCAACCATTGCCTATTCCGAATATTAAGATTTTTCAAGTCAAAACATGTGTTTGGAATATCTTTGGTCTTTTCATTCATTTAAAGAGTACCCGCAAACTATTGCACGCATTGTTTTCATATGCATCATATCTAAGTTATGTTTTAGGTGTAGAGAATACCAGTACTCAAGTTCAAAAAATATACTTCATTTGGACCGGTTCAACTCAAACTCCTCCTACTATAATTTAACACCTCCATAATTGGGATGCTTACTCGTACACGATGGTGTAGACGACTAAGTTTAGCTTCTATGTTAGTATCACTAAACTGTTTTAGAGGGACTCTTAGCTCGGATTCCCTGTTGATGTCCAAACTTGTTCTCCACTTGTTATCAGCATCTAAGAATCGCTGCTAAGCAAAAATCCGGCTTCATTTATGATGAACATTGAGGGAGTGTCATTCTTACAAACTCAAGCATGCTTTGTAGCCTCACCCACTCCAACCTCATAGAATACTACGAGCTAGAATTTTGTCACAGTGTCTTTAGTACATATGCCTAACACCTATAATTGTTTAAGCTCATCAACTAACGGCTTAAGAAAAAGCATCCATATCCTTTCTAGGAGATTTAGGTCCAGGAGTTAATAATGACAACATGAATAAGGACTCTTTGATACATAGCCACGGAGGCAGATTATGTATGGTGATTATAATTGGCCACATGCATTGAGCCTAATTCATGTTAGCAAATGGATTGAAACCGTCAGCAGCAAGCCCCAAGAGAACATTTTGGGGTTCTCTCTACAAGGTAGGATACTTTATATAAAATTATTTCCATGATGACCCATCAATAGGATGGCGCATCGTACCTTATTCTATCATCCAGTACTATGCCAAATCATATCTTTTGTAGTCTGCCTTGAAGAATACAAATGTCATAGTCTTAGGGTTAAAAACCATCATAACACCTTATTGCCTAACTTGCTTCCTTTTTTATATGTATAGACCCACCGACTTTCATTACAAACAAGACATTTTTGCTGCAAGTGGTTTCTACCTAGAATAGAACATAGTTATATTTGCACACTTGTATCGACTCATACCTTAAACCAATATTCTTTCATGTCTTGAAGATTGAAAGAACTCAACAAGCTCATCAAATGAGCTATTAGTCCATTTATTCTTCACCTTGATATGCATAAGCTTTGCTAAAAAGTCAAGGGAAGAAAACTTAGTACAACAAAGATATAATTCCAATTGAACTTTCTTTAACAAATCCTCAAAAAATATAACGGACACCGCTACTCTCTTCCATAATGTCTTTGATGGCGTCATCCATATTGTTTGCTAGCACAATGTTATCTACAACTACAACTTCAGGAATTAAACATTCACTGTGATACATCAAATCCTTATACGTCTGGCTCATGCCTAATAATTCTAAATAATAATTCGTTTTAACCCATCCTAATAATACGGAATTCTAACATTTCATACGTGGAAATCGAATCTTACCATAGTTGTCGGTAAGTTTTTCACACATATCGATAAAAGAGATGACTCGTTGTAGATACTAGGGTGATCTAGGGTTTCTATTAAGAGCCGACTTTTATTGACCGATATGATTATGGAATCGTAGTATAATTTAAACTTTGAGCGGATAACAACTTATAAGAATCAAGATTTCACAATTAGAACGATCTCGTATAATAAATGTGGAATGAATTACATGGTGTGATTGAACAAACAAGAGATTAAGATGAACACTCAAAATAAATAAACTGCGTACTTTTATTTAAGAGATAATTAAAGTACAATATCAAAAAAATATCACATGTTACTGATTACAAAGACTAATTATCTACTTATACACAAAAAGTTGTTCTCGCGCGGTAACTAGATTCTTGCGCATGAACTTTGAAACTTCAAAACTTGATTTTGATTTCTCGAGCCTCTTGGTTTGGTCTCTATAATCTCCCCCTGTGTTTGGTGAATCAAATATTCAAAAATCCACGTCTGCAACCTTGTAATTGCCTCCATAAGCATACATCTTATTGTCCAAGGTCTTTGTAATCAACCAACTAAATTGAGCTAAACAAAATTGAAGAATTCATTTGCTTCAATCGGACATGATTCATCAAATCGTCTCTTTCAAACTTTAGTAGATCAATTGGATAGATGATCCTATACTCTTTATCTACATAATTGATCTCAATATGCCATGCATTCTTTTCATAAACCTATCTCATTAGTTTTGACAAACTATTTATGGTTACCGGTGCATGGATTGGATTTTTCTTGCATATATAGGATGCTTGAACACTCTTATCTTCATTGGCGTGTTGGTGCTTGCATCTATTCATGATTCATCTTCTATTACTGTAGACTTTACATACTTGAAATCTTTGAAGTTTGTCTTACTATGTCACCATATCATGTTCTTTATCCACTTGGCTTTACCATAATTGCTTGGATTATGGAATGGCACTATTCTAATAGCATATAGATTAGAAGCTCTAAGCATGTAGAAGTCTCTCATCTAGATAATACTCTATAGCACCAGCTTTTCTCTTAGTGATGTAGAGCTTTTATCTTCATCATATCTCTAACTCATTACTAGTTCACTGTTATCATATCTTGTGAATGATTTTGAGTGTCTCAAAAAATATTTCTCAGTAGGAGGTGGAGGAGCATATATAAAGATTTTTAACCTGTCTCATAACTGGCTTCCTGCTAATCAAAAGACTCAGTTGGAGGATCTTTCTGCTCAACTCCTTGATCTAATGGGATTTCTCCTTCTTTTAAAAGTATATGTGAAAACAAACTCACCAAACTATTCCAAAAAATGTCTGTATAATCAATAGGCTCGTCTAGATCATCAAAAGGTCCAATATCTTCATCAGAATCCTCAGTTAGAATTTTTTGCTGTAAGGAAACAAATTCCTTCACATACTGTTCTTCTATAACTAGATCTAGTGGTTGGTAATCCTCTGGATCATGAGGATTTGGTCCAGAGATATTTTTAGATCCTGATTCGTGAGAAGGAACTATAGCTGATCCCATATCTCCCTATTGATCACCATTATCATCATTAGACTTCTTCTTTCATTTGTTATTATCTTTACCCTCAGCACCATCAAAACCATCATCACCAACCTCATCATCATCATCATCATCATCATCATCATCATCATCATCATCATCATCATCATCATCATCATCATCATACTGATTAATTTTATCTATCCCATTAACTTCATCCTTCTTTCAATCATTTTGAATAACATGCTCTGGAGTAAGCATCACATTCTCTATCCCAACATTAGACACTTATATAGTAGCTTGTTCTTCAATAACATGTTTTGGATTTGTTGCTCCTTATGTTACTTGAGCTTCAACAACAAGTTCAGGATCAACTGATTGCTCTCCACTAGATTCACCCTTTTCTGTTGTTCTAGCTGGCTCTAACTGAGCAACTTGAGAAGTTGATTGAGCTATAAAAGCTTTGAAATAATTTTCCATCATTTGAACTTTATTATATAGGAATTACATTTGATGTTTTGCCTCTTTAACATGACTATCAAGCTGTAACATCTCAATCAACTTGGTATTCTCTAGAACTTCTCTTTCCAATAATTGAATTCTTTACTCTAAAGTAGCTGGAGTATTATTTAGAGAACCTAATGAAGTAGCAATTTCTTTTCTTTGATCAGGAGGGGTATTGATAAAGTTATTCACATCAAATTCCAAGTTCTCTTCTTAACTTCTTGGTGAAGGAGTCTTAGTTACTAAAACAAAGGTTGCTTGAGTAACAATAGGAGGAATCTCCTATGTCACAGATTGACTCTCTAAATTCTTCTGTAGTTATTGGAATCTCTCTATTTGGTGAAGCAGTTGTCATTTGAGTCTTGGCTTCCTGAATGTTATACATCTTCCACTTCCTATACCACGTCCTCAATTTTAAGTAGTCTCTATCATTCATGACATTTTCTTCTTTCTCTTCTTTGTGTTAGGCAAATATTCTAGGAAATAGTCAATTTCAGCCTCTTTTACGAAACTTTTAGCTAAAGTAGTAGTCTCTCTAGGACTTTCTCGTAAAATGTATGGCAAATTTCCAATCTCACTACTTGTTATTTTAGAATCAGAACTATTATCAAAAAATTATGTAATCATATCTTCTGTATTCATTTCTCTTTGAGGAGTAGGACATCATCATCGATAGCTGTAGATGATATACCACTATTTTAGCTACCTATTGTTCTTCTGATTTGTTGTTGTTGTTATTGCTATGATTGTCGTTGAAATTGTAGATCATTAGAGAATTTACCAAGTTTGGCAAAACTATACCCTTTATAGGCATTTCTTCTGGCTCCAAAAAAATAAGGGAACACGTCCTTCATCAAATCATAATAAAGTATATACATCATTCACCACAAACTGTAAGCATCTACGATACATCACAAATTTCTTTTCAAAAGTTGCAATCACATTTTTTTGTATCTTAGAGAATATAGCCTTTAAAATGCTATAATATTCAAATCAAGTTGCAATCACGTTGGGAGCTCTCAATCTACAACCCTTTTTTTGATTTCTTTAATGTTCGGATCAAGAGTATACATACTCATTGGTCGTACTTGTTTTCTAGAGAAACCATAGTATCTTAAGTACATCTTTATTTGTCGCTTGCCTCTAGACTTTTGTCTGACTCTCTCTACTTGTTTCCTCTCTAATTTAGCCTTTTTTCTTCTAGCTAACTCCGATAATTTCCCCATCTTAGCATGAGTTGCACCTATAAATTTTGATTAGTAACACTCCATTCCATGATCTCATCAAATTTGAATCCTTTCAACTCAAGTTGAATTGCCATGAGACATTTTTCTTGATCTTTCTCCTTCTTTTTCTAAGAGGAGGATATATGTATGGATTCAGCAGTTGTGGACATAGGAGTTTGCTATGTAGGTTTCCTTTGAGGAGTGCTTTTAGCAATTTTCCTAGATGAATTCGATAGCACTTTCTTGCCAACTTTTGTATGGTTTCGATGGAGCTGTTGATTTTGAACTACTAGTATCTCCAACAAGGTTAGCTCTCCTTCTTGCAGCTCTAGACTCTTTTGTACTTCGAATTAAGGCAATGATGTTCTTCATTATATAAGATTCTTCAGCTCTGCCAACATGCAATTCTATGAGTTTATCATCAATGTTCTGTGGGAACAACTCCATCCTTTTTTCATCAGGAATCTAGCCTTTCGTTGCAGGGACTCATTTTCAACTTCTTATTCAGCAATCATGTGTCTCTTACATTTATATGAGTTAGAGATTGTTGTAGGTCTTACTGCTAAAGGTTTAGTTGGTACACGTGATGCCTTACCAGCTGATTTGGATTCATCTGTAGTTTTCTGAACTCTCTCAGCATCCTTGGCGACTTCTGGGCCATCTATTTCCATATTCACTTTTGAGCTAACTAGAGTTTCAATTTTAACATCTGGTTGACCAAATATCACCTTAGCTGATTTCTTGAGTTCAGACTTTAGTGTGTCCTTATGAACTTTATGAAATTGTCTTGTTTCTTATTCAAGAGTCACGCCATGTATTTACATATCATCTTCAATGGCCTAGTTTCCTCTTGTCTGGACTATCATTTTGCATGTTTAGCCATTTGCTGACCTGGCTATTTCAGCAATTAAATCAGTAGCTGATTTCTTCAGCTATTCTTCAGCTTCCGATAGCACTCTCAGTAGTGGAACTTCTTCTTCAGAAGATAACTTGGAAGTGGCTTTAAGTCCTTGAACTAGTTATCTCTTTGATGTTCTCTCATTAGTTCTTTTTCTCTTAAGAGATAGAGAAGAAGTGTTGGGTCTTCTCATTTCAACCATATTTTTCTTCCCAAGCTGAACCTTTTGGTTCATTCTCTTCATTTCTCTTTTGGCATCCATTTCCTTTTCCTCTGAGCTATCATATTATTACCTATATATTAGATCATTCCACTTGGCTTCAGCTTTAGATAGAGGTTCATAGTCTTTACTCCATCTTGAACAAAATTAAATTGGCTATGAAAGATTTACAACTTAATCAGCCAAACTCAGAAGAATATCTTCAGCTTCTTTGGGCTAATCTTACTCCTGTTTGGTAGCATCATCTAAGAATCCAAATAACGCTAAAAGAGTTAAGAAAGGCACATCCAAATGTTCTTGTGGTGCTGAAAAACTTAGTGGCTAAGAATGATATATTGTTAAAGGCTAATGGTCTCTTGAAGGGATCCAACCTTAAGTTCAAGGTCCATTGCCCTAGCTGTTGACCACTGAGATTCTAATTGACATTCTAATTGAGCAACTCTTGCAGTATGGTCTTGGATAGTCCTAAGTTGAGCTTCCACCTCAAGTACTCTATCGGCGAAAGCTTTCAGCAGATAGTTCTCTAATTCTGGAACTATGGCTCTTTCAACATAACCTTAAATCCTTGCATTTTCTGCTTGTAAGACAGGTAATCTTTGGACAAGCTCAAGGTTATGTGTCATCAATTACTTAAATTGTTTCAGACTTCCCTCATCCGCAAATGTGGAATTCTTGTGACTTAATGAGGTTATAGGCCGAGCCTCTTCGACCTCACTATAAGATGTGGTTTCTTTGTGCCGTGGATTCCTCTACTCAAGGAATGACTCCAAAGAGAACCTCTCAAGGTGAGTTGCAACGGTTGGGGTCCTCGTTATGTTATCTGTTTCCTGCTAATCAATTAAAGAATCAATAGTAGAGACAGCCTCTTCTAGATTCATCTTTTCCCTTACAGGGTTAATCTCTTCATATAAAGGAAGTGGGTCAGATGTTTTAACATACACATCAGTCTTTACTGTTTGTAAGGTGTGGGATCAGCAGTGAAGGGTGTAGCCATGCTGCCACCCTAAGGCTCAGTAACCTCAAGTATATGAGGAAACAAGGAAGTCGCCTTACCTGAAAATGATATAGGAGTAGCTTTGATTTAAGAAAATGCTTTGTTTAAAATTCATAAGGCATGTATATATGCTTCAATTTTAAATTTATTACCTAATTCCTCATTTAAGATCAGTTAAATAAATCTTGTGTACATTAAAAACTTTAATATTTCAATAGTAGTTACATTCTTGTAATGATTTTGAAAAATTATAACTCTCCTTTTTTACAAGCACATGGATAACCCCTGCTTAATCCAATGGAAGTTGATCCTATCCACAAGACTTGTCTGAAAAGCAATGTAGAAAGATACAAAGGATGATTCTGCAGTGATGATATATCACTGATTTGAAGAATGTGGACGTTGGAAGAGCTCCGTCGTATCTTATATCATTGAATGTAGTGCTCATCGACCACTTGTTTAGAGAATGAAGACTTGCCATTTTCTTCATGGAGTTATAGAAGTTGGTGAATCTTTGCACAAGAAATGGTGATATTTTGTCCTTGTAGCACCGCGGTCAGGACCATGGTTCCATATTCTCTTTGTATAGACCATGTATTCTAGAATTGTGTAATCTATGGTGCACAAATCACTGGGCCTATAGAGATGGCAAAAGCATAGTTGCTATTATAAAGAAAGCTAAGAGCAGGGTCGTATACTGAATCACCAATGGGTTCAAGTGAGGCAGCGATGTTGTGAATTGGTCGGAATTCTAGGTTTTGAGCGGCCATTTGGAAAGAGTTTGAGTTTGTGTGGGGCATAGAAGAGATGAAAGTTTTTGAAGGTTTTTACTATTAGATGAATGTAGATGATAAAAATGGTGGGAAAAAGTGTTGATTTACGGTTCGGGGATTATTATTTTAAAACTTTACCATTGTAACTGTAAATCTTATGGTTTTATGATGATGGAATAGACTTTCCAGGGGAAAACTACAGTGCCACTACCTATCGGAAGATAGAAGTGGGTTCTAAGTGATCTTTTATAAGACAAATGCTTAAGTACAATTTCCTACTTTGCAAAAATCGGCAGATAACAAATTTTATTATCAAGAACACAATTTTTCACAAATTTTATCAAATTTCATTTTGTATAAGTATAAGTTATTCAAAATTAATCATCCTAATAGTAGATACAAGACATTAAAACCTTGTTTCACCAAATGCCTGTATGAAAAGATCAACATATTTTTCATTTCTATAAACTTTAACTAGTTCAATAATTTTCTTTTCTATATAACTTCAAATAAAATGACACGTGATATCAATGTGTTTTGTCTTTGAGTTCTGGACTTGATTGTTGGTGATTGAGATGATTCTAATGTTGTCAATGTGAATTGGAGTGTTCATGAAGGTTACTCCATAACCTCTAACTTGAGTTTAAATCCATAGCACCTGAACACAACAACTAGATGCAACAATATAATCTGCTTTAGTAGTTGAGTAGACACACATGTTTCCTTCTTGCATTATAATGAAATCAGTCTTCCCTCTAGAAATTGGCATCTTCTGGAGTTGGATTTCTTATTGATGTTGCATCCTTCATAGTCACTATTCGTATACCCATAGAGATTGAAGTTGCTACTTTAAGGGTACCATAATCCAACTTAGGTTCTGTTGGTACACATGTCCCCAGTTCTAGTCTAGTGAGCTTCAATGTAATAGACTTTCATCTTGTAACACATATGTAATGTTGAATCTGTGTAATGAAAAACTCTTCTATGAATGTTTATTGGTTGTTTAATGTCATATCTATTAATATTATTTATTGTTCCATACATATATGAACATGTTATATAGGTTTACAGTTGTTAGACATAGTTCTGATTCATTAAAGGTTCAAGAATGTGTTTAACTAAGTATTCTAATTCAGTCGCACGACTGGACCATGTGAATGGGCCAATCGCACGACTGAACCAGGTGATTGAGTCCATCGCACGATTCAGTCATAAGACTGACTCAGTCGTACGAATGAATCAATCGTATGACTCGGTCGCATGACTGAGTTAGTCGCTTGGCACAATCGTACGAATGAGAGTTGTAACCTATAAATACCACTTAATTCATGGAAAAACGTAACACTCCGATAATTCACAACCCTAGCCGTCCCAGTTCGCACAGAGCGTCCCTTCCAACTTCACAGAGCATTTCAGATCATTCCTACTTCATTCATAACGTATTCTAATCGTTAGGTTTGATCCGGTTAACGTTCTCCCTGATTGGATCACCAATAAAATAGAATTCTGTGCTATTTGATTTGGTTTCACATAGAATCAGTTAGTACTCTACCCGTACACGGTCCTAACAAGTGGTATCAGTGCTTTGGCCCTTGATTCTTCGTGGATTCAATCTTGTTTTTGGAAAAGTCAACGTTTTTAAGCGAAAAGATCCGTTCTTTCTGCTCAAAATCAAGTTTTTACGTGTGCATGCTTTGAAAATTGAGTCTTTTTTGAGTTGCAGCCGTCTAGGGTATTCAAAATTCTGTTTTAGGTCGAATTGTGTGAAAAAGGTTGAAAAATTTTGAAGTCAGCAGTCTCAGTCGCACGATTGACTTAATCGCACGACTGAAATCCAATCTCCGAGTTCAATCGCACGACTGGACCAATCGCTTGTTCAATCGTACGATTGTCCCAGTCATTCTGCTTATACGCACAACTGCCCTAATCGTCTGCCTAGTCGTACGACTCAACTCAATCGCACATTGATTGTCTCAGTTTTCCTTCAGTCGCCTCTCTCTCAGTCGCATACACAGTTTGTTTTTCAAGTTTAAGACTACTTAATTATGGACTCAGAGAACTTTGCATTCTCAGCAGGGAAGGACTCTAGGATCCAGAACCTTTTGCTATTGGAAAATGAGATTGGGAACCACAATAAACCACCTAAGCTATTGTCTCTTGATGAATTTCCTGAATGGAAACAAAGGTTTGAGATTCATCTTAATGTAGTGGATACAAATCTCTGTAATGCTATTGAAACTGGCTACCATATGCCAGTTGGTGCTAATGGTATACTCCTTACTTTGAGTGGACTAAGTGATGCACAAAAGATTTCTTATAATGCGGAGAAGAAAGCCTATGCTATGTTGACCTAGTCAATTACCAAAGACATCTTCCATCAATATTCAGAACATAAGCAAGTAAAAAGTTATGGGAGGCTCTTGAGAAGAGATATGAAGGTAATTCAACACTCAAGTCACTGAAGGCGAAAGCGTTGAAGAAAGAATTTGACAACTTCTCTTCTATTAGGAATGAAAGCTTGGATGATATCATAGATCGCTTCTATCATTTGATGAGTGAACTTCACACTCATGGTGTTACAATGTCTAAAGAAGAAAAAGTAGAAAATTTGGCTGATAGGCTACCAGGGAAGTGGGATTCATTTATTTCCACTCTAAGATATAACTCAGTGCTGGAGACTTTGGATATAAATGATTTCATCCTGAAACTGAGAGAAGAAGAGGTCAGACATAAGTACAAGACAAAGAAAGGAGCATACACTCAGGATCCATCTCTCTACAACGTTACTCCTACTCCAACTGCCAAATCCTCCAGTCCTCCTCTGCAGACTGCCTTTATGTCTAATGCATCATCTGCAACAGGTCAAGGCTCATCGTCTGGTGGTGAGTCACATGTTTCATCAGGGGTTCAACAAAGTCCTACAGTTGCCCAATCGACGAAGTTAGTGACAGAAAATCTGGGCAAAGTAACTGTGGAAGTGGCTAAGGAGCACATGGACCTAAGTGCTGCTGTGGTTCATTCTTATGATGGTTTAGTCGCAGGGAAGATTGGGAACTGCCACTTAGCTGATGAAGACTATGAGCAGGTGGATGAAAATGAACTGGAAAGAATGGACATAATGTAGGCTCTCGCAAGTGCTGTGCGACGAGCAAAGAAGTTTGTGAAGAAGACGGGACAGAATCTGGTGGCTACTAAAGATACTACTTTTGGATTTGACAAGTCTAAAGTCACCTGTTTTAACTGTGGTGAAAAAACCACTTCAAGCGGGAATGTGTCAAACCGAAGAAGACTGGCAATGGGAACCCGTTCTCGTTCTTCAACAAACAGGATAAAGAGAAAAAGACAGCTTCAACAAGCAGTGATTCAAAGGCAATGGTTGCTCAAGGTGATGAAGGACAGGACTGGTCCTTCCGATTCATAACTGATGGCGAAGCCAACATTGCTTCTGTTGAAGATCTGAATGAAGACACAGCGAGTGAGGGGGAGAACTCAGTTGAGCTTGACACGCTGATATGGATGAGATCTTAGCTGCTGCTAATCAACTTGTTGAAAATGAACTGGATGCTAAATCTGTAGCACAAATGGAATCTCAAAATGCTTTCATGGCTGGAACATCTACATATGCACAGGTAGAATCAAAGGATGATCTGTTTATTAAACATGCTTGTGTTGAATGTGATAAATTTAGGGAAAGCATTGATTTGAAATTTGCTAGGTTATTAGATCATAATGATAACTTAGTAAATGATTTAAAATTGTGCACTGAGGCAAATAGAGTGTTAAAACAAAACGAGAGCAGCTATAAGGAGAAAATTGAAGCTTTAAAGAAACAACTAAAAGAAACTAAGGTTGTAGCGTTTAACCAAGAAAACGATATAAAGTTTTATTTAAAGACAATTGAGGAAACTAAAAAGAACAGAGCTGTTTTGCAAGTTGAAAATGAGTCTTTAAAGCAAAAACTCCACAGTCTAGCTAGTTCCTCTCACATCTTGAAAAACTTGGTTAAGGAACGCAACAACGGGGAAGGTTTGGGTTATAAGGTTGTGCCTCCACCATATGAGATCGTTTTGAACACCAAAAAACGTCCTATTAATAATAATCCAGTAAAGGACCATGTGGTGGCTACTCCTCTGGTCAGCGATCCGGACACAACAGTTAAACCTGCTCCTCCGGCTGCTGATCAGACAACATCAAAATCAGACACAACTAGTAAAACTATCACTGAAAAACTAGGTGGAAGAGAATGTTCAAGCATCTCTTGGTTTGGGTTCAAAATCTGCTACCACACAACCAAGATTTCTAAAACCACTAAAACTAAACCGGTTAAGTTAGATAAGAATCATCTTCAAAGACAAAACCCCATAACTTTAAACAAGTAAAATTTGTCTAGGAAGGTGAAAATCAAAGGAGTGAGACCAAAAAGTCAGTACCTGAAGTTCACTCACCACCCCACAAGAGATCTCCTAGTCCTGTTGAAAGGAGATCATGCTATACGTGTGGACAACACGGTCACATCTCTTCAACCTGTCCACGCTATCAGACACCCAAAATTAAAAAATGAACTAGACAATGAAGTTAAACAGTTTTCAAAACAGAGATCTAAGACTCCCGTTAGATCTAAAACACCTGTTAGGTCTAGAACACCTTCTAGGTCTGTTACCTCTCCTTAACGCCATAGACAACACAGACAAGTCACTGGAAAGTCTGTGATGCCTGAGGTGAAACCTATTTTTGAAACTAAACCTAAGGTTCGAACTGTAAATTAGTCATCGATTTACCATAAACAATCCTTTCATAAAGATGGTTTGTGGAACACCAAAACACCTGAAGTGTCTAAAAGCATGGATAAGTTGAAGATTGATGTCCCACCGACAGATAAAGGACAGTGGGTTGAGTTCGTGATGTGTGATGCCTCTGGGAAACCCAAGCCAGTCAAAGCTTGGGTCCCCCTCCTTAACTAATTATTTTCTATTATGTGCAGGTTGTCCGCTATAGTGCTTCAAGAAACACATGGATAGTTGATAGCGGAGCATCCAGGCACATGACAGGAAATCAGTCTCTCCTTTACAATGTCAAACAAATTAAAGGGGGACACGTTTCTTTTGCTAGAAACAAAGGAGGATACATTACCGCACAAGGAGAAGTGGGTAATGCAAAGGTAAGGTTTGATAAAGTGAATTTCGTTCAACAATTGGAAAACAATCTGCTTTCAGTGTCTCAGATATGTGACAAGGGCTTCAAAGTTTTGTTTGACAATCGAAAGCGTTGAGCAGGTATTAATGTCAACATCTAGGTATAATGACCTGTATGTTCTAGATATGTCTAATGCTTCTACTAGTGTGTCTACTGTTTAATGCTTTTTGTCTAAAGCTATAGAGAAGGATTCCATCTCATGGCACAGGAGAATGGGACACATTAATCATAGGAAGATGAATCATCTGATCTATAACAACTTAGTTGATGGAGTTCCTGTTAAGAACTTCAAACTTCCTAATTTTTGTGTCTCATGCAAGAAGGGAAAGCAGACCAGGAAATCTCACAAGACCATGCACGTCAATTTTATCGAGATGGCCCTGGAGCTACTGCATATGGATCTATTCGGTCCTGTTAGCACGAAAAGTATCGCCGGAGACTGGTACTGCTTTGTAGTCACAGATGACTACTCACGGTTCTCCTGGGTGATGTTTCTGAAAGCAAAGTCAGAAACCTTTGAGTCATTCAAGGTGCTCGTTACTACACTGGAGTCTCTCTACAAGCTGAAGGTTAGGAAGATTCGTTCAGACAATAGAACAGAGTTCAAGAATCAGTGGATGGATGCTTTCTACAAAAAAAAAGGGAATTGTTCATCAGTTCACCTCTGCATACACACCACAGATGAATGGAGTTGCTGAGCGGAAGAACAAGAGCTTGATCGAGACTGCCAGGACTATGTTGGCAGATTTAAAGTTGCCAGTGCAGTTCTGGAATGAAGCTATTGCCAACGCATGCTACACACTTAATCATGTGTTAGTTGTTAAGAGGCATGGGAAGACTTGCTATGAGTTGCTTCAGAAACGTAAACCTAACCTAGAGTATCTGGAACCATTTGGAGCTCCATGTACGCTACTGAAGAAAACTCCAGAGGGCAAGTTCAGTGAAGAGGCTGATAAGGGGATCTTTCTAGGATACAACATACCAGATAAAAGAGTGTACAACAACTCCACTGGTCAGGTCGAAGTATGGTGCAATGTCGACGTTCAACGATTCACCATCCCCCCTGATGGAAAAGGCCCATCGTTCTTCTTCGACTACGATGGCTTTTTCAAATCATTCAACCTTCCTCAGATGGATTCAGATGAAGAGATTGCTACTCAGATGATGCATGATGTTCTAAACACACCGAATGTAGATACTAGCAATACAACATCTGCGAGTGGTTCATCAGGATCTTCACCAGCTGATCAGGACAAGAGTGATAACTCATCAGATGATGAAGAAGCAGCTGAGACAGGCATTGAGCATAATGTTGATCAAGAGGAAAGCTCATCAGCTGCTGAACATGCATCAGGAAATGCGGATACTGAACCTTCTGTCACAAATTTGGATACTGAAGTTGTCATCCCTATGACACCTGTGACTAGGATCAGTACGAATCATCCGCAGGAGGCTATTATTGGCGATTTACACTCCGTTGTGCAGACGAGAAATCAGTTGTACTCAGCTGATTACGCTGCAATTATGGGAAAGGGCTACATGAATGATGGAGCATTCAAATGCTTTGTATCTCAAGTCAAACCCAAACACGTAAGCGATGCCCTGAAGGATGAGGCCTGGGTCAATGCTATGCAAGAGGGGCTGCTACAGTTCAAGAAGCTTGGAGTGTGGACACTTGTTGACCGACCAAGGGGAGTGAAAGTGATAGGCACCAAATGGGTGCTACGCTGCAAGAAGGATGACCAAGGTGTAGTTATCAGAAACAAGGCACGATTGGTTGTTCAAGGCTTCAGACAAGTCGAAGGAGTTGACTATAATGAAGTCTGCACCAGTAGCTAGAATGAAAGTAATCCGCATCTTTCAAGCCTACGCATCTTACATGAAGATCAAAGTCTATCAACTAGATGTAAAGAGTGCGTTCCTTCACGGGGAAATTCATGAAGAGGTCTACGTCAGTCAACCCCAGGGATTCGAAGATTTTACCATCAGGACAGAGTCTACAAGTTAGACAAGGCTCTGTATGGGCTACATCAGGCTCCTCGAGCTTGGTATGAAAAGCTCTCCACCCACCTACTGAAACACGGGTTTCGCAGGGGTGTGATTGACTGCACACTGTTTATCAAGGAAAAAGACAGAGATTTACTGATGGTGCAAATTTATGTGGATGACATTATCTTCGGTTCGCGAAACGAAGATCTGTGTAAAGAATTCGAATCTGTGATGAAGGCAGAATTTGAAATGAGCGCCATGGGAGAAATGAAGTTCTTCCTGGGATTACAGGTGGATCAGACACCTATCGGTATTTTTCTGCATCAGATTAAGTATGTCGGAGACATTCTTAGTCGATTTGATATGGAAAATGTCACTGCTGCTGGTACCCCACTCGCCACAAATCATGATGTGGCTCCCGATGAGAATGGGGATTTGGTGGATGCCGCTATGTATTGTGGGATGATCACATCTCTCATGGATCTCACTTCCTCGCGTCCAGATATCATGTATGCCACATGTCTATGCTCTAGATATCAAGCAAAACCGAAAGTAAATCATCTGATCGGGGTGAAAAGGATCTTTCGTTATCTGAAGGGTACACCAACACTGGGGATGTGGCATCCTCATGACGATGACTTCGAGCTAACGGCGTATAGTGATTCAGACTATGGCGGCTGCAAGATGAAGTTCAAGTCTACATCAGCAGTGTGTTAGTTTTTTGGAAGGCGTTTAGTCACGTGGCAATGCAAGAAGCAGACCTCGGTTGCCTTATCAACCCGTGAAGCTGAATACGTTGCTGCTGCAAGCTGCTGTTCTTAGATTATCTGGATTCAACAGCAAATGCGGGACAACGGTTTGCAATTCTCTAACACCCCTATCTATGTTGATAACTCTGCTGCCATAGCTGCAACTAAAAATCCGGTTCAACACCCTAAAACAAAACACATCGGCATAAAGTATCACTTCATACGCGACTGCTATGAAAAACAATTAATTGATGTGGTTAAGATAAACATGGATATTCAACGCGCTGACTTCTACACCAACCCATTTGATAAACCCAGATTTTTCTATCTATTAGAGGTCAACGGCATGAAAAAGAAAAGTGACATTATCTCTGAAGACACAGATGCATAGTCCGACACTAGTTCAGTTTTTACTTATTCTTTTTTTAATTTCCATGTCTTATAAAAATCCAAAAACACAAAAAGATTTTTTGTTTTACAATTTTAGGGGGAGATTAGTTTACTTTCAGTATTTATTTACTTAAAAAAGGGGAAGGGCAGATAAGCTAAAAGGCAAAAACAACAAAGATAAGACTGTGATTCTACACAATGGAAAGTGATAGTACACAGGCGTCTAGTTACTTGAACACCAAAAAGATTTTAAATTTTTGCAATTTTAGTTTAATTAAATCACAGAAAATCGTTAGTCAGAGAATTCTAAGTCTAACAGATGGGAAAATGATAGTACGCTTGGGTGTTACTGTAATTACACGGAGAAAGTTGATCTAGGGAGGTGCTAGTTCACTATACGATGTGTCGGTAGATTCAACACGATAGACCAGTAGACACCATTGGTGAACACAATTGAAACTAATCTTTTCAAGCGACTGTGGGTTCCTATTTTATCACTGGTTAACATAATTAGTTATTTCCAATAAGGGATGACGAGCAAATTAACACAACTAAAAGTGTGCGGATGACCATAAAAAGAGCAAAGGACGAAAAAAATTAAAATTAAGCGCAATCAAGCTGATAACATATGTTGTTGGTGCGTTATATGCAAAAGAAAATTAGAAATGCTCTAACTAGGAGATAGGTTGTGTGCCTCTCTGCTGTGCGATGGCACTGACCTGAGGATAAGCATAACCTAGATATTCTAGAACTCGCTGTTGCTTGCTACATCTCTGCTGTGCGGTGGCACTGACCTGAGGCTTGGCTTCTCTTTGAAAGTTCTAAGAATAGTCTCTTCTTGTCAAAATACCCGTAAACCGCTCAATAGTCTCCTGAGGAATGTTGATTATTATATAAGCGTGGGATCCACAAATGTTAGTTGAAATAATGTAATCTAATATGTCACCAATATGTGTCAAAAGTCTGTGTATGGATTTAAGTGGACAAGTATACTGACAATCGTCGTGGATGCACCGCCTGATGTTGATAATCAACGTGTGTTACGTATCAGATCAAGCATGATTCACAGCTAAAATTTAGAAGTCTCAGATGAATGAGATACTATGATATGTAAATATGCTAAAATTTTGTTACGTAGTTGAGTCTTTTAATTTATTTGTAAAGTGTTTCAGAGTCGGACTGTGCTATGCTACTCATTGCAGAAAATGTCACAAATATGAACTTAACGTTAATCTAAAATCAATTGTTTCTGAAAAAGTAAATGGATCATGGCTGAGATGATCAGGTGGATAAATGGATCATGTCTGAGATGATCGGGTGGATAAATGGATCATGTCTGAGATGATCAGGTGGATAAATGGATCATGTCTGAGATGATCAGGTGGATAAATGAATCACATCTGAGGTGATCAAATGTTGGTTTAATCTTAAAATGGTCATGTCTGGGATGATCAAATTAATCAAAAAGTTTTATCTATTGAAATAAGGGTATAAGTGTTTATGGGTCAAAAGGGAAAAATTTCATGCGAATGACCCATTCGCACGACTGGACCATGAGTATGGACCAGTCGTACGAATGGACCATGCGAATGAATCCAATCGCACGACTGGACCATGAGTATGGACCAGTTGTACGAATGGACCATACAAATGAGCCTAATCGCACGATTGGAGGTAACCGACTATGGGCAATCGCACGAATGAACCTCAATCGTACGACTGGTGACGACCGAATGGACGAGTCGTACGACTGAAGCTCAGTCGCACGACTCAATCGTGCGACTAGGTTCAGTCGCACGACTGGAGTGTGCCCTAGTATAAATAGAGGGTGAATCGGCCTTAGTCGCTCCATTCACTCAAATCGCCCCCAAATTGTACGACACAACCCCACTCTGCCAAAATTCCATTTGATCGATTTAGACCTTTGTTGGTTGCTCAATGACGTTGGTATTGATTATACAGGTACTACACGATGTGGTGTATCAGTAAAATCCGTTCCTACACGTCAACTGGATCTAAAATGTGACCAAACAGTAACCGGACTAAAAAGTGACTAATGAACCACTAAAACTAAGCTCATTGATCAAATTAAAGTTAATAGGTGTTTATTCAGACATAAGCAAACCTAATGAGCCATTCCTCAACGTTTAATATCATGAATCGCTCAAAAATCAAATGTGAATGGACAAACCGTCAGTCATACGACTGGACACACTGATGAACTCTAATCGCACGACTGAGCAGGACGACTAGACTCATTCGCACGATTGAGATAGACAAATGGTTCAATCGCACGACTGAACCATGCGTCTAAGCTCAATCGCACGACTGAGGTAAACGCATGATCAATCGCACGACTAAGTCCAATCGCTGGACTCAGTCGCACGTATGAGCTAAATCGTATAACTAGAGCTCAGTCGTCCAGCTCAGTCGCACGACTAAATTCAGTTGCTCAGTTCAGTCGCATGACTGAACAAAATGTTCAATTATATGAAACAAGTTTGAAATACTTTGACACGTACTAATGTTTATTTACTTTGTGTCACAGATGGCGAGCAGATGGCCTATGAGCTCTAAGCACAACATTTGTGCTTATCTCGACCTGACTTCCCGTAACTCTACGGAGTTTGCTGGGATCATCTCGTTTCTATGACGCTCGTGGATCTCTTGTGCGATCTCAGCGCCTTGCACTCCTTACCGATCGATACAGCAGGCGTTTTGGGAAAACGCCGTTGTAGACCGGTCTACCGATCCCTAAACTATCAGGAGTTTGATTTTTGGGGAGGCCATCCAGATCACCGAAGAGGATATACGGATGGTTCTTGAGTTCAGGAATGATGCTGATTGCCCCACTAGATTACATCCCCTTACCGTCCGTGGCTGCTTCATGAGAGCCAATTATTCTGGGGACATCAACACAAGTATGCTCAACAAGAGCAACTTGTGCCCCCAGTTCAAATACTTGGCACATGTACTTCTTAGATGCATCGCATCAAGGAAAGGCGGCTTTGATGAGTTGTCAAACCAGATGCAGAATGCATATGCTGCACTGGTGCTGAACCATCCTTTCAGCTTCTCTAGGATGATCTTTACCTACTTGGTGGAGAACATCGAGGCCAAGGGAAAGGAGAGTTTCTGTATGTACCCAAGGTTCATTCAGATGATTATCGATTAGAAACTCCCCCAGCTGCCTAAGGAGAAAGATGATGCAGTTGTGTTGGAAGTTATGGATGACACGACACTAGGGAGGATGAGGGTATACCGGGGGAAGCAAGTGAAGCTCCCGATGAGGAGACTGTTTGGGCATTTGGCCCGTGAGGATTACGTGGCGCTAGCTAGGAAAAAGTGGCATCACGATGACAGTGAGTCGGACTCGGAGCCGATAGCGGCTCTTGATGATGATTCAGATGATGACGACAGTGATGTTGGAGATACTGGCCCCACACAATCTAGGGCCACTACTACTGATATGACATCTCCATCATCCACCCAAGAAGGAGCAGTGAGTGCTGGTTTCCATCAGGGATTTCAGCCTGATGAAGAAGAAGAGTCGGATGATGAGCCCCTGGTACGAACGGTAGGAAGTCGTGTCGTAGCCACGGAGAGGGGCATTAGGATGGTTAGAGGACGTCCTGGAGGGTCTAGGGAGACTGTCACTGACCCATCCTACATCCCAGACTCTCCCAGTAGCCAAGGGGAGCCTCCGGGTCCAGGGGGCTCGGAGGAAACGGATGGCTCAGCCACATGGGCTGAAGCCCAAGCGAAGCAGGTTTACCCTACTCACTACCTCGATAGCCACCACCACTACCTCAACCACCCCTACTACCACTCCACTACCCACTACCACTCCTCCACCACCTACTACTACACCACCTACCACCTTTATACTACCCCCAATCTTCACTACCACCACTACACCACCAACCACCTCTATACCACCCCCAATCTTTACCACCACCACGAGCCACCAAGCCGGCCCATCCTCCTTCCCCACAGGATCATCCCTCCCTCATATTGGAGTGGAGGAACAGCTTGCAGCATTTAACAGAATGGTGCTGAAGCTGCTAGCTGCAGACGAGGAGAAGGCAGCTAGGCTTCGTCAGCTTGAGGAGCAAAATGCTTCTCAAGCTCAGCATATTGCTCAGCAGGCTGAGCAGATCTCCCAACTCCAGGAGCACAATGTCCTGTCTACTCAGAAGATTGAGGAGTTGGAGTCAGCTAATAAGAAAATTTTGCTAAAGCTGAAGGGGTCGCAAGCTGAGTCACTGAAGATAGGTGAAGGAGAGGATGATGACGATGGTGATGATGATGAGGATGATGATGAAGAGGATGAAAGTGAAGATGATGATGAAGAGGGTGATGGCGAGGCTCGAGGCAAGGATGGTGATGACGATGAAGGGGACGCAGATGCATCCGCCTCTGCCCCTGGTCAAGAGCAAAGGACCAAGAGGAAACAGGACCAGGGAGCATCGTCGTCTGTCCCGCCTACCTCCCCATCTGCTGAAGATCCAGCTATGATTCAGGACAAAAGTACAGATTAGATGTTTTATTTTTCAACTTTTGTTCTTGAATCATCTTTCAATGTTTATGTAACTTATGTAAATGTTTAATGATTAATGTTTGATTATCTTGATTACTTACTAATGATTGTTATTCTATATGTCTAAATCAAACAGATCCGGGATTTCAACAAGATGAGCACGATGTTGCTCCCCTCCAACAGATCAAGTCTCAACTCACAAGGATTCTAGATCTGCAGGGGATCGTCCGAAGGTCGGTGAGTTATACTCCTGAAGAAGGAGAAATAATTCACGACCTAACCGGCGAGCAACTTGCTGAGATATTTCGATTAAATCCGGACGAGATTATAAAGGATGCTCCAACTTTTGATGATGCTGATGATGACAAGCTTAATGATGTTGAAGAAATAGATATAGAAGACATCACTGATCAGCATTATCCGGAATACGCTGACCGAGAGGGCAATGTGTTTCCAGATTTGGTAAACACCCTTGGCAGTGATATTCTGGAGAAACTCAGTGAGAAGGAAAGGGGAGCTGAAGCATCATCTAGCCAAGCCCAAGCCTCGGACGCTGACGTAGATACCCGAAAGGCTGAATGGGCAGCTTGCTTCGCTGAGGTCCGAGCCCAACACGCTACAGCAACTCGGAGTACCTACACCAACCTATAGAAAGTCAAGAAGAACATGAAGGTGTCGGGGAAGATCATTGCTTTGGCTCATTTTGATGACTTTGGAGTCTATGCAGTGAAAAGGGAGAGGGGTATTGAGTACTTCAGATTCCCTCATGATCTGAAGACTCTCCCCGGGTTTGAGCTCAACCAGCTGGCACGCCTGAAGTTTCTATATGCTGATCCGAAGAAAATGTCAGGCTGGTTTGAGGCTGCCCTGAATAGGGAATACCAGACGAGATGGGTAAACTTCAGACCAAAGCAGGCTACGAGGTACATCCGTAGGTCTGAAGTGAGTCCCATCGCTGGTTTACCAAAGATAGTCCTGAAGTGGCACCCTCCATGTATGATGTCCAGAATTCCATTAAGGGAGATGCCACGGGACTTTACCCCACATTTTAAGTGGTGGTACTATGACTGGCGCTCTAGAGAGGCCGTCATTGTTTTGGATAGGGAAGGCATGGTGGACACAATAAGGGTGTTCGACCTCATGTGGCTTATAAACTTTTCAGAGTCAGATGTTTATACACTATACAAGTGGCCATTATTTTTTGACATGCAGGATATAGTGCAAGCACTACAGTTTCAGCATATCATACGTCTATGCTTCGCACTCAATATCCATGTTGGGGTTTCGAAAGAAGGACAAGTAAAGAGATTTGAAGAGTTCAAGAAGGAAGTCAAAGTTTAGATAGAACTAGGTCCAAGGGGGAGTTTGTTGGTACACATGTCCCCAGTTCTAGTCTAGTGAGCTTCAATGTAATAGACTTTCATCTTGTAACACATATGTAATGTTGAATCTATGTAATGAAAAACTCTTCTATGAATTTTTATTGGTTGTTTAATGTCATATCCATTAATATTATTTATTGTTCCACATATATATGAACATGTTATATAGGTTTACAGTTGTTAGACATAGTTCTGATTCATTAAAGGTTCAAAAATGTGTTTAACTAAGTATTCTAATTCAGTCGCACGACTGAACCATACGAATGGGCCAATCGCACGACTGAACCAGGTGATTGAGTCAATCGCAAGATTGAGTCATAAGACTGACTCGGTCGTACAAATGAATCAATAGTATGACTCAGTCGCATGACTGAGCTAGTCGCTTGGCTCAGTCATACGAATGAGAGCTATAACCTATAAATACCACTTAATTCGTGGAAAAACATAACACTTCAATAATTCACAACCCTAGCCGTCCCAGTTCACACAGAGCGTCCCTTCCAACTTCACAGAGTGTTTCAGATCATTCCTACTTCATTCTTAACGTATTCTAATCGTTAGGTTTGATACGGTTAACGTTCTCCCTGATTGGATCGCCAATCAAATAGAATTCCGTGCTATTTGATTTGGTTTCACGTAGAATCAACTAGTACTCCGCCCGTACACGGTCCTAACAGGTTCCTTTTAAGATATTTCAAACGTAGCTATCATGTGTGACACTTTTCGAGCATCTTGGAATCTTTAGTACATACCTGTGACAAACATAATATCTAGTCTACTTGCTGTGAGGCACATGAGAGATTCAATGATGGCTTTATACTATGCTAATCTATTGCTTCTTTCTCAAGATTAGCATTTAGTGTACATGTTCTAGACATAAGAGTTTTAGCAGCTTTAGCATCATTACCTTGAAATCTCACTATGATGTCTTTAACATACTTAGAATGATTTATGAAGATGCATGAGGTGTCTGTTTCACTTGCAATCGCAAGATGAAATCGATTTCTCCCATTGAACTCATCTCAAACTTGGACTTCATGAAACTCTCAGAGTATTTAAACCATCTCTTATTTATAGAACCAAATATTATATCATCCACATATACTTATACCAAAATGATGTCCAATTCAACTTCCTTTATGAAGAGAGTTTTGTCTATGGATCTTTTGGTGTATCCATGTCTCAGAAGAAAAGTAATTAGTGTCTCATACCATTTCCTAGGAGTTTGATGGAGCCGATAGAGGGCTTTATCAAGTTCGCATACATAATTTGGATACCTTGGAACTTTAAAGCCAAGAGGTTGATGGACATAAACTTCTTCATCTATCTAAAATTAGAGAAATGCACTATTGTCATCCATCTAAAACACCTTTAAGTCTTTTATGGCAGCAAATGCTAGAAAAATTCTAGATCCTTCAAGCCTTGTCACGGGAGCAAAGACTTCATCATAATCAATCCCTTCTTCTTTTGTGTACACTTGTAGCACAAGTCCTGTTTTATTCTAAAAAACAATGCCCCTATCATCCTTCTTGTTTCTAGAAATCCATTTGTTTCCTATTGCAGTCTTCCACTTAGGAAGTGTACATAGTTTCCAAACCATCTATCTATCAAATAGAAGAAGCTCCTATTGCATAGCTTCTACTTAACTGTTATCTCTTAAAATTTCATCCACTTTCCTTGCTTCCAGTTGGGAAAGGAAGGATGAGAACAAACAAGTGTTCCCCTTATATGTTTTTCTTATTTTCTTGAGACCAACATTAACATTTGACAATGACATTTCCAACTGGGTGCTCTCTATGAATTCCTAGTTTTGGAATTTGGTGCGGGTTGAGACGCATGGCTATCTTGTTTTTGGAGAACCAAGATCTCTTGTCCATAGGGACTTTACTAAAATAACCATAACTTGGGCTAGAAGTCTTTGTTTTGGGCCTGCGACGAGTCAAATGACCATTGGACCGTAAGCGGTTTGAGTCACCATTTCAGCCAAAAAAGGGTTATTCTTTGAGTTTTTTTAATGTTTTGTCTTAACTTCAGTTTTTCTCATATTTTATTTGTGTCCTAGTTTTTGGCCATTTGTGTCTTGAGGCCCATCAGACTTTTGGCTTCTTTTTTATATTCATGTAATCTCTAGGAGATGGATAGTTTTGTAGTTTATGAAAAATCAGTTTCTCCATATCACAAGAGTGTGTTAGTGTGTGATTATCCTGGTTGTCACTATTCTTCATGAACTAGCGGTAATTAGAGGAATTGTTCCTAACATTTTTTGTGAAACAACATATTCAATTGTTATCTTTTGCTTTCGCCTACATCTGTATCACTTGGAGTTGTTGAGATAAATCCAAATTTGGATAAATTAGTTTCCAAAAGTTCAACAAATGGATTAGTAAGATAGACTGGATCAGCTTCCGAATTGACTCCTTCTTTAGCATTCTCCATATTTTATCCCCTTATCAAGAGATTGTATAGTTGATCTACAACGTTTGAGGTACTAGCATCTGCTTATGCTGATTGTGGTCGGATAGGATCAGAAGTTGATTTGATGTGACTAAGGCCACATGGTAGCCTAACTTTGTCTTCTCTAGCACTTGTGATTTGTGGATCTACTGATATTTCAAGTGAGTCTCCTAAAAATTTATGAAGCAAATGGTAAAAAGCATTTATGAATCCACTTAGATAAAACATCCAACTTGGGTAATTCCAACACTATTTAAGTAATTTTCATTAAATATGACAGTTTTAGATTCCTTAAAGTGTGGTTGACTTTGTTGTATACACTACAAGCCTTCGATTATGATTAGTATTTTGAAGAGTACATGAACATCCAAAAGGTCTTAAGAACCCTATGAATGCTCTTCTCTAATGCCATAATTCACAAGAGGTTTTCCCATATGTCTTGACTATCAACACCTTGTTTTGAACATTGCACGCAGTGCTAACTGCTTCAGCCCAAAATATTGTAGGAAGTTTGGAGTCAAACAACATAGTCCTTGTAGCCTCAACAAGTGTCCTGATTCTTCTTTCGGTAACTCTGTTTTGCTAGATATTTCTAAGAGCACTATATTGTCTAGCAATACCTTTGAATTTATATAAAGTCAGACAACATAGTCCTTGTATCCTTAACAAGTGTCCAACTCACTCTTCAATATTACTAGGTTGTTCGTTATAAGCTAGTAGTAAACTTTCTTCATTTTTGATTTGATTAAGGGAAATTTTAAGACTGTATATATCATTTAGGGATTAAAAACTTTGTATTGGTATACGATCAAATTCAGCTGCTAATGATGTATCAATTGTTATGTTATTTTTGTGAGAAGGTTTAATTATGTGTCATCAGGTAATTTGCCGTTACAAAAACTTCATTAGTTCCATTAGGTATTGCATACATGTGTCTTGAGCATACACTACTTATCATTGAATGTTGGTAACTAATAATGATTAATATTGGTTAACTAATAATAACTTAATTAATAATTTTGATTATTAATATATGGTTATGTGAATTGTAAATTTTATGTGTTATTTATAGGTTTCACTTTATAACGTGACTATGCACGATATATGATTTCATGTATTGAATTATATAATTGATGTTGGTTAGTAATAATATATGTCTTATGCGGTTAGAATTATTTAAAAGCAAAAAAAATTAGTTTTTACAAAGTGCAAATCAAGGAGGGTTGGTTTTGTGATACTTACTAAACTTAATCTTAACAAAAATCAAACCCTAGCCTCCATAACTCCTCCCCCCATTCGGTCAAATCCAATCCCACTCCCCTACCTTGTGATTTTGATCAAGAACACACAATACTCAATTGATTTTTGTTGGTTTTAATCCAAACGTGTTAGCAAGTGTAATTCCTTAACCATTACACAATTAAGGGAGTTTCTAACTAGTTTTTTTTATGATTTTTTATTCTAGAATAAACCCTAGTTCATTTGATCTTTATATCACAAAGTTGATGTTGTTTGATGATGCTATGATGTATGTTTAATTGTATTGATGTTAGTTTATGTAATGTCCTTATCATTATCAATTCCACATATTGTTGCACTTTATAACCAAATTAAGACGGATGTGTGCGTGTGTTATATCAACAGACTTCAAACAAAGTCAATAGAATATTATTAATCAAACAGTTACAATACCTAAGAAGTTCACATCATTGAAACTCGATCCACCCGAGGTGAGCTCTCCTCGGGCAACCTATCACACAACTCTATGCTCTCTCATTATTAGAGTACTTTTACGAATGAAACACACATAATAAAATACAAAGGAGAAACATCTATATGTACTATCCAAATGTTCTCGTATGAGAACATTAGGTTACTGCATGGCAATTCAAAGTTTTTGCGCGATAAGATTATATCCATTATCTTGGAGTTCTTGCATCCTTGTATTTCTTGCATGATTTGAGTGTTTGGTTTCCACTTGGTATTGTAATCCATAAAGGCTATGTGACAACCCAAAATTTTTCGTGATTTAATATAAATTTTATGTGAATTTACAATTTATTTTTATATTTTTTATTATTAAATAATAGTATTAATAATAATAAAAATAATGATAATAATAATAATAATAATAATAACAATGATATTATTAAAAATAATAATGTTAATAATGATAATAATTATAATAAATGAAAATATTATTATTATTAATAATAATTTACAAAATTAATTTAATTGATTAATAAAGTCCAGGGGGTAGTTTTGCAAATCTTAAAACTTGTTTTAAACCTTTAAAACATGAAATAATAACATTATAAAACATGAGGGACCGTTTCTGTAAATTTGTTTTAAAAACCCAACCCGCCGCCCCTTCCCGTCGACTCCCCTCCGGCCACCTTCTCCGGCGGCCTCCGGCGACTCCCAAACGCCAAATTAATCCAATTTTGACCCGATCAATCATTCCCGACACCTTCTAGAGGATGATTCGAACTAATGGACCACTTCAATTTGGAAATTAGGTTCGGTTTGGTATGTTTCCCACTTCGACCGAAAGTTCGGCCGACCCACACACCAAAAACGCATTACCAGTCTATTTTAATCAAATTAATCGAACAGGAATGGCTATATAAGCATTCCTAAACTAATGGTACACTCACACACATCTTAAGCACTTGAAATTGATAAATCCGATCCCCCCATTGCCGCGGACCTGCATTTAGTCGAACGCCCTCTGTAGAGCTTCGAAACAGGTAAATGAACACACCATTTTTACTCGTTTTTACAAGGGGAACAATAACCCCATGAATTCTGATGCAATAGAAATCGATTTGGGATCAATTTGGTGTGGATCGAACCTGGGCTTCTTGGTGATTTGGGATTACTGGAGTTTAAGTTTAAAAGGATTAAAAGAAGAGTTTAACCGCGGCCTTGTGCCTTGGTTTACTGGTTTGTGTGTTGTGCTTGTGAACCGGAGGTCAGGGGTTCGAACCCTGCCCCCAACAAATTTTCTTTAAAGCCTTTTTGAGTCCTATAAAAATATAAAAAAAATCTGAAAAACTATAAAAATAGTTTTTACAAACTTTGGTAATTTTAGAAATTATATAGTTAATTTCTGGAAATTTATTTCTTTAAAACCTTAATTATTTATTAATTTAAATAATTACTTCAAATTGTTATCTTTATAAAAATGGACTTATTTTATAATAATTTAAACCATTAAATTATTAAAGGACATTATATAATTTATGGATTAATCCTGATAATATAAATGCAAAATTTGATTTTATAAATATTTATAAAATCTTACAAAATTAAATATAAATTTACATAATTAAATAATGTTTATAATTTATTTAGAATATAATGGTATGTTAAAATCATTATTAAGCTAATCAAACTTTATGAAATATAAATCTTTAGTTATTAAAACAAAATAACTAAATGATTTACTTATATGTTTATTCCCGAGAACCAAATCCTAGATCAATTGAACGCCAGGTTCAAGATCTAACTTATTTAGATTTTGAATTTGTATCTATTCGCTCAGGTAAATTATAATTCCTTAGGAGGAAATTACTAGCTTATCAACATCACACGAGAACTAAGGTGAGTTCAAGCCCTACTATTTTACTAAAACTCTTTTGGGGGAGATAGCATACTGGTAATGTTACAAACGCTTTTTATATATTTAAGATGTGTATGGATATTAATATAGTGCTGTTTATCATGATAAAAGTCCTCACACTTTCGAATTGTTAATATTGGATAGCGGGGAAAGTTGGGTAGTACTACTGGGTGTGACGAGCCCCACCTGTGTGACTTGAGGTCAACCGGGTGCAATTTGTCCTATGATTATTCGTCACGATATGGTGAAGTCGTGACGGGAGGCAAACATAACATAGTCAGCTTCAATGTCGAAATCACTATTTAATATCATTTGTGAATGGACTAGCTAGCCATTACAATGCACATGCTTATATATACGCTATTGTTAAACTGTGATGTTTAACTGTGAACACTTGAACTGATCAACCATTGGGTTGATACACGCTATGTTTAAACTGTTATGATTAAACGCAAACTCGATATACACTTTTGCTAAACTGTTATGTTTAAACACAAACTCTTGAACTCACCAACCATGTGTTGACTTTTAGTATGCTATTCTCAGGTCACTAATCTGGAACTGCTGATAGGAGCACCACACGGGTCAGCATGCATTTTAGAGACTTGAACTTAAACCATATTTACTTGTTTTTATTTATGGCTTCAATTACTTAGTTGGCACTTGTCTTGCCATATGTTACTTTCACATATTTTGGGATGATTTGTTTACTTTATGCTTCCGCATGTAATTCAAAAGTTTGAAGTTTGGTTTGTTATGTTAAACGTTGCATATAGAGTCGTTCCGAGTAACTATTGACTGTGATCCTGGTTTGTTCACACACCTCGCGGTAGAACTCCGCACGTGGATTTTGAGGGTGTGACAGATTGGTATCAGAGCCATTGGTTATAGAGAACTAGGTTGCATACACACTAGACTATAACCGCACACAGTTAGTTAGTTACTTGTTCCTAGTCTTCCTAAACTTAACTTATCATCGTAGGATCAAATCCTTAGACTTTATGTCTAATCTATGAAAATCTTATCGAGGTTTTGAATTCCTTGAACCAAATGAATTTGTGTGACACATAGACACCTGTATTCTGGATTTCCTGGCAAAAGGCCTTCGGGCTAAGGCAAGCATATCGCATATATCTAATTGCGAGACCTGGTATGCTTACCTGGGGATTTCTGGAATGAGTGATAAACTATGGTCAGAACACAAGTTTATAAGGTAAATGGGTCAAGAATATTAAGTTTATCCCTATAACTGATTCCATCCATATGAACTTTCTATCTATTACCCTTAGTCATTCTCCATGGGATACCTTTATACTGGACATGGAACAACACCGAGTCCGGCGACTCACAAGCAATGTCTATACACTACAGCACGACATAGCTGAATGATTCTATTCTATTTCCTTTAAACGATCTGGACTACGTAGTGTTTCTTTATTTTGGAACCTATGTGGGAAGAGTTGTTTCTCCACCCAAACAACAAACTCAATTTGTTATAAAGGTTGTAGTGGTGACGAATTCATTATTTCCTTTTTGTTTACTATACTTCAATGAGATAAAAAGGTTTGATAGTACTCATTATTGTATTTGTAAATGTAATGTGAATAATGGATGCCCGAGGAAGTGGACGTGGTCGTGGACGAGGACGCGTGCGTGGACGTGGTGCCGGTGACCAAGGTGCCGGTAACCAAGGCGCTGGTACTATTAATATGACCCCTGCGAAATTGGCTACTCTAATCAACGTACAAGTTCAGGCAGCGGTAGCTGCTACCCAAATAAGACAACCAGCAGAACCACCAACGTGTACTTACAAGTCTTTCATGGACTGTAAGCCACACACCTACAGTGGAACCGAGGGAGCTGTAGGGTTAGTAAGATGGTTTGAGAAGACGGAGTCCGTGTTCTCAAAGTGTAACTGTCCACCTGCTGACCGGGTGAAATATGCTACGGGAACGTTGGATGGTACTGCATTGTCTTGGTGGAATGCTCAAGTACAAATGCTAGGGCAAGCCATGGCAGATCAACTCCCGTGGAACGAGTTCAAAGATATGATGATTGAGGAATACTGTCCATGAAGCGATGTACAAAAACTTGAAGTGGAATTCTGGCAGCTGAAGATGCAAGGATCAGAAATTGAGACTTATACCACAAGAACTCATGAGCTGGCCACTCTATGTCCAGGAATGGTAAACGAGATGCACAAGAGAGTGGAACACTACATCCGAGGATTGGTGCCAGAGATTAGGAGTATGGTTACTTCCTCAAACTCGGCTACTATCCAGCAAGCTATCCGCCTAGCCCACAAGCTGACTGATGAAGCTGTGGAGGAAGGACGGTTACCAAAACGGGGCGCTGCGGCGAGCGTGTCCGACAACAAGAGGAAGTGGGATACCTCTAACAACACCAACAACAACAACAATAGAACATCATCGTCCGGTGATCAACATCAACAACAAACACCGCAACAACAGTACAGGAGGTTCGACAACAATCGTAACTTCAACCAGTCAGCCTCGAACAATCAAGGATCGAGCGGTTACGGTGGTAAACAGCCGATGTGCCCGCGGTGCAACTATCATCACGTCGGAAGATGTGAAAATTTCAGGTGTCAGCGGCGTGGTAAAATGGGACACTTGGCTAAGGATTGCCGTGTTGAGTTGGTTAGGAAGCCACATCAACCTCAAGAGACCTCAAAGGGTTGCTTTGAGTGTGGGAAAGAAGGGCACTATAGGCGAAACTGTCCGCAGCTGAGGAAGAACGGTAATGGCAATGGCCAAAACAACAACAATCAAGGCAACAACAACAACAACAATGGTAACGGTGGTAACAATAATCGAGCCAAAGGGAGAGCCTTCGTCATTGGCTCAGGTGAGGCTCTAAATGACCCTACAACTATTACTGGTAGGTTTTCTGTCAATGGATGTTTTGCTACAGTACTGTTTGACACTGGAGCCGATAGGAGTTTCATATCCTTAAAGTTCTGTAGTCTTCTAAGTGATATTCCTTCTGCCTTAGAATCCAAATATACCGTAGAATTGGCTGACGGTAAACAAATCCATGTAACACATATTCTTAGAGATTGTAAGATAGAACTCGCTGGTCATACTTTCGCTATAGATCTTATGCCTGTTACACTAGGAAGTTTCGACGTTGTGGTAGGCATGGATTGGTTATCTAACAAGCAAGCAGAAGTCATATGTCACGAAAAGATCATACGAATCCCTGTTGGTGATGAAATTCTTACAGTCCGAGGCGATAGGAGTGGTGCAGTAATGGGTATTATCTCTTACATGAAGGCGCAAAAGTTGTTACGAAAAGGGCATGTGGCTATTCTGGCACTCGTCACCGACAAGCAGTCCGAGGAAAAGAAAATAGAAGACATTCCCGTGGTAAGAGATTTTCCAGAGGTGTTTCCAGAGGATCTTCCTGGACTACCACCTCATCGCCAAGTGGAATTTCAAATCGAACTGACTCCCGGTGCAGCCCCGATTGCTAGAGCACCTTATCGATTATCACCAAACGAACTACAGGAGTTGTCATCACAACTTCAGGAGCTTTTAGATAAGGGCTTTATCCGACCTAGCTCATCACCTTAGGGAGCCCCTGTTCTCTTTGTTAAGAAGAAGGACGGCACTTTCCGAATGTGCATCGATTATAGAGAATTAAACAAAGTCACAGTCAAGAACCGATATCCTCTACCTCGTATTGACGACTTGTTTGATCAGCTTCAGGGATCAAGCTATTATTCGAAGATCGACTTGAGATCTGGTTATCACCAACTCCAAGTCCGTGAGGAGGACATCTCCAAAACCGCATTCCGTACACGTTATGGTCATTTCGAGTTCTTGGTCATGCCTTTTGGGTTGACTAATGCACCTGCGGTATTCATGGACCTCATGAATCGCGTGTGCAAACCCTATCTCGATCAGTTTGTTATCGTGTTTATCGATGACATACTGATATACTCTAGGACCAAGGAGGACCACAAAGAACATCTACGATTGATCTTGGAATTATTGAAGAACGAGCAACTGTACGCCAAATTCTCTAAGTGTGACTTTTGGAAACGTGAGGTGCAATTCCTAGGTCATATTGTTAATGAGAAGGGAATACATGTTGATCCTGCCAAGATTGTGGCGATAAAGAATTGGGCTATACCTAAGACACCGACTGAGATAAGGCAATTCCTGGGGTTAGCAGGATATTACCGACGATTCATAGAAGGATTCTCTAAAATTGCACAACCTCTCACAGCCTTGACCCACAAAGGAACGACATACAAATGGGGTGAAAGTCAAGAGGCGGCTTTTCAGCTATTGAAACAGAAACTCTGTAGTGCACCGATATTGGCACTACCAGAGGGGACAGATGATTTCGTGGTGTATTGTGACGCATCCATTCAAGGATTGGGTTGTGTACTGATGCAACGTGACAAAGTCATAGCTTATGCATCCAGACAGCTCAAGGTGCATGAGAAGAACTACACCACACATGATCTGGAACTAGGAGCTGTAGTGTTTGCCTTGAAGATCTGGAGGCACTACTTATATGGAACCAGGTGCACGATCTATACAGATCACAAGAGTCTCCAGCACATATTTGACCAGAAAGAATTGAATATGCGGCAACGACGGTGGTTAGAGTTACTCAATGATTATGACTGTGCAATCAAATATCATCCGGGTAAGGCTAATGTGGTAGCCGATGCCCTTAGTCGTAAGGAAACCCTAAAGCCTCGTTGAGTGCGCGCATTACAAATGACTATCCACTCTGACCTACCAGCACAAATCAAAGCTGCTCAATCTGAGGCCTTGAAGACGGAAAATCTCAAAGCGGAATCCATGCGAGGCATGGAGAAACAGTTGGAGGTTAAAGCTGATGGAATCCGTTATTTTATGAAACGGATCTGGGTACCACAGTACGGGAATTTGCGAGAGCTGATAATGGATGAAGCTCATAAGTCACGTTACTCTATTCATCCAGGTTCAGACAAGATGTATCAGGACCTGAAAGAATTTTACTGGTGGCCGAAAATGAAAGTGGAGATAGCCATGTATGAAAGTAGATGCTTAACTTGTTCCAAGGTTAAGGTGGAATACCAGAGACCATCCGGTTTACTCCAACAACCGGAAATTCTAGTGTGGAAATGGGAGCAGATATCCATGGACTTTATCACGAAGTTACCTAGGACTCCCAGCGGATGCGATACCATTTGGGTTATAGTAGATCGCTTAACGAAATCCGCACACTTTCTGGCAATCCGAGAGACTGATCGAATGGAGAAGCTGACACGTATCTATTTAAGGGAAATAGTCTCTCGGCATGGCGTGCCGATATCTATCATTTCTGATCGTGACGCTCGGTTCACTTCTCATTTCTGGCAATCATTACAACGATCACTGGGAACACGGCTGGATATGAGTACCGCGTATCACCCGCAAACCGATGGTCAAAGTGAGCGTACGATCCAGACACTGGAAGACATGTTGCGTGCCTGTGTAATTGATTTTGGCAGCACCTGGGAAACTCATTTATCATTGGTTGAGTTCTCCTATAATAACAGTTATCATACCTCAATCAAGGCAGCTCCATTTGAGGCATTATATGGGCGTAAGTGCCGGTCACCTATTTTTTAGGCAGAAGTTGGGGAAAGTCAACTTACCGGTCCTGAACTCGTGCACGAGACGACTGAGAAGATCGTACAGATCCGTAATCGTATGGCAGCAGCGCGAGATAGACAGAAAAGTTATGCTGACAAGAGACGGAAACCTCTAGAGTTCCAAATTGGTGACAAAGTGTTATTGAAAGTCTCACCGTGGAAAGGCGTAGTTCGGTTTGGCAAACGAGGAAAGCTGAATCCGAGGTATGTTGGACCATTTGAGATATTGGAAAGAATAGGTCCAGTGGCCTATCGACTAGCCTTACCTGAATCACTGAGTGGAGTTCATAATATGTTCCATGTTTCAAACCTGAGGAAATGCCTTGCTGACGAGACTCTCATCGTTCCGTTAGACGAGGTACATGTTGACGAACAACTACGCTTCATCGAAGAACCAGTGGAGATCATGGATCGAGAGGTCAAGACACTAAAGCGTAGCAAAATTCCCATTGTGCGCGTAAGATGGAACTCTAAACGGGGACCAGAATTTACATGGGAACGGGAGGATGAGATGATGCGCAAGTATCCTAACCTGTTCAAGGATGTTGCCAGTACATCTTAATTTTCGGGACGAAAATTCCTCTAACAGGGGGATGATGTGACAACCCGAAAATTTTTCGTGATTTAATATAAATTTTATGTGAATTTACAATTTATTTTTATATTTTTTATTATTAAATAATAGTATTAACAATAATAAAAATAATGATAATAATAATAATAATAACAATGATATTATTAAAAATAATAATGTTAATAATGATAATAATTATAATAATGAAAATATTATTATTATTATTAATAATAATTTACAAAATTAATTTAATTGATTAATAAAGTCCAGGGGGTAGTTTTGCAAATCTTAAAACTTGTTTTAAACCTTTAAAACATGAAATAATAACATTATAAAACATGAGGGACCGTTTCTGTAAATTTGTTTTAAAAACCCAACCCGCCGCCCCTTCCCGTCGACTCCCCTCCGGCCACCTTCTCCGGCGGCCTCCGGCGACTCCCAAACGCCAAATTAATCCAATTTTGACCCGATCAATCATTCCCGACACCTTCTAGAGGATGATTCGAACTAGTGGACCACTTCAATTTGGAAATTAGGTTCGGTTTGGTATGTTTCCCACTTCGACCGAAAGTTCGGCCGACCCACTCACCAAAAACGCATTACCAATCTATTTTAATCAAATTAATCGAACAGGAATGGCTATATAAGCATTCCTAAACTAATGGTACACTCACACACATCTTAAGCACTTGAAATTGATAAATCCGATCCCCCCATTGCCGCGGACCTGCATTTAGTCGAACGCCCTCTGTAGAGCTTCGAAACAGGTAAATGAACACACCATTTTACTCGTTTTTACAAGGGGAACAATAACCCCATGAATTCTGATGCAATAGAAATCGATTTAGGATCAATTTGGTGTGGATCGAACCTGGGCTTCTTGGTGATTTGGGATTACTGGAGTTTAAGTTTAAAAGGATTAAAAGAAGAGTTTAACCGCGGCCTTGTGCCTTGGTTTACTGGTTTGTGTGTTGTGCTTGTGAACCGGAGGTCAGGGGTTCGAACCCTGCCCCCAACACATTTTCTTTAAAGCCTTTTTGAGTCCTATAAAAATATAAAAAAATTCTGAAAATTTATAAAAATAGTTTTTACAAACTTTGGTAATTTTAGAAATTATATAGTTAATTTCTGGAAATTTATTTCTTTAAAACCTTAATTATTTATTTATTTAAATAATTACTTCAAATTGTTATCTTTATAAAAATGGACTTATTTTATAATAATTTAAACCATTAAATTATTAAAGGACATTATATAATTTATGGATTAATCCTGATAATATAAATGCAAAATTTGATTTTATAAATATTTATAAAATCTTACAAAATTAAATATAAATTTACATAATTAAATAATGTTTATAATTTATTTAGAATATAATGGTATGTTAAAATCATTATTAAGCTAATCAAACTTTATGAAATATAAATCTTTAGTTATTAAAACAAAATAACTAAATGATTTAATTATATGTTTATTCCCGAGAACCAAATCTTAGATCAATTGAACGCCAGGTTCAAGATCTAACTTATTTAGGTTTTGAATTTGTATCTATTCGCTCAGGTAAATTATAATTCCTTAGGAGGAAATTACTAGCTTATCAACATCACACGAGAACTAAGGTGAGTTCAAGCCCCACTATTTTACTAAAACTCTTTTGGGGGAGATAGCATACTGGTAATGTTACAAACGCTTTTTATATATTTAAGATGTGTATGGATATTAATATAGTGCTGTTTATCATGATAAAAGTCCTCACACTTTCGAATTGTTAATATTGGATAGCGTGGAAAGTTGGGTAGTACTACTGGGTGTGACGAGCCCCACCTGTGTGACTTGAGGTCAACCGGGTGCAATTTGTCCTATGATTATTCGTCACGATATGGTGAAGTCGTGACGGGAGGCAAACATAACATAGTTCAGCTTCAATGTCGAAATCACTATTTAATATCATTTGTGAATGGACTAGCTAGCCATTACAATGCACATGCTTATATATACGCTATTGTTAAACTGTGATGTTTAACTGTGAACACTTGAACTGATCAACCATTGGGTTGATACACGCTATGTTTAAACTGTTATGATTAAACGCAAACTCGATATACACTTTTGCTAAATTGTTATGTTTAAACACAAACTCTTGAACTCACCAACCATGTGTTGACTTTTAGTATGCTATTCTCAGGTCACTAATCTGGAACTGCTGATAGGAGCACCACACGGGTCAGCATGCATTTTAGAGACTTGTACTTAAACCATATTTACTTGTTTTTATTTATGGCTTCAATTACTTAGTTGGCACTTGTCTTGCCATATGTTACTTTCACATATTTTGGGATGATTTGTTTACTTTATGCTTCCGCATGTAATTCAAAAGTTTGAAGTTTTGTTTGTTATGTTAAACGTTGCATATAGAGTCGTTCCGAGTAACTATTGACTGTGATCCTGGTTTGTTCACACACCTCGCGGTAGAACTCCGCACGTGGATTTTGAGGGTGTGACAGGCTAGTTACTTACAGTTTCCCCCTATTGATTATTATATCAAGCTATGTTTGAGTTCAGTCCCTCATCTTAAAGAATTATCCGATTTATGGGTATCTGTCACTTCAGTTTTCCCCTTAGCTTTAACCTCCTCCTAATGTATATCTTTATAACAGATATCACATCTGAAGCAACATTAAGCTATTCTATCTTGATTACTTACAACATAAGATATATTAGGCATATGACAGAGAGATCCAACTTCCACTTTGAATTCCCGAAGAACATGGTTCTTTAATCCGATGACAAGATACTGTGACGTCAAACTAGATCATCTAAAGTATTCTTCCCCTTAAGTAAGATGTAACAAGCCCATATTTATAGAGCAAGGATACAAAACAATCTTGATACTTCACTTAATTATCCTGTTCGATCATTGTGCCCAATAGTAAGATAAGATAAACCCATATTGTTAAGTTTCAATTCACAAACGACCTGAATCAAATGTTATAGATATAGAATCTTGAATTTAATCAAACAACACAAAAACCCTTGTTTAAGTACCAAACTTCAACTCATCCTACATCTTCCAGATACAATCAAAAAACACTTGTTTGAAACCTTCAAATACTAACAAGTTTTTGCATCTGGATCATGTTCTTGTATTTTGCAAAGTTTTTGCAAAAAATTGAAACCAGTCACAATTTTGTATGGATGAAGAAGTTTTAACATGGTGAAGTTTTTGCATGAGAAAATTTTCACAAATGACGGTTACTACTACAAAGATTTTGCATGAAAATTTTTCTCTTGAAAAAGTTTTCTCATTAAAAGTTTTCTCGTGAAAAACTTTTCTCACAAAAATTTTTCTCATGAAAACGTTTTCTCATGAAAACTTCTCTCATAAAAATGTTCTCTCATGAAAAATTCTCGCGTGAACGTTCTCACATAAAAGTTCTCGCATTAAAAGGTTTTCTTATGAAAAGGTCTCCCATGAAAAGTTCTCACAAAATACGGTTATTTTTACAAAGTTTTCGCATGATGTAGTTATTCTCACCAAAACTTTAACCAAAATTGACTTTTTTGAGTTTGAATCACTGCTACAGTCTAAATTCATCATTTTCCACCGTCTAAACATGAAAATACCGAGCGTAATGATGTAACAATGCCAATTTCATGTGTGTTCACCCGCGGTTCCACCTTCTTCTCCTTCAAAACCGGTCCAAACTCGATCTAAACATTTAGATCTTCAATCTTCATGTTTAACATCTTAAACGGATGATCGCAGAATGAAAATCTGTGTATCAAGAGCAATACCTTGCTCTGATACCAAAGGTAAAGTCCTCATCATGATTGATTCCACATATTGTTACACTTGATAATCAAATTAAGATGGATGTGTGCGTGTGTGATATCAACAAACTGCAAACAAACTCAAGTGAATATTATTAATCAAACGATTACAATACCAAAAGGGATTACATCATTGAAGCTTGATCTACCCGATGTTTGCTCCCCTCAGGTGGCCTATCACACAGCTCTACGCTCTCTAATGCTTAGAGCACTTTTACAAATGAAATGCACATAAAATACAAAACATCTATATATATTATCCAGATGTTCTCGCATGAGAACATTAGGTTCTCTCGTGGCTACTCCAAATTTTCACGTGATGAGATTCTATCCATTATCTTGTAGTTCTTGCATCCTTATATTTCTTGCATGTAAGCCCCGTTCCCGAGCACCTTGTTGGAGCATATATTGTCATATATAGTGTGTCTGTCGCTTGACGAATAGTCTAGGCTTAATGTTATACACCTTGTAAACACATGAAACTGAGTCATTCGCAGGAGCATATGCGAATGGGACTCAGTCGTACGACTGAGCCATGCTAATGGACCAGCAGGGCGACTGAGAGATGCGATTGGGGCATTCGTAATACTGAACCATAAGAATGGTCCAGTCGTACGATTGAACCATACGCATGGTCCAGTCGTACGATTGAACCATACGCATGGTCCAATCGCACGAATGGGCCCAGTCGCATCTAATATGGGCCGAGGCCTATATATACCTGTTTCAATGTGTAGAGAGAGAAGGATTCGAGAGGGAGTTTGCCCAGAGCCTATGGCTGCCGGATGAGAGGGGAGATCATGCTCGATCTCCCCTTGCCGAGAGTCTTGATTCTTATGTTGTAACGAGCTTGTAATGGTTAGGTTTTATCAATGAAACCAATTTTTGATAGCTCGTGTTATAGATTTGACTTTTGGTTTTGGTTGTTTATCCTTCCGTCAAGAACACGCTCAAATGTTTACCGATCCAGCGACTTCACACACCTCACAGTTGGTCATTTATCGCACATAAACATACGGTAATTAAAAGAAAATGTTGCAGCAGAAATTAATTAAAACCATTTGATATAATTAAATGACAACTTTTGCAAGGTAATACAATGCATTTAACAATTACAAAATACTATAATTGCATTACATCACAAAAATGTCATTCTTATACTAATGGATGCTATCCCAAAAATGCCAAGTAGCTGCCCCGTGCCATCCTCAGCAACTATTACCTGCCAATTGGAAAACACATAAAAGTCAGCGTTGCTGAGTGAGTTCTAGTTTTATAAATAAAATACTTTACTTTCAATATAACCTTTCTTTACTTTCATACACGGTCATGCATCATACGTACAGATAGAGAATATTACTTTTATCTTTCATTAACATTCATCATTCACCATCATATTCATAGCATGTTTTCAGTTCATGCCTTTCAGTAACATTCTCTTACTTTCGTTTTCATTCTTTCGTAACGTACTCATTATCATTCTTTTACTTTCATACTTGTTTATTTACTTTCTTTCTTTCTTTAGTATGTTACGTCATTCTTTTACATTCATATAGATTGATGAACAATACCCCGAACATTGTGCACGAAGCTGATGTTGGACCTGTGGTAATTAAACCACGAACATTATGCACAAAGCTGATCCAGTCACCTAGGGCAAGTCATCTCTCCCATTCATTCAAACAAATTGGTCCTTCCCCGAACATTGTGCACGAAGCTGATGCTGGACCTGTGGTAATTAAACCACGAACATTGTGCACGAAGCTGATCCAGTCACCTAGGGCATACCAAAGGGCCTTGTCAATCTCAATGATTGACCCTGTGTGCATCCTTTGGGGTAGCTAACCCGTATCACAGTTGAGCTAACGACAACATGGTCGTGCACCTCATTTCATTTTGTTTGCAAGCCATTCTTTCGTTCCTTACGTTTTACTTTTCATCATTGTTATCATTCGTATCATTACGTTGTTCTTTACGTTCTTTCATTCGTTTGACATACTACGTAAAGTAATAACATACTATTTAACGTATTTTATAATGTAAAATAAATACATATAAATATCATCAAAAGATAACACATTATACATACCATACATCATTCATACACTTCATAACCCTAAAACACCCCATAATCCTATTAAAAATGGGTAATCATTGCCCACCAGTCAAACCGGTCAAACCCTGGACTTTCTGCATTTTCCTGAAATTTCAGAAATATTCTAAGTGTCTAGTCGCATGGACACTATTAGGGCGTTTCTGCCCTGTTCAAACATTTTGCCACTATGCAGACGGCTGGACTTATACTTGGTCACTTTTCACTTAGATGCATGGGCCTATTTAGGCGCATGGGCACTATTCAGACGTTTGGGCCTAACACTTAGTCATCCTGAGCAATATTCTAGACGGTTGGGCACTATTCAGCCGTATGGGCCTGACTTAGACGCATGGGCACTTAGGCGGTTGGGCACTGTTTAGGCAGTTGAGCTTTTGAGCAGTTAGGAACACTTAGAAAATTAAACCGTTGGACACATGGACTACTGTTTAGATGTTTGAGCAACTAACTTTTACTAATCAGCTTGTTTTCAGTTCCAAATCCAATTCTAGCATGTTCTAAGCTTAGTTCTTACATTCTAAGCAACAAAATGCATACTTAATCATAACCATAACATTGTTTACTCCCAAAACATACACCCACCCACATACACATTCACACACACATACAGGTAGAAACTTATTTTTATAAAAACATACACACATGCATTTTCCGGCCCCAAAGTTGTTCAAAACATGATAAAAAGGGGTTCTAGAACTCACCTTAGCTGCTTTCGGGTTTGAACCCTTCTCTTGAGCTTTCTCGATCATGTTTAACACCTAAAACCCACACACATACACCACCCGAATATACAATAACACTTTTAAGCATGACCAAGACTAGAATTATTTATAACATCACAAAACCAATAATTCTTACCAAAACTTTGAATTATCCTTCTTCTTCTACAACTTTCAAGAGTTTTCTTCTCTCTCTCTCTCTGTAGAACAAAATGGGAAAAGTGTGCAGGCAAGAGTGGGAGGCCATGCCCACTTTTGTACCAACTTTTTATATTTTGCCGTTTTGACACTTTTAGCCCCTCTACTTGGGTTAACTTACATTTTCTTTCTTTTCCTTTACTTTTATTCCTTCCTTCATAACTTTAAAAATAACCGGGTGTTACAAGTCCACCCCCCTTATATAGGTTTCATCCTCGAAACCTGTTATTCCTTAAATAGATGAGGGTAATGCTGCCTCATCTCTTCTTCGGTCTCCCACGTAGACTCGGATTCCTTCCTGTGCTTCCATTGTACACGCACAAGAGGAACCACTTTATTCCTTAACCTTTTCTCTTTACGATCAATGATCACCACTGGTTGTTCCACATAATTGAGTCGTTCATCTACTTCAATATCTTCCAGTGGTACAACCATATCCTCGTCTGCTAAACACTTCAGCATATGAGATACATGGAATGTCGGGTGAATTCCACTTAACTCATCTGGTAGTTCCAACCTATAGGCCACATGTCCTACTCGAGCAATGATTTGGAAAGGTCCTATATACCTTGGGCTCAACTTGCCCCGCTTTCTAAATCGAATGATACCCTTCCAAGGTGAGACTTTTAACATAACCCTATCACCCACCTGGAACTCAATCGGTCTACACCGTTTATCAGCATACGACTTTTGCCTGTCTTTGGCTGCCTTCATGAAGGCTTTGATCTTTTCGAGCTTTTCAGTCGTACCTTCAATCACCTTAATACTTCCCAATTCCTTCTGACCAATGTCACCCCAGCAAACGGGTGTCCGGCATGCCAATGCTGGCATGATAACTGTTGTTGTACGAAAATTCTGCTAACGGCAGATGGTCATCCCAACTTCCTCCAAAATCGATCACGCACGCTCGGTCCTCGAGTGTCTAGATCATCCCTTTCGGGGTACGTGGTACCTTCGTAATAAATTCCATGGTGATATGCTTCCACTTCCACTCGGGTATATCCAAAGGTTGGATCTTCCCGTACGGCTTCTGATGTTCTGCCTTCACTTGCAAACAGGTAAGGCATTTACTCACATACTCTGCCACATCACGCTTCATATGCGGCCACCAATAATCCTTATTTATATCATGGTACATCTTGGTAGCACCGGGTTGAATGAAGTATTGAGTCTTATGAGCCTCGTCCATGATCCTTCCACGTAGATCCCCGTAACGACGAATCCATATTCGCTCATATCGGATTCTAACACCGAGAGTGTTTTCACCCAACTCTGTGACTAGGCCTTTCAATGCCTCATCTTGAAACTCCTTGACCTGTGTCATCACATCAGAGGTCATAATTAACTGATAAGCTTTCACCCGAATAGGCTCGGGTCTCTCCTTTCAGCTAAGGGCATCTGCCACCACGTTGGCCTTGCCCGGATGGTAATGGATCTCGAAATCGTAATCCTTTATGAGATCCAACCATCGCCTTTGCCTCATATTAAGTCTTTTTGCTCGAAGAAGTACTTAAAGCTCTTAGGGTCTGTGAATATTGTGCACTTCGTCCCGTATAAGTAGTGCCACCAAATCTTCAACGCGAAAACCACAGCAACTAGTTCTAGATCGTGCGTGGGTTAGTTGACTTCGTGGGTTTTCAGCTGTCGGGATGCGTAGGCTATCACCCTTCCACGTTGCATCAACCCGCAACCTAGCCCAGAATAAGATGCATCCGAATACACCACTAAGTCTTTTCTTCCCTCGGGCAATGTCAAGACAGGAGCTTGAGTTAATCTCGTCTTCAACTCCTCAAAAGCATCTTCCTGTTCTCAACCCCACACGAACTTTACATCCTTGCGAGTCAGTTTAGTCAAAGGTGAGGCTATCTTGAAAAAGTCTTGGATGAATCTTTGATAATATCCCACTAACCCTAAGAAGCTACGAATCTCGGATGGCGTCTTTTGTCACACCCTCAAAATCCACGTGCGGAGTTCTACCGCGAGGCGTGTGAACAAACCAGGATCACAGTCAATAGTTACTTGGAACGACTCTATATGCAACGTTTAACATAACAAACCAAAGTTTAAACTTTGTAATACATGCGGAAGCGTTTAAACAAATTAAACAAACCCAAAATATAAAGATAAACATAAATATATCATTGTTTAAGCGTTAGGATGCATGCTTGACCCGTGTGGTGCTCCTAACAGCAGTCCAGATTTAATGACCTGAGAATAGCATACTAAAAGTCAACACACGGTTGGTGAGTTCAAGAGTTTGCGTTTAAACATAACAGTTTAACAAAAGTGTGTATCAACCCAATGGTTGATCAGTTCAAGAGTTTGCAGTTAAACATCACAGTTTAACAATAGCGTATATTTAAGCATGTGCATTGAAATGGCTAGCTAGCCCATTCCCAAGCGATATTAAATAGTGATTTCGACATTGAAGCTGACTGTGTTATGTTTGCCTCCCATTGCATCACCGCCTCCACCTTTGCCGGGTCTACCATAATCCCCTCGGGATATACCACGTGACCCAAGAACTGAACTTCGCGCAGCCAGAACGCGCACTTGGAGAACTTAGCATACAACTTCTCCTATCTCAATGTCTCCAACACCTCTCGAATGTGACCGGCATGCTCTTCTTCGCTCCTTTAATAAATCAGGATATCATCGATAAACACAATCACTGATTTATCTAACATCGGCCGACACACTCAATTCATCAAGTCCGTAAAAGCAACTGGCGCGTTAGTGAAACCAAAAAACATGACGAGAAAGTCGTAATGTCCATAACGCGTATGAAAAGCTGTTTTAGGAATGTCCCGCTCCTTCACCTTCAATTGATGGTAGCCAGATCGAAGATCTATCCTCAAAAACCAACTGGCACACTGGAGCTAATCAAACAAGTCATCGATCCTCGGTAATTGTTGGACCAAAAGAACCAATGAGCCAAGATCAGGAAAACCTCTACGTCCCACATGCCACTGCAACAACTGCTGAAGACTCCCATCAGTTACAGTGTTCTCTTGCTTGAATGTCAGGCTCGAGAACATCTGAAGACTCCCATCAGCTATTGTGTTCTCTTGCTTGAATGTCAGACTCGAGAGCATCTTAGCCCCAGCCTCAGCTGTTATGACAAAGTCTGAAGAACAAAGTATGAAGATCAAAACTGAAGAACAACAGCTAAAGACTCCAAAGTACTGAAGACCAAGTACTGAAGTCTGAAGTACTGATCATTCAAGTACTGAAGACTTCAAGTACTGAAGACCAAGTACTGAAGTATCAAAAGCTGAAGAACTGAAGAACTGAAGATCTTCTTCCGAAGCACAAAGTCTGAAGACAAAGACTGAAGACAACAACTGATGATATCTACTGAAGTCATCAGTTGTTACATCTTCCGAAGCTGTTCTATCTTCCGAAGCCAAGTCTGAAGACCAAGTACTGAAGACTCAGAGTTTGTCACAACAACTGAAGAAGTCTTCTTCAGTTGTTGTGGTGGTTTTTCCCTTTCCGTAGTTTATTTTTTTTCAGTAGTTGTACAACAGCTGAAGAGCATGTTCTTCAGCTGTTATAGTATCAGTAGTTATAAACGACTGAAGAGTCTGTTCTTCAGTCGTTGTAGGATGTCAGTAGTTTTACTTTTGTCAGTACTTAGGAACTTTTGTAAGAAGATGTCAGTTGTTGACATCTTCAGTAGTTTTATGTTTTTGTCAGTTGTAATTTGAATATTCAGTGATGTCAGAAAAAGGACATCTGCCCATCCTTTTGCCGCCTATAAAAGGATGGGTAACCATACTGTTTTAATTGCCGAAACGTGCGACCAATAGAACATTTATTGTTTCGCAGAACTTTTCTCTCTCTATGTTTATGCTTTTAATTGCAATATCTTTTATGTTCTTGCTATAATTGCTAATTAATGTGCTAAATCCGCTGCAAACATAATCTAATTGATCAACCGAGAGGCTGAGATCCTGTCAAATGGTAATGGATATCGATTCTTCACTGTCAACTTGTTCAACTCACGGTAGTCAATACACATCCTCATGCTACCGTCCTTCTTCTTTACAAACAAGACTGGAGCACCCTAAGGAGAGATACTCGGTCTAATGACACCCTTATCGAGAAACTCTTGCAGTTGCTCCATCAATTCCTTCATCTCATTCAGAGCCAACCGATACGGTGCCTTAGCTACAGGCTGAGCACTAGGTATCAAGTCAACTTGAAACTCGATTTCACGAACCGGTGGGAAAGTCACACACCACCGGTACATCAGGCAACTGTGGTGTTGACGTGTCAACATCCTTGACATAGGCCAAATAAACACTACATCAATGCCTCACGCACTTTCCCACCACCACCATCAAAATCATTTTTGAATCATCATAACTCGATCATCGTATATCGTCACCCAACTCCCGTCAGGCGCTGTCAGTCTAATCATCTTCTTTTGACACATGATGTTTGCTTCATAGGTTTCTAACCAATCTATTCCTAATACTACATCAAATCCACCCAGGGGCATCACATGTAACTTAGCAGCAAAGTTATGGCCCTCTAGTTCTATGGCGCAGTCCTCTATCATATCAGTAACTCTAGTGGACTTACCAATAGCAGTTTCTACATCGAAGGGCTCATCAACACGCCTACTACTAATAGGCAATTTAGCACAGAAAGCAACAGAAATAAAGCTCCTACTAGCACCAGAATCAAAACACACAAGCAACAGTTTGATTTACTAGAAACGTACCTGACACAACATCGGGGTCCGTCCTAGCCTCCTCTCTGGTAATCGTGAATGCTCAGGCGCTCGCCCTTTGCTCCTCAGTCCCAGTCTTCTTCTCCGCTCCAGAACTTTCTGCCCTCGACTTCTTGCACTCCCTACTCATGTGGCCTACATCACCACAGTTGAAGCACCTCGCGGCTCTGCAATCTCTAGAGATGTGGTCGGGCTTCCCGCACTTGAAACAAACATTAAGCCCAGCCTGCACTCGCCAGCGTGCTCCTTTCCACACTTCCCGATCTCTTCACTCCCGAGCCTGCGGCAATCACCCGTCGATCATCCATCCTCGCCTTCTTGTGGTTCGGGGTAAAGCCACCCCGCCCAAACCGTTTCTGGTTCCAGTTCTGATCATCGCCACCAGTCTTCTTCTTCTCAACCACCGTCACCTCCCTCTCATTATACAATCTCCCAGCCAAGTCAACCACCGACCTAAACGTACTCGGTCGGGCGACGATCATATGCCTACGGATATCAGCCGGCAAACCCTGGATGTATCTTTTAATCTTTCATGACAGGGGCGCCACCTGATCCGGCACCAGCCGTGCCATCTCATTGAACTTGGTGGTGTACTGTTGATGTGTCATGGTTCCCGCCTCTAGCTGCTGGAACTCCCTTTCCACCTTATCCATCTCCCGATAAGGACAGAACTCCTCGATCACCAACCTTTTCAGCTCGCTCCACCTCATTCTACCAATCGCTCTACTACCCTCGGCTTGGACAATGTTGTCCCACCAGCATAATGCCAAGTCTACAAATGAATGGGTGGCAAACTTTACCTTCTGGTCCTCCCGGCACTCGCTGATTTCCAGAATAGTCTCCATCTCCCTCACCCATCGGTGAGCAGCAGCAGCAGTGCCATTACCATCGAAGGTAGGGGGCTTGCATCTCTGAAATGCCCTATAGTTACAGCCTCGTGCTACCTCCAGCACAGGGTCTTCTTCCTCCTCTTCCTCATCAGTAGGGATAACCGTCTCGGTCTCGGTTTGCTCTCTCCCTCCTGAAGACCTGTTCCTATCCCTCCTCTCTCCTTCCCTAACAGATTTCATCACATCGGTCACTACAGACAGCAAGATCATCTGCATGACCTGATGAACATCCTCCACCACTGCCTCCTTCACCGAGGCTCTCAAGTTGGCACTCTTATCACCACCCTCCGGATGAGGGGTCTCAGGCTCCTCATGGGTCATCTTCTCAACCTTGGGCCATCCTCTGGTGGCCCGTGGTTCAGCACCACGTCCACCACATACTCCACTCGTCAGGCCCTAGAAGATCTACCTCCAGCCATCCTCTAACACACTTTAAGGTTTAAACACTAACATGGTCATTCAAGGTAATAGCTTAGTTTATGTCAAGTATAGTAAGTCCCTAATTACAGTAGCCATTTGTGATTAGCCACTTACTTTACTCTTCATACCCCAAGTATTTCCTATCCTGACTACATCAGTATCTAAATCTACTAAGAGCAAACAGATCAAATAACATGCACACATAATATCGGTTATCATTAAAGAAAATACCTGATGGCACGTAGCTACTTGGACTGGCATCCCTTCCCTTTCGTCCCATTCCCAGTTTAAGTTTAGGTTTATTTGGAAAATATTTACCCGTTTCACTTAAACTTTGGCTCTGATACCAACATGTAAAGACCCATTCCCGGGCACCTTACAGTTGGTCGTTCATCGCACATAAACAAACAGTTATTAAAAGAAAATGTTGCAGCAGAAATTAATTAAAACCATTTCATATAATTAAATGACAACTTTTGCAAAGTAATACAATGTGTTTAACAATTACAAAATACTATAATTACATTACATCACAAAATATCATTCTTATACTAATGGATGCCATCCCAAAAATGCTAAGTAGCTGCCCTGTGCCATCCTCAGCAACTATTACTTGCCAACTGGAAAACACATAAAAGTCAGCTTTGCTGAGTGAGTTCTAGTTTTATAAATAAAATACTTTACTTTCAATATAACCTTTCATTACTTTCATATGCGGTCATGCATCATACGTACAGATAGAGAATATTACTTTTATCTTTCATTAACTTCATCGTTAACCATCATATTCATAGCATGTTTTCAGTTCATGCCTTTCCTTAACATTCTCTTACTTTCGTTTCATTCTTTCATAATCTACTCATTATCATTCTTTTACTTTCGTAATTGTTTACTTTCTTTCTTTCTTTCTTTAGTACATTACGTCATTCTTTTACATTCATATGGATTGATGAACAATACCCCGAACATTGTGCACGAAGGTGATGCTGGCCCTGTGGTAATTAAACCTGCGTCACAGTTGAGCTAACGACAACATGGTCGTTCACCTCCTTTCATTTTGCTAGAAAGCCATTCTTTCGTTCATTACGTTTTACTTTTCATCATTGTTATCATTCATTTCATTACGTTATTCTTTACGTTCTTTCATTCATTTGTCATACTACGTAAAGTAATAACATACTATTTAAGGTATTTTATAACATAAAATAAATACGTATAAATATCATCAAAAGATAACACATTATACATACCATACATCATTCATACACTTCATAACCCTAAAACACCCTATAATCATATTAAAAATGTGTAATCATTGCCCACCAGTCAAACCGGTCAAACCCTATACTTTCTGCATTTTCCTGAAATTTCAGAAATATTCTAAGTGTCTAGTCGCATGGGAACTATTAGGGCGTTTCTGCCCTGTTCAGACGTTTTGCCACTATGCAGACGGCTGGACTTATACTTGGTCACTTTTCACATAGATGCATGGGCCTGTTTAGGCGCATGGGCACTATTCAGACATTTGGGCCTAACACTTAGTCATCCTGAGCAATATTCTAGACGGTTGGGCACTATTCGGCCGCATGGGCTTGACTTAGACGCATGGGCACTTAGGCGGTTGGGCACTATTTAGGCGGTTGGGCACTGTTTAGGCGGTTGAGCTTTTGAGCGGTTGGGAACACTTAGAAAATTAAACCGTTGGACACATGGACTACTGTTTAGACGTTTGAGCAACTAACTTTTACTAATCAGCTTGTTTTCAGTCCCAAATCCAATTCTAGCATGTTCTAAGCTTAGTTCTTACATTCTAAGCAACAAAATACATACTTAATCATAACCATAACATTGTTTACACCCAAACATACACCCACCCACCCACATACACATTCACACACACATACGGGTAGAAACTTATTTTTATAAAAACATACACACATGCATTTTCCAGCCCCAAAGTTGTTCAAAACATGACAAAAAGGGGGTTCTAGAACTCACCTTAGCTGCTTTCTGGTTGGAACCCTTCTCTTGAGCTTTCTCGGTCGTGTTTAACACCTAAAATCCACACACATACACCACCCGAACATACAATAACACTTTTAAGCATATGACTGAGACTAGAACTATTTATAACATCACAAAACCAAGAATTCTTACCAAAAACTTCGAATTCTCCTTCTTCTTCTACAACTTCTGAGAGTTTTCTGCTCTCTTTCTCTCTCTAGAACAAAATGGGAAAAGTGTGCTGGCAAGAGTGGACGGCCATGCCCACTTTTGTACCGACTTTTTGATATTTTTCCATTTTGCCACTTTTAACTCCTCTACTTGGGTTAACTTACATTTTCTTTCTTTTCCTTTACTTTTATTCCTTCCTTCATAACTTTAACAATAACTGGGTGTTACATTCCATGATTTGAGTGTTTACTTTTAACTTTATATTATAATTTCGAAAGGCTAGTTCCTTATAGTTTACGTGGGTTATGCATGAATTTCATAGATTTATTGACTCGTTCATACTTTACTATAAGAGGAAACTTTAATTCTTGAGAATTTGGAGTTTGTGATTCATGGGTGTTTATTATGCTTAGATAAATGCTATAAACTAGATTAGGAATAAAATTGATTAATCAATGGTTGAAATTGATGAAAGATGGGTTATTGGATGCTACTTTCCCGAAAGGGTAACCCTATTGATATTTTTGATTTGATCTTGTGAATTTGAAGGGATGGAACCTAGAGGCATAGAAAATCAAAATCAAGATGATCAAGATTAGTCACGCGAGAATCTGAAGTATCCGCACGAGAAGTTGTATCTCGCGTGAGAAGTACTTTTGTTTAGTACATCTAGTTAGCTTTTGATGCAATTTAGCTAAGCTTTTAAATCAGAGTGCAATACAAATGAAGTTTATTTACAATTATGTTCATCTTATTATTTGTTTAATCTTCTTACGATGATGATTATATTTCACGTTCTTATCAAGAGATCGATCTGATTTGTTATTACTGATCTTTACAATTGGTATCAGAGCTTGGTATGCTCTTGATCAATTGGATTGAAGATTGATAACTTTGTGAAGTGTTCTTGACCTGAAAAACCGAATTCCTTTGAATATTACTTTATTTCTATTGTCTGTGGTTAATTTTGAAGATGTTAAGAGCTGATATGCATTTGGCTCAAATGTCCAGATTTGTTAAACTAATAACAAAAATGAAGAATACAAGAATAACGTTAGAGAATATCTCTATTAAAAAGAAGTTGTTAAACTCATTGCCATATAGCTGGAACAACATCTGCACCACAATCAAAAGAATAAAGGATATGTTTATGTTGTCTCTTAGAAATCTTATGTCCACTATTGAGTCATATGGGATGGATGATAAACAAAGAGCTGTAAAGCATTTGAACACCATGGGAGCTAAAGCATCTGCCCTATATGCAAAAATGGCTAGTAATCCTAACTACTATGTTAGTTATTCCCAATTGACAACAACAATCAGCCAACTCTGTCAATTCAAATGTCAAAGAAACATCCATGCCTCAGTTTCAAGCTTCTCATCAAAACCAATTCTCTCCAATACAGCCTCAATCTCAGCCTTAAGTTTATCTACATAGTCAATACTCACAACCCACTCAACAAGATTTTGTTGTTAATTCCAACCCATCAAAGCAAACAATCCAAATTGCTGAAGAGCATCTGGTTTCATTCACAACCTTTATGAATAGCAACAAAGTTTTCATGGTCGGGAGACTCAGTGCACACAACATCTTAGTTGATGACTTGCAACAAGTTAATCCTAATGATGTTGAAGAAAACGATATTAAGTACCAGATGGTGATTATGGTGTACCGGACGAACAACTTTCCCAGGAGAACGTGGAGGAAAATGTTTAGTTTAAACAACTTAAGCATAATAGGGTTTGATAAAAACAAGTTTAAGATGTTATAACTATGATAAACCAGGTCACTTTGATAGAGAATGTACTGAGGGATAGACTTACCAAAATGATAATGGCATGAAGATGGTGACAGTGGGGGTAGAATAAAAGGGGGATAAGGCAAGCTCTTCAAATAACAAAGTACTGGTTTCTCAAACCAATAGAGAGTATGATTCGTCAGACCAGATAGAGATTTTGGATATTAAACTGTCTGCCGCTCTTTTAGCTGTAATTCTAAATGATGAAGAAAGTATTAAAGAAACACATTTGCCGAGTTTGTATCAGATGATCTGATTAATGGGACCTTTGCTGAAGAAGAAGTTAAGAAGGTTGAGGAGGTGCTTAACGAATCTGCTGTTGAGACTACTCCAGCGTAATCAAAGAAATCTAAAGATGGAAAGGATGGAAGTAAAAAATTAGTTGTTGAGAATACTCAGCTGTGGTGGAAAAGGAGGTTAATCTTGTTTGGACTCATCGTCCTTGATGAGCCCGAGAAGTCACCATCCTCGGTGAGGTATGTCCCACATCCCAAACGGCACAGGAGTGGCTCTGATAACATTCTGTAACACCCTCAAAATGCACGTGCGGAGTTTTACCGCGAGGCGTGTGAACAAACCAGGATCACAGTCAATAGTTACTTGGAACGACTCTATATGCCATATTTAAATTAAAACAAACCACAGTTCAAACTGTAAAAATCATGCGGAAGCGTTTTGTAAACAAGACAAACCCAAAGTATATAAATGTATAACATGGCAAAACACGTGCTAACCAAATATTTGAAAACCATAACTAAAAGACGAGTAATTGTGTTTGTAGTTTAAATCCTTAGAATGCATGTTGACTCGTGTTGTGCTCCTACCGGCAAGCTGGATTATCGACCTGAGAATAGCATACTAAAAAGTCAACACAATGGTTGGTGAGTTCAAGAGTTTGCGTTTAAACATAACAGTTTAACAGTTATGATATATAAGCATGTGTACTGTAACAGATAGCTAGTCTATTTACAGTAGATATTAATTCATAGTGATTTCGCAATTGAAGCTGACTGTGATATGTTTGCCTCCTGTCACGACTTACCTGGTCGTGACAAATGTTCATAGGACAAATTGCACCCGGTTGACCTCGAGTCATACAGGTGGGGCTCGTCAGACCCAGTAGTACTACCTAAGTTTCCCCGCTATTCAATATTAACAATTTGAAAGTGTGAGGACTTTATCATGGTAAACAGCACTATATTGATATCATACACAACTTAAATACATAAAGCATTTGTAGAGTTACAAGTATGCTATCTCCCCCAAAAGAGATTAAGTAAACAATGGGGCATGAACTCACCTGATACGCGTATTGAGTACTTAGAGTTTACTTGAAAGAAAAGTGGACAGTCAACCCTCAGAGGTTAACTGGATCATGTAAGTACATGAGTATGTGTAAACAGAGAATATGTGAAACCCTAAGTGCACTACAACCAAAGACTTAAGGTTTTAGAAGAATAGACATGTTTGACCCAGTTGAACCGCTTGACCTGTTGGTGACATTATGTGTTGTAAACCATTTAAACAGAAATGAGCATATACCATACATGGTTAATATTCCAATGCATCACATATGGTGCTACATTCCCAATGCATTGCTTAGATCATCATGCTATGCAATATCATACAAGTTAGGTAAGTCCTTAATATCTAGCATGTTCAGTGTATCCATAACACCACTAATGCATCATATAAAAGGTCAGATCATGCATAACCTACTTGTATGTCCTATAACCATGAATTAGCATATACGGGTCAAAACAGATAATTTACCAAATAAGCATCCATACTAACCACAACACATTTAACATGTCCATTACATACAACATCCATCAATATGATCAATTTCCAGTCCCAAACATGATGTCCTAGTTACTAATCAACATTCAATACCATACATGATCATCAAGGTACATTCATCACACATAACCAACTAGACATACCATACAACCTAATTAACAGATTTTATCATGTTAGGCATCCACAACAAGCATTCTAGCATGATCCTAATGCCATGAACATGTCCGAATCCCAATATCCAAGGTTCATCCAAAATAAAGTTTCCCTTTTGGGAAAGTATATCCCAAAATCTACTAAACACCCAATGTATCCATAATTCATCAATAATATACTATTTCAAGTTCATGGCAACATCCAAACATGATCAACGACATCAAACTAACATAATTCATCAATTCATACCTAAAAAGTTTCTACTTTTGGAAAGATATGAACAACAACATTCATTCTAAGTTTTCTAGCATTCATATCAACAATCTAGCACCTAATCAACATCATAAACACATCCATAACATCAACACATTACCAATTCAACGTTACATGCAAAATAAAGTTACTATTATTAGTAGCCTATGAACAAAACTCTCAATCCATCAATTTCTTGCAAGATTAATGTATTCTAGCATCCATATCATCTAATTAACATCATACAACCATCAAACAACTACCAATTTCGTATAATTCACATGAGATTCGAATTAGGGTTCATCTAGACTCCAAGTTCATGATCCATTCACTATAAACGTATCATTCATGCATAATCCACGTTAAACAACGTACATACAACCAAACTAACATGTTACCATCATCAAACAACATCTACATTCGGCAATTTTGAATCCCCACACGAATTAGGGTTCGGCCAACTTGAAAAATCTCACAAAACATCAAAACTAACCTTCAATTCACGTGTACACTTGTTAATGAAGATCCAAATCACAATCTAGCACTTGAAATCGGTAAAAACCGTGAGTTCTTGGCTTATATTTGGCTGAAATCGCAAGTTTGAGGGAGAGGGGACGAATGTCGCGACCGTGGGGGTTCATGGGGGGTTTTGTTTTATTTTATTTTATTTACAAGAATTACCCTACAAACCCTTGTGTTTTGTATTTTATAGCAATTAGTCTTTAAACTCCTTTTTAAAGGTATTTCTAACTAAGTTATTAGTCATATAAACTAATGGTAACCATTATATATTTTATTTTATAAAAACACAAGACATACGAATTAACACATACGTTTTCACGTTACGCGATAAAATTCACCGTTAACATTTAAATCGCGTAAAGACATAAACATAACACAATAATCATCTAATCCACTAGATTATTATTAATTCAAAATTATTAATTATCATTAGGTCACCAACGTCAAACGACAACTAGTGTATGCTTACGACACGTGTAAGCAAAACTTAACAGAACTAACGGAGTTTGGTAACGGAAATTTATCGCATGTCACAATTGACCTATCATAAAAACTAAAATTAAAGTGAATTATGATATTTCTTTTATAAAAAGTGTGAATAGAGAAGGGTTGGTCAAAGATTAGGAAGTGATGATGAAATAGTTTTTATGGAGAATAAAAGTTGTCATAAAAAATCTTCATGTAAATCATCCCTCATTATGAATAAAATTTATTAAGTTGTTGTTCCTACAAATGATTGTTCAAATATGTCTAACAAAAAAAAGAAATTAAAATCAAAGATTCTTCATAAAGACAATAAAAGAAAACGTGTTACAAAATCTGTATCTGACTTGAAAAATAATTCAAGAACTGATTTGTTTCAAAAGACAACATAAATAAGGAAGATTATATCTTTAAGGAAACAAATGCTTGTTTCTTTAAAAATAAATATCTTGTCACTGCTAACTCTATTAAGCTAGATTTTTGTAGATCAGGTGTGAAGGAAACTTGTCCCACTCCAGTACCTACAACTCAAACGTTTAAAGCAACTATGCATGCCTCATCAGCTTAAGAAAGAAATGAATCTGTTAGGAAAAAGCCTTAATTCTTTCGGATTTAGCTAGAAATGTTCTTTAGGAAAGAAAAAACGAGAGACTGTTAAAGAATCATAAGGTCAAGGTAATACTAAAGCTAGATTCTATCATAACTTTGGTGATTATCATAAACAGGTCCTGAGAAATACACGATAACCGAATGCGTATGATAAAATGTGTTGTTATTTGTATGGCATGCCAAACCATATGGCTAGAAATTGCATTCATCAAACATTAACTGACAAGCAAACAAAAGGAATACACATATGTCAAATACTTTAACTAATAAAGGAAATGTTAAAATAAAAACTGATTTACGTAAAGGAAATTTAGTCAAGAAATCTCTATATGTTGGTTATAACAATCATATTCTAGTACAAAACACTTTAAAGAAAATGATTACAAACTTGATCAAAGCAATTCAAAGATAGAAGATCAAAGGAAACAATCAGAGCCTGATATTATTGAAGAGTGTGTTTTCAATGATAAAATAGATATGATATTAAAATTTGTATCATATTTGGATGATAACAATATGCTCAAGTCTATAATGGCTTGGGTTCCTAAAATTGAATAATCTTATTCATATGTGGAAGAACAACCAAGGCAAGTTATCAAAAATGTTTGGCATGTTGACAACGGTTTTTCTCGACACATCACTGGCAATATATCTCTGTTAAACAATATACGACCTTACAACTAAGGATATGTTATTTTTTCTAAAGATAGAGGTAAGGTATAGTGTCTAATGGTGGGTTAAGTTTTAAAGATATCAACTTTTTTGAGAAACTTAAACATAATCTACTAAGTGTCTCTTAAATTTATGATAAAAAGTATTCAGCACACTTCACTAATAAATAATATCTCATTTTAAAACCTGGATTTGTAACTCCTGATGAATAGAATCTTTTAAGAACACAGAGAGATAATGACACATGCTTACTTGATATGAATGGTTCATATTCATTTGTAATTGCATCTTGTTTGTTATCAGAAGCCTTGAAAAGTGATTCAATGTTATGGCATCATTGTCTTGGCCATGTAAATATCAAAACTATGAATAAGTTGGTTAGAGGAAATCATGTCATGGGCTTACCATTTAAAAAATTTCAACTTACTGAACATTTTCTATCACGTTCAAAAGGCAAATAACATAAACTTCCTCATTAACCAGTTGCTCACACTAAAATTGAATCAATTCTTCAACTGTTACACATGGATTTATTAGGTCCGGTTAGTTTTTTAAGTTTGGGACATTGTGCATATTGTTTGCTTATTGCTAATGATTTTTCTAGATTTACTCGGGTTTTCTTTTTAGCAATTAAGGATGAGACACCATATTTGTTGATAAAGTTCATGAGTCTAGTGGAGAATCTGACTGACAAAACCATAAAGTGTATTCGAAGTGATAATGGAACTAAGTTTTACAATCATATTTTGAATGAATTTTATGATTCAATGGGGATAGCTAGACAATTCAGTTCTGCAGGAACACCACAAAATGGAGTAGCTGAAAGATGAAATAGAACTTTAATTAAAGCAGCCAAAGCAATGTTATCAGTAGCCAAATATTTTAAAACAACAAAACACAACTCGTTATGAAATATTTTTTAAACATAAACCCAAAGTCACATATTTAAAACATTTTGGATGTTGTTGTAGTTTGTTACACACTTTTGAATCTAAATCAAAATTTGATGAAAAAGCTTATAAGTGTTACTTTTTAGGATATTCACCCAACAAAGTTGCATATAGGGTTTATAACAAAAGGTCAAAACAAATGATTGAGTTATTTGATATAGATTGGCATGAATTTTACATAACTGATGTTGGATCTGCTCCTTCATGTGTATAGGCTTCATTGTTTGAAACGTTTAATTGCTCTTCTATTGTATCTAGAGCTAATCCACCTTAGATATCATCCATCAAGATGTCTTTTGTGATGATGTTGGATGTATTTCATCTATAACTACAAAAAGATTTTCCAACACACCTTCTTCTTCTAATGTATCAGTTGTTCAACAATAAGTTTTTGACATGAATCAAGTTTCTGAATCTGAATTGAATCATTCTGTTTCTATTGTTAAACAAGCTTTATAGGTTTCTGATCAAAGTTCATCCTCTACATAAAATGATCCAATTAATACAATTCATGTTCCATTTGATGATTTATCTATTGATAATGATACTCATCAGTAGGAACATGTTGTGTATTAACCTAAAGGAGGAAACACTGATGAAGAACCTAATGGTCATATGTCTAATTTAGACGAAGTTATTTTTGGGGATCCCATTCTTCAATTGAGGATTCATTAATACCATCCAATTAAAGAGATTATTGGTCCGTTATCACAAGGTGTTCAAACTTGAAGTCAATCTGGAGCAATAAATACATGCTTGTCTACATTTTTATCTCTCAAATTGTGCCAAAAAACATTGAAATGACTTTTAAAGAAAACAGTTGGGTTGAGGCCATGTAAGACGAACTAATGCAATTTAAGAAGTTAAATGTTCGGCATCTATGTGAACTTCCAAAAGGTAAGTTGCCGATCAGAACTAAATGGATATTCAGAAACAAAACGGATAAGAAGGATGTTAATGTTCGCAACAAGGCCAGACTTGTTGTTCAATGATTGTACCAAGTTTAAGGTCTTGACTATGAAGAAGTATATGTTCCAATTGTAAGACTCGAAACTATACTTTTTTTTCTAGCTTATGCATCATACAAGAATTTCAAAGTTTATTAGATGGATATCAAAACTGCATTTTTATATGATAAGATAAAAGAGGAAACCGATGTTTGTTAACCACCTGGTTTTAAAGATCCAGATCATTCTGACTATGTTTATAAGTTAGACAAAGTACTTTGTAACTTCCATCAAGCACCTCGTGCTTGCTATGCCACACTCACTTAACATTTGCTTGAATATGGTTATACACATGGTGCTTTTGGTCAGACTTTATTTTTAAGAAAGACCAATGAAGATTTAACTCTTGTCCAAATATATGTGTATGATATTATCTTTGGATCTACCAATGAAGAATTATGCAAGGAATTTAAAGTTGTGATGAAGAAGAAATTTGACATGATCTCTCTTGGAGAAATTTCATTTTTCTTGGGCATCCAAGTTAAACAAGATGACCAGGGTATATTAATACATTAAGGAAAGTATGTTCACAGTATTCTAGACAAATATAAATTTCAAGAATCCAAGATTGTAACAACTCCGATGTCTTCACGTCCTACTTTAACTCCTGATCTCGTGCGTGAACACGTTGATCAACATTTGTATCGATCAATGATTGGATCTCTGATGTATCTTACCGCTAGTAGGCCAGACCTCATGTTTCCTGTTTGTCAGTGTGCACGATATTAAAGTAATCCCGAAAGAGTTTCACATGAGAGCTGTCAAGCGGATCTTCATATATCTCAAGGGTTAACCAAAGCTTGGTATTTGGTATCCTAAAAATTTTGATTTAAATTTAGATGCTTATACTGACTGTGATTATGAAGGGTGTAATTTGCATAAGAAAATCAACAACAGGTGGATGTCAATTTCATGGAAATAGGTTGATTTCTTAGCAATGCAAAAAGGAGGAAACAGTATCCACATCCAATGCAGAAACTGAATATGTGGTTGCATCAACCTGTTGTTCTTATATTATTTGGATTTAGTAGCAACTCCTTGTTACAGTCTTCACATTTATAACACCAAGATCTGGTGTGACAATACTACAATATTAAACATAGTGAAGAATCCCATCCAACACTCAAAAACAAAACACAATGACATTTGAATGCATTTTATTCATATTTTTTGATCGAAATCTTATCTATCTTTAACTAGTCAAATCAGAAGAAAAGTTTCCTGATTTGTTTACCAAGGCATTTGATCATTTCCGATTTGACTTTTTGGTTCAATATCTTGGAATGATTAACTTTGGTTAATGTTCATAACCGACACTTAATGAACATATTACAATGATTAAAACATTCTGAAATGCTTTAATTTGAGACTTGAAAAATTGGGACTTGTCGCGGGGTATGTTGAATATGAACAGGCGCGAGAACTTTCAAATTCACACAGAACTACTCACATGAAGAGTAAAGTTGTCACGTGATATGTTGACTTCTAGTCAATTTTGGTTTTATGCGATTCTCTATCTTGTCGCACGAGAAGTCAAACTTTAAAACTAAACTATTCACATGCGAATAGTTGCTTATGTGCAAAGAGTTTAAAACTTTTAATTTTTCAAAATTTTCTAAGTCTGGAATTTCTTGTTATGTGTGACTAATAAAAACTTGTTTGTTTTTAATTTTCAGATGGCGAGACAAATGGTTTTCAATAAAACCCATAATGCTGTTGCTTTTCTTGGTAAGATATCGGATGACAAGGCATTGTTTAGATCACTTATTGACGGTCTAAAGGCATGTTGTCTTCACCATGCCATTACTACTAATCCAACCATTTATACTGCTGTGATCGATCAGTTCTAGAGTTCAGCTACTAACGAGAGAGACTCTCAAGGTGAACCGTGCATATGTACTACAGTTCTGGACTTCACATCTGAAGTGATTAATAGTGTACTATTATTGGAAGATCAACCCAATGCACCGGTTAAGATTAATGATGACGTGGATAAAGATTGTCTGAAGATGATGAGTTATGATCGTCGATATCCTTCCCTCGAAAAGAAATACTTACTTATTTTCTTGAAGTATTTATTCACGTGGTGCTGCATTGCTTGAGTAACATAAAGGCTAGGATGGATAGTCTGAGTGTTATGTTTGGATCCCTACTAGTATCACTTATTGACAATCTACTTTATTGGATATCCAAGGCTATCTTTTCAGATATGTAGAAGAATGTGAAAACTTTCATGGGAAAGAGGTTTATCAGTGTCCTAGGTTTATACAAATGGTTATGAATGTTGTTCATCTTGAGTTCCCAGTGTCTGATTCTACCACTTATGTCATTATGGTGATGAATAAAGACATTTTAACTTACTTGATGGGAGCTCATAGGAATGCTTGGGATGGAGTTCACTTTGCCAAACTTGGGCAATTTGTTAAAGGCTATTAAGAAGGTGATCAATCTAGTAATCAACAATATGAGGTTGAAACTCATCAAACTGATCAAGTTGGTCCATCTTCTTGTAGTCCTGAGGAATGCTTGGGATGAAGTTCACAAGGTACTAGGATGTTAGTAGAAACAAACATCGATCAGATTGGCAGAAAGACCCAGAGTGCAGGAAAATCCTACAAAATGCACTACTAAGGAAAGAGATGTTGAGTTTGTTCCTCATGATTAACCATCCACTCATAGGAGAAAGAAGAGAATGTCAAGTAAACGAGCTAATTTGGATGTCAGTCAACAAAGGAGGGGTAGAGGATGAGGTGTATTATGAAAGCATCGGACCCTAATGATCACTGTGTCAACTAGTACCGATGTTCCAGTGTCTGAGAATCTAGTCATAGTTAGTGAGGCTATACCATAAAATACTCCAGTGATTGTTACCAAATCCACAACTGTAACTTCATCTTCTATGCCCACTACTGATGATGTCTTGAGCACACCATCAATAGATCAAGGGCATAATGAGACAGTTGGAATGGAAGATTTTCCAAACACTCATCCAGCACAAAGAAATAGGGCTGGAACTTCGTCTAGTTCACCTACAGCGGTTACTCTTGAATAAAGAGTACATACTTTAGAGAGGGAAATGATGGAGAAAAATCATCAGATCTATGACTTACATGCTCTAAATCAAGAAAATGATAAGAGGATCAAGAGTCTTTAATATTAGCAACAGTTTATGTTTACCTATGTTCAAATTCTAGAGTAGAACATTGGAGACCTCACTTCTCGAGTTCAATTTACGTTTGTTCAGTAACGTACTACAGAAGTTAGAGAGTCTAGCGAACAAGAATCTGCTAGCCCTGAAGCTACTAATGATCATGTTGTTGCTACAGAGCATGTCATTGATCCTATTATGACTGAAAGGACAACAAAGTCTGCTAATGTTGATCAAGAGCTATCTAACACTGTTCCTACTAAGGCTACTGAGGATCAACCTATAGTTTTTACTGGAGGGGCGTTTGTAAGCCTGAACATGATATTCCAATCCCTGTGCCAGTACATGATGATGATGATTTGGATATGGTTGATTTCAGTTATTATGAGGATGATGATATTGATGATGAAAATAATGATGATAATAATGATGATGATGATGATAATAAGGGTGATGAAAAAGGAGACAAAAATAATGATGATGATCAGGGTGGTGACATGGGTTCGACTGTTTGTCCTTCTTGTTCATTGGGTTCTACTAATGTCTCTATACCAAGACCCGATGATGTAGATGACTATACACCATTAGATCCTGCCACTAAGGATATGTATGACAATGAATTTTATACATTTCAGCAACAACTATGTTAGGACCATGTACTTACGAAGTACTAACGGATTCTGCATGAGACCAGATCATATAGCGTAGAATTCTATTTGATTGGCGATCTAATCAGTGAGAATGAACAACTTGATCGATGTAACGATTAAACAAACATTAAGAACGATTTAGAATCGATCAGGAACGAACTATGAACTTGGATTGGCGACTTAGACGCTCTGGACGGCTAGGGTATAAAAGTATTCGAGGTGTTATGTTTTTCCATGAATTATGCGGTATTTATAGGTTTTCAGTGTTCATTCGTACGACTGAACCATTAGCATGGTTCAGTCGTGCAACTGGCTCATGCGGCTGACTCATACGCGCGACTGAAGGTTTTAGTCGAGGGACTGAATCAATCTTATGTCTCAATCAAACAACTGATCCAGTCACCTGGTTCAGTCGTGCCACTGGTCCATTAGTATGATTCATTCATACGTATGGGCCATAAGTATGGTCCATTAGCATGAATAACCACATGACGAAGATGAACAAATTTCTAAGTTCTTATTAACTTAGAACTATGTAAAACAACATCAAACCTATATATCAAGTTCATACATGTGAATCACATTCAATATAATGACAACATAACATAATTAATCATGAATAAATATCACAATGCAATTCATATATCATTAATATCATCATATTACATCATATTACACCAGTGTAAGACATGAAAGACTTTTACATTTGAGATCATAAACTAGGTACATCAAGATGTATCAACAAACTCCCCCTTGGACCTAGTTTAGTCTATTGTCTAACATTCTTCACATGCTCTTGGAACTTCTTGTACTTCTCTTCTCTTGTGACTCATGTATCTTGAACGTAAAGAAGAGTCTTATCACGTGTTGAAACTGTAGAGCTTGTACAATGTCCTGCGTGTCATAGAGGCCACTTGTAGAGAGCATAAACATCATCTGCAGACAAGTTTGTTAGCCATATAGGGTCAAATACCCGGATAGTCTCTATTTTCCCTTCCTTGTGCAAAACTATGACCGCTTCACCCGTCCGCCAGTCATAATACCACCACTTGAAATGTGGAGTGAAGTCCTAAGGCATCTCCCGAAGTGGGATCTTAGACATTGTGCGAGGAGGACTCCACTTCAGCATGACTTTAGGCCTTCCAGTGATAGGATCAACTTCGATCTTATGTATGAACCGTTTAGGCTGTTGAGGCCTGAAGTTGACCCATCTGGTGTGGTGTTCCTTCTTGAGAGCTGTCTCGAACCAACCCGAAATCTTTCTTGGGTTGGCGTACAAAAGATCTAAACAGGCAAGCATGTTCAGCTCAAAACCGGGAAGAGTCTTCAGATAATGAGGATATTTGAAGTACTCAATCCCCTTCTCTCTCTTAACTGTGTAGACATCCAAGTCCTCAAAATATGCCCGACTGATAATCTTACCTGACACCTTCTGATGCTTCTTCACTCGATAGAGTTAGGTGTAGGCGTTCGACTTTGGAGGAACTCGTTGGGCTTTCATCTCAGCTAAAGACGCTACCCACTCAGCCTTCTTTAGATCAACATCTACGTCCATAGCTTGGGATTTTCCTTCCTCTTTTTCCTTTTCCATCTCTGTTTCATCCAACTTCTCGAAAGTAGCACTGCCAAATGTTTCACCCAAGTTGGGGATAACATTTTCCTGTTGGTCAGTGTACCGACGATACTCTTCGGAAGTGATATCCTCTATCTCAATTTCATCCACATCCTGCCGCTCCTCATCACTCACAACGTTGACCTCGGGAGCATCTTTGACGAGCTTATCTGGTTTGAGTCTAAACATGTCAGCGAGCTGCTAGTCAGTAAGATCATGGATGATCTCTCCCTCCTCAGGATTGTAGCTCATAGATCTCCTTATGATTCCTTGCAAATCAAGAATCATGGTTAGCTGAGTCTTGATTTGCTAAAGGGGGCGACGTCATAATCATCTGTCTGTTGACCTTCATCTGTTTGATTAAACATTGAAAACACAATCACACACAAATCAGTAATCAAGACATTTAACCATTAATAATCAATAAATACATTAATGTAATACATAATTCAAGTACAAAAGTTTTTAAATACAAAGACGTCTAGTCATTACTTTTGCCTTGTTCGCTCGTTTCTTCAGCTTAAGGAGCTGAGGACGAGGGTCGCTGATCTTGGTTGCGCTTTATGCGCCTCTCCCGAGCAGATGGATTTGAGGCTGATGCAGATGCATCACCTTCCAGATAATGCTCATCCTCATCATCTCTCTCCTTGTCTTTTCCAGTTTCACCCACCTCAAACTCATCATCATCATCATCCGATTCATCATCAGAAGAATCAAGATCATCATCATCTCCATCATCACCATCACCCTTTATCTTCAAGGGCTCACCCTTTGTCCCTTTCAGTCTAAGCATAAGCTTCTTGTTCTTCTTCTCCACCTCTTCTATCCTCTAAACTGAATCCATCAGTAGCTCATTCTGTGCAATAAGGGCACGTTGAGCTCTAGCTAATGCTCTCTCGTGAGCAGCGCCCCTCTCTGTCAGATGGGCTATTTGTTTGCCCTGAGTACTATTGACTGCCATCAACTGATTTAGCTAGTTAGCTCTCATATCATCTGTAGAGAGCAGCATGAGCACCAGTCTGTTGAGGCTAGCCAACTGCTCCTCTAACCTAACAGTGGGTAGAGAAGATCCTTGTGGAGGTGTGAATAAGGTGGAAGGGCCTGGTTTGGGTATGGTAGGTGTGGTGGTGGATGTGGTATAGATGGGAGTAAGGATGAAAGTGGGGTGTGGTGGAACTGATGTAGGTATGGTAGGTGTGGTGGTGGATGTAGTGGTGGCTGTAGTAGTGGCCGTGGTGGTAGGGGTGGTGGTAGTGGTGGTAGGAGTGGTGATAGTGGTGGTGGGAGTAGTAGCTGTGGTGGTGGAAGAGGTAATCAGTACAATCATTCTCCTCTTGCCCTTCTTGTTGTGAGGCTGGGCCATTCTCTTCCTCCTCGAGCCCTTGGCGATCTGGGCTCCCCCTAGGCTAATGGGCTGGTCGGGTGTGTAAGTGGGATCGGTGATATCTGCATCACCACCCTCTGAACCAGCGTGGAATCCCCTAACCGCCCCTTTGCCCATTTCGGTAGCAACGACTCGGCTACCGACAGTCCTCGTCAGAGGCTACTCATCTGACTCCTCATCTTCTTCGTCAACCAGGAAGTCCCGGTGGATAGTAGCCTGCTCAGATCCACCGAGAGCAGAAGCACTACTATGTGGAGGTGGTGGAGATTTAGTAGACGTGCCAGCATCTCCACCATCTTGACCATCGTCATGGTCATCGTCATCTTTATTATCGTCAGCAGGAACCATGATAGGCTCGACATCTGAGTCACTGTCGTCATGATGCCACTTCTTATGAGAGGGCGCCATGTAATCCTTATTGGCCAGATGGCCGAAGAGTCTCCTCATTGGGGGCTTCACCTGCTTCCCCCGGTATACCTTCATCCTGCCCAAGGTGGTGTCATCCATCACTTCTAAGATCATAGCATCGTCTTTCTCCTTAGGCAATTCAGGAAGCTTCTCATCTATAATCATCTGTAAGAATTTGGGATACATGCAAAAGCCTTCCTTGCCCTTGGCCTCTATGTTCTCTATCAAGTAAGTGAAGAACATGCGGGAGAAACTGAATGGGTGGTTCAGTACCAGCGCAACGTATGTATTCTAGATTTGGTCCGACATCTCGTTGAATCCTCCACGCCAGGAGGCAATGCACTTAAGGATCACATGTGTCAAATACTTAAATTGAGGACACATGTTGCTCTTGTTCAGCACACCGGCATTGATGTCACCGGCGTACTTGATCCTTAAGAAGCATCCCCGAACCGTTAGGGGATGCAGCTTGGTTGGGTAGGCTATGTCCTCACCCAGATCCAAGACTCTCCTCAGGTTGTCTTCCCTGATCTTAATATCTTGGCCGACGATAGAACTCTAGATAGAGTAGGGCTCCACAAAAAGGTCGACGGTGACATTCTCCCAGAATGCCTCCTGATAGATCTGTATAGTGTGCAGGGAGTGGAGATGGCCTTGCAGATCCTCGATCTACGTAGAAAGTCAATAATCCTGGTGAACTCAGAAGCGTTCCCAGAAGTAGCATCCAGATGAGCACAAATGTTGTGCTTGGTGCTCATCATCCATCCGTCAGCCATGTTGCTGCAACACAGGAAACATATACGTTAGATCCGTTCATTAAAAATAACAATTTAATTTGAACAGATTGTGACCAACTGATTCAATCATACGATTGAACCATACGACTGAGCTTAGTCGTACGATTGAGCCTACAACTGAACTTAGTCGTATGCTATACCATGCGGTTGAGTCAATCGTGCGACTGAGTCACCGATTGATTCAATCGTGAGATTGAATCATGCGTCTGGCTCAATCGTGCGACTGAAGTTCATCAGTCTGTCCATTCGTATCTTGCATTGTTCGACACCATAAATTTGAATCTTTGTCAAAACGTTAAATTATACTTCGTGTTTAAATTCATTAGGTTCGCAAGGCCTCGAAATAGCACTTAATGTCTTTTAAATCAACGCTTATGTCCATTTAAGTGATCCATTTTAGGGTTTTAGTCTCGGTTATTGATTTTTAACAATTTCGGTCATTGTTGGTTTTGATTAAACCCCTTATTCGTCATGATTTCAGTCACTTAGTACCTGTAGATGAATAAGATATGGTCAGAAACAGAATCGGAGAGTAATCGCAATATGAAAAATATGGACAGAGTGTCTGGGTATTAGGCAGTTTTTGTGAGTTTTGAAGTCGCGTAGGGTTTACGACCGAGTGAGCCTCCTTTCATACTGTTTTGGGGTTCAGCCGTGTGACTGGACCCATGCGCATGACTCAATTGTGCGACTGGGGTTCAGTCGTGCGACTGACTCAGACTCCTTCATTCAGTCGTACGATCGGTTCATTCTTATGATCCAATCGCATGGTTGCCCCATACTCATGGTCTAGTCGTGTGATTGGTCCCATACTTATGGTCCAATTATGTGATAGGCTCATACTTATTATTCAGTCGTGCGATTGGTTCATACTTATGATCCAATCGTGCAATTGATTTATACTTATGAGTTTGACTTCATACATTTCCACACTCTCAAATTTAACTTTTGATATAAAACGTTATGACCAATGATCATCTCAGACATGATCTTTTACCAGAAATCATTTGATCACCTTAGACGTGATCCTTTTAATTTAAAACCGGTTGATCACCTCAGACGTGATCCTTTTACTTGAAAACCGTTTGGTCACCTCAGACGTGACCCTTTTAATTTTCAAACCTTGATCATCTCAGGTATGATCCTTTTAAATTCACCACAGTTTGGTGACTTCAGACGTGACCCTTTTAATTTGTGATTCACAGAGTTGAACTAGTTACATAGTCCGACATTGACACAGAATTGTTAAATAAAAAAGAAAACCACTCGAATTGAAACAGAATAGGACATATTTTTGTGTTTTTGTTTGAGGTGGGTTGAAAACTTTTAAATATCATTTAACTGATTTCTTCCCCTGAGCAGATCGGCCTCAATTTGTTTTTATCATTTCTAGAGAGATTCATATGGAATCATACAGGTGTAAACATAATCATTTGGGACCCTTTTTTATATGTTTGTTTAACTTATTCTTATTTGTCTGAGAGTCAAAAGCAGTTACAGGAAATCATAGTAGAACTGTAAGAAGCACATAATGATTTTGACTGTCGAGGATTGTTGCCACAATGATTGTCAGTATATTTATCCACTTAAATCCATACACAGATTTTTGACTCACATTGGTGATTAGTTAGGTTTATTATTTCAACAAGCATTTGTGGATCCCACGCTTGTATGGTAATCAACATTTCTCAGGAGATTTTTGAGTGGTCTACGGGTTTAGACAAGAAGAAACTATTCTAAGAGCTTTCAGATAGATGCCAAGCCTCAGGTCAGTGCCATCGCACAATAGAGAGGCGCAAACAACAATAAATTCTAGAATATTTAAGTTATTCTTATCCTCAGGTCAGTGCCATCGCACAACAGAGAGGCACACAACCTATCTTCTTGTTTGAGCACTTTTCTTTTACACATTACGCACCAACAAAATTAGTCATTAGCTTGATTGCGCTTAATAATTTTTTCATGTGCTTTGCTCATTTTTATGATCATCCGCACACATTTGTGGCGTTTATTTTGCTCTTCACCCCTTATTGGAAATATGTTGATTGTGTTAACCAAGGATAAGATATAAACCCACAGCTAGTTGAACAATTTAGTTTTAATTTGTTTCACCGATGAAGTCTACTCGTCTATTGTGTTGAATCTACCGACACATCATATAATGGACTAACAACCCCTTGGCCTACTTTCTCTATTTAACCTCAGTAACAGGCTAGTTTACTATCAATTTTCCTTTATTTGGCTTATCCTTCTCAGACTTGTAATTTTAATATAACAGTTTGAATATTTAAGTCTTTTTGATGTCCCAAACAATTAGTTCCCTGTGTACTATCATTTTCCATAGTTTTGAATCAATCTCACAGATCTGATGTCTTTGCTTTTCAGCTTATCGGCCCACCCTCATTTTTTTAGTAGTTAAATACTGAAACTAAACTATTCTCCACCTAAAATTCTAAAACCAAAAATCTTTTTGTGTTTTTTGGATTTTTAAACACAGGAAAGTAAAATAAAGAAAACATTAAAAAGAAAAATAAAACATAAGGACGGACTAAGAACTCGATTCTTCTGGAATCACATCACTTTTCTTTTTAATGCCATTGACCTCTAAGAGATATAAAAACCGAGGTTTATCAAACGCTTTTGTATAGAGGTCGGCAGGTTGAAAATCCGTATTAATTTTAACAACATCGATTAATTTCTTTTCAAAACAGTCACGTATAAAGTGATATTTAATACCGATGTGTTTAGTCTTTGGGTGTTGGACCGGATTTTTAGTGACAGCAATTGAAGCAGAATTATCAACAAAGATAGGGGTGTTAGAAAATTGCAAACCGTAGTCTCGCATTTGCTATTGAATCCAGATGATTTGTAAACAGCAACTTGTTGCGGCAACGTATTCGGCTTCACATATCGATAGAGCAACCGACGTCTGCTTCTTACACTTCTAGGTAACTAACCGTCTTTAAAAGAACTGACATCCCGCTGATGTTGACTTGTAATTCATCTTGCAACCATCGTAATCTGAGCCACTATACGCTGTAAGCTCAAAGTCATCATTATTAGGATACCACAACCCAAGTGTTGGAGTACCCTTCAGATAACGAAATATCCTTTTTACCCCTATTAGATGATTCACCATAGGTTTTGCCTTATATCTGGAACGGAGACATGTGGCGTACATAATATCAGGACGAGAAGCTGTGAGGTACATGAGAGATCCGATCATTCCTCTGTACATAGTGGCATCAACCAGATCACCATTTTCGTCGGGTGCCACGTCATGGTTTGTGGCAAGTGGAGTACCTGCAACCGTTGCATTCTCTATGTTGAACCAACTCAGGATATCTCCAACATATTTAGTCTGATGCAGGAAGATACCATTTGGTGTCTGATCTACTTGTAAACCAAGAAAGAACTTCATCTCTCCTATGGCACTCATTTCAAACTCAGCTTTCATCATAGACTCGAATTCTTTACATAATGCTTCGTTCTTGGAACCGAAGATTATGTCATCCACGTATATCTGCACCAGTAGTAAACCACCATCCTTTTCCTTGATGAACAATATGCAGTCAATAACACCTCTGCGAAAACCGTGTATCAACAGATGAGTGGAGAGTTTCTCGTACCATGCTCGAAGGGCTTGATGAAGCCTGTACAATGCCGTGTCCAGTTTGTACACTCTATCCCAATGATAGGGATCCTTGAATCCTTTGGGTTGACTGACATACACTATTTTATGGATTTCACCATGAAGGAATACACTTTTCACATCCAGTTGATAGATTTAATCTGCATATAGGATGCATAGGCTAAGAAGATACGAATTGCTTCCATCCTTGCCACAGGTGCAAACACTTCATTATAGTCAATGCCTTCGACTTGCTTGAACCCTTGAACGACAAGCCGAGCCTTGTTCCTGATTATGACTCCTTGGTCATCTTTCTTACACCGAAGAACCTATTCTATGCCAATCACCTTTGAACCTTTTGGTCTGTCCACAAGTGTCCAGACTCCTAACTTCTTGAACTGAAGGAGTTCTTCTTGCATAGCACATACCCATGCTTTATCTTTTAAAGCCTTGCTTACATGCTTTGGCTCAACTTGAGACACAAAGTATCGATAAGCACCATCGTGTAAGTATCCCTTTCCATGACTGCCGCATAATCAGCTGAGTATAGCTAATTTCTTGTCTGAACTCCCAATAGAATATTCCTGATAATGTTGTCCAGGGGATGATGCACATTAACTCGAGTTCCGGGAGTGGTGGGTACTGCTACTTCATTATCCAGATTCTGAACTGTTGGAGTATGGGGTTCAGAAGTTCCAGTTGCATCATGATCAGATGCTGGTGTACTTTCCATAGTGGGAACCTGCTCCTCTTGATTTGCAGTCTCAGTTTCAACAGTGTCATAATTGGAGGAAGAATCACTTACTTCAAGCTCTCCCCCTGAAGGGCTAGAAGTATCTTTTAATGAAACCGATGATGTCAAGTCTTGTGTAGAAGTGTTCTGAACATCGTACATCATTCGAGCAGCTAACTCATCATCAGAATGGGAAGGAGGTAGATTGAAGGATTTAAAAAATCCATCATAGTCGAAGAAAAAAGAAGGTCCTTTTTCCTGTAGGGGGTGGTGTATCTTTGTACATCAATGTTGCACCACACTTCTACCTAACCGGTTAAGTTATTATAAACCCATTTGTCTGGTATACTGTATCCAAGGAAGATACCTTCTTCTGCCTTCTCGTAGAATTTTCCAGTCTGATTTTTCTTTAGCAACATGCAGGGTGCACCAAATGGTTTTGCATACTCTAAATTGGGTTTACGTTGTTGGAGCAACTCATAACAAGTTTTTCCATGATGTTTGACTACCAAGACCCGATTTAGAGTGTAACATGCATTAGCCACTACCTCGTTCTAGAATTGAACTGGCAGTTTTAAGTCAGCTAGCATTGTCCTTGCTGTTTCTATCAAGCTCCTATTCTTCCGTTCAGCAACTCCATTCATCTGTGGAGTGTAGGCAGAAGTGAATTGATGAACAATCCCTTTCTCTCTACAAAACGCCACCATCCACTGATTCTTAAATTCTGTTCCGTTGTCTAATCGAATCTTTCTTACTTTTAACTTCTAGAGTGATTCTAATGTAGTAACTAGATGCTTGAATGATTCAAATGTCTCAGACTTGGCTTTTAGAAACATCACCCAAGAGAATCTTGAGTAATCATCAATCACTACAAAGCAATACCAATCTCCAGCAATGCTCTTTGTACTGACTGGGCCAAAAAGATCCATGTGTAGAAGCTCGAGAGGAATGTTGATCGAATTAACTTTCTTTGACTTGTGAGACTTCTTCATCTGTTTCCCTTTCTTGCATGCTTTCAAAAGTCTGGAAGCTGGAAGTTCTTGACAGTAACTCCATCCACTAGATCATTCTGAACCAAATGATTCATCTTCCTGGGATTGATGTGTCCCATTCTCCTACGCCAGGAAACTAAATCTCTTTATGTTGCTTTTAACAAGAAGCACTGAGCAGTAGACTTATTTGTGGAGGCTTTTGATAGGTCCAAAACATACAGGTCGTTATATCTTGAAGCCGACATTAGAACTTGCTCCTCCAGGATGACATATTCCTTCTTCAGCATGTAGCACTTCTTGTTGTCAAGTACAACCTTAAATCCCTTATCACAGATTTAGGAGACAGAAAGCAAGTTGTTTTTTAATTGCTGAACGTAGTTGACCTTGTCAAACTTCACTTTCTTGTTTCCCACTTGTCCTTGTGCTGTGATGTAACCTCCTTTATTCCCAGCGAATGATACATGTCCCCTTTAATTTGCTTGATGTTGAAAAGGAGGGACGAATTCTCGGTCATATGCCTTGAAGCCCCACTATCAATAATCCAAGTATTAGTGATAGCGCTGTAGCGGACACCCTGCACATATAAAGGAAATGATTAGTTCAGGTTTGGGACCCAAGCCTTAACTGGCTTGGGTGTCCCAAAGGTATCACACATCATGAACTCAACCCACTGACCTTCAAAGGATGAGGGCACATCTTTCTTTATCTTGTCTTTACTATCAGACACATTACTTGATTTTTCCTTCCATAAACCAGTTTTGTGTAAGGCCTGTTTATGGTAAACATACGACTGGCTTATGGTTTGAACTTTCGGTTCACTAATAATCCTATATTTAACCTTAGGTGGTACAGCTTCGGTTTGAGCGTGTCTGTGTGGACTATGGTGTTTTCGAGGAGTATTAGATCTGATTTTAGAAACTCTTGGTTTTTTATCATTAAAAGTTCAATTTTCTTTTTAGGTGTCTGATAGTAAGGACAATTTGGAGAAATATGTCCTCATTTTCCATAACTGTAGCAGGATCTCCCTTCGACAGTATGAGGAAAACATTGATGTGTGTTGAGTTTGGTCGGGGGCTGGGTAGTTTATCTTCCCTTTTAGATGTTTCACCTTATTTAACAAAATTAATTGTTTTGACATTGTGAACATCTTTTGGTTTCATTTTATTTAGATTTTGATGACTTACACGTTTAGGGTTCATTGATTTAGTCTGTTTAGGTTCTGAAATTGCCGTTTTATGAACCTGACCCTAAGTTAACCTTTTCAATTTTATCAGTCAAGTCCTCAACATACATCTTATCTTTAAATCTCAAAGTAGTATTCTTCTGTTCAGTAACAGACTTCACAGGTTTACCCGTAGAATCTGGATCACTGATAAGAGGAGTAGGCACCACATGATCCTTTACCGGGTTATTATTGATTGGTCAACATTTAGTGTTGAAAAGGATAGCATGTGGTGGCGGTACAACTTTATAACCCAGACCTTCCCCGCCATTTCGTTCTTTCACTAAGTTTTAAACTATGTGTGAAGAACTTGCCAAACTGTGCAGTTTCTGTTTTAAAGTTTCAACTTCGACTTGCAAAACTGCTTTCTCCTTTTTAGTTTCTTCTAAAGAATTTAAATAGAACTTAATATCATTAGATTGATTTAAAGCAACAACCTCGGTTTCCCTTAATTGTTTCCCTAACAGTTCTATATTTTCTTTGAAGCTGCACTCATTTTGTTTTAACACACGATTTGCTTCAGTGCAGAGTTGTAAATCAGTTAATAGATTATCATTGTGTTCTAATAACCTAGCAAATTTTAAATCAATGCTTTCTCTAAATTTTTCACATTCAGAACAAGCATGTTCATCAAATAATTCATCTTTAGAATATACCTGTGTAGAACCAGACGAATCAGCCATCAGTGCAGTGTCAGACTCTTCATGTGACTTGAGATTCTGAGTTTGCAGCACTTAACTCTTCTTCAACCAAATGATAAACAACCTCCATAGCTTCTTCGATATCTGAACTAGCATGCTCAGCTATGATGTCTCCCTCACTTGCAGATCCATCATCCAAGGTATCAACTAATGCAACATTGGATTCACCCTCGGATACGAATCGGAAGGACCAGTCTTGTACTTCATCACCTTGAGCAACCAAAGCCTTAGATTCTTTACTAGAAGATGATGCTCCAATCTTATCCTTGTCTTGATGGTTGAACGTTGGAAAAGGTTTTCCATTCCCAGTCTTCTTTGGCTTTATGCATCACGTTTGAAGTGCCCCTTTTCTCCACAGTTGAAGCACGTGACCTTAGTTTTGTCAAACCCAAATGTCATATCTTTGGTAGTAACCAAGTTCTGCCCCGTGTTCTTTACAAACTTCTTGGCTCTTCTAACAGCACTAGCCAAGGCACACATAATATCCATGCGTTCTAGCTCAGTATCATCAACTTGCTTGTAGTCCTCGTCAGCAAGATGACAGTTCCCAATCTTACCAGCAACTAACCCATCATAAGATTTAACAACAGCATCTAGAAGGTCCATATGTTCTTTAGTAACTTCCACGGTGACATTTCCGAGATTCTCGGTCTTTGACTTGGTAGTTTTTGCCTCAAGAACAATGTATTGGGATCCAGATGACCCTGACATTTTGGTTCCCGATGAACAGCTTTGGGAAGGAACAGAAGAGTTAGACGCAAACGCCGTTTGTAGCGGTGCGCTTGAAGTAGCAGGAGTTGAAATCGAATTGTACAATGCAGGATTCTTAGCATAGGATACTTTCTTTGACTTGTATTTCTGATGCAGTTCTTTCTCCCATAACTTAAGAATGAAATCATTTATGTCTAATGTGGCAAGAATGTCATTTTGTCTCAGATTAGACACAAATGGATCCCATTTGTTTGGCAAACCATCAGCAAAACTTGAAACCTTATCTTCCATGGATGTGGTCACGCCATGAGTGTGCAACTCACTTATTAAGTGATAGAATCTATCAATAATGTCATCTATGCTCTCTTTTCCAATTGGTGAGAAATTATCAAATTCCTTTTTAAGAGATTTAGCTTTCAGTGCCTTTAGAGTTGCATTCCCCTCATATCGTTTTTCTAAGGCCTCCCATAACTTCTTCGACTGCTTGTTCTCTGAGAACTAATGGAAGATGTCCTTAGGTATAGACTGACTCAACAAGGCATAAGCTTTCTTTTAAGCATTATGCATAGTCTTCTGGGATTTACTAATTCCTACTAAAGTCAATTTTACCCCATTAGCACTGATTGGTATCACATAACCAGTCTCAATAGACATCCACAGATTGGGGTCAACTTCATTCAGTTAGATTTCAAACCGCTGTTCCACTGTGGGTATTCATCCAACATTAATAGCTTTGGCGGTTTGTTTTGGTTCCCGATCTCACTTCCCAGAAGTAGAAGATTTTGGATACGTGCGTCCTTTCCAGCAGTGAATGCAGAGATCTGATCTTCCATTGCTTTGAACTTGATGAACTCAGAACAGGATAGATTGACTTATGCGATTGGACAAGAGACTGGGTCAACCATGCCATTGAAGGATGCGGATGACTTTAATCGTGCGATTGGATTTAGTCGTGCGAATGAACAGGACGATTGATGTCAACCGTCTAGAATAACTCAACCGTGCGAATGAACTATGCGAATGAGTCCAGTCGTGCGATTGAACTATACGAATGGGATTCAGTCATGCGATTGAGCTAATCGTGCGACTGAAGCTGCTGCTGCGGAAAAATTCGAATTTTTGAACACTTTGACACAAAATTACGAATTTCTATGAACCCTAATCTGCCGTATGGTAAAAGGTCGAAACTTTGACACGGAGACTCGTCAAAAACACATTTTGGAAGTGAAAAGTGGATCTTTTGATTGAAAATTTTGATTTTAACACCAAAACCAATTGAATCCATGCAAAATCACAAGCCTAAGCTCCGATACCACTTGTTAGGATCGTGTACGTAAGGAGTACTAACGGATTCTACGTGAGACTAGATCAAATAGCATGGAATTCTATTTGATTGGCGATCCAATCTGTGAGAACGAATAACCTGATTGATCTAACGATGAAACAAACGTTAAGAACGATTTGGAATCGATCAGGAACGAACTATGAACTTGGATTAGCGACTTAGAACGCTCTGGACGGCTAGGGTATAAAAGTATTTGAAGTTTTATGTTTTTTCACGAATTATGTGGTATTTATAGGTTTTCATTGTTCATTCGTATGACTGAACCATTAGCATGGTTCAGTCGTTCGACTGACTCATGCGGCTGACTCATACGCACGACTGAAGGTTTCAGTTGAGTGACTAAATCAATCTTATGTATTAATCAAACGACTGATCCAGTCACCTAGTTTAGTCGTGCAGCTGGTCCATATGTATGATTCATTCATGCGTATGGGCCATAAGTATGGTCCATTAGCATGAATAACCACATGAATAAGTTGAACACATTTCTAAGTTCTTATTGACTTAGAACTATGTAAAACAACATCAAACCTATATATCAAGTTCATACATGTGACTCACATTCAATATAATGATAACATAACATAATCAATCACAAATAAACATCACAATTCAATTCATATATCATTAATATCATCATATTACATCATATTACACCAGTGTAAGACATGAAAGACTTTTATATTTGAGATCATAAACTAGGTACATCAAGATGTATCAACAAACTACTCACTGAAGAATATGATGAAGACTTTAGACCTTTTGATGGATCAGAAGAGGAAGTGGAATATACGGATATGTTTGGGAAGAGTCTTCATACTTTGTTTTATGGTATTCAGACTACAGAAGGAGAGATTTTGATGAGTATGGTGCTAAGCAACCCACCGAAAAGACTAATGGTCAAACTAGAAAGAGAGCAGTACATTGGGTTAGGAGTTTTACTTCTTATGCTCCTCCTCCATTAGCTTATTTACAGACATTGAGGCATTCTAAACCTTTCACAAGGTACGGAAATTCATAGCCAATTATTAGTTGGCATATGATGGAGAGAAGAATATGTATGTTGTGAAGAGAAAGGCTGAACTTATTAAGTATTATCAGGACGAGCATGACTTTCATACACTCAGAGTGTCTGACATATATGCTATAGGTCGTGTTCCTTTCATAAATCCAAGTAACTGTAGGATCGGGAATTGGATTAGAAATATGATGGAGACAAAGTATAACCAACTTCAAAGACTTTAAGATAGTGAAATCCAAAGTCATTAAAAACGAGACATGTATAGATCCTAATACAAATAAGTCAATGAAGATACGGGTTTACAAACATCTAAGATATATAAGAAAGATCCCTATACATGCTCCTGTATGAGTTAACAACTTATCTAAGCTTATGTGGTGGAGTTGTGAGAAGGAGACGGGTCATGCATTGATTCAATGTGTTGAAAAAGATTATCATTACATGGACCCTATGGATCTTCTTAAATTTGGAAGGGACGATTTGATGAGGTTGCAAGCTTGTCCAATTGCAGCTGATGAATCTGTTCAGGTTTTGATAGCATAGTTTGGTTGGTTGATTACGAAGGCCCTTGAGAACAAGATGTATGCTTATGGGGGCAGTTACAAGGTTACAGACATGGACTTCTAAAGCTTTGATTAAACGAGCCTAGGGGGAGATTGTAGGATTGAACCTAAAGGCCTGGGAAATCAAAATCAAGTTGATCCAGATCAGGCACGTGAGAACCTGAATGTATCCATGCGAGAACTTAAAGTATTCGCGCGATAAGGTGTATCTCGCACGAGAACTTAGTAGTTCGCACAAGAACTACTTTTGTTTAGTATATAGTTAGCTTTTGATGTAAATTAGATAACCTTTCTCACTTTCCTGATTTCGCATGTACTTGTAATCTTTTCAATCAGAGAGCAATAGAAACAAAGTTTATTTACACTTATGTTCATCTTATTATTTGTTTAATCCTCTTACGGTGATGATTATATCCCGCGTTCTTATCGCCAGTTCGATCTGATTATTTGTTATTGTTAATCCTTAGAGAATTAGGCATGCACGTTATGTTAGGATCATGCTAGGTTTCTTGTTGATGGTGTCTAATGGTTCGAATGCATTAGTTGGATCATTTGGATATTATGTTGGTATGTTTGAGAAATCTAGGATTCATGAAGCAAATTGTTCAATGTGATGAGTTGCGTTAAATGTTATGGTTTGGTGTTTGGATCATAGTATGTGATTGTTGTATATGTTCAATATGCTTGATTGGTATGACTTATATTAGGAATTTGATGACGCACATCATACATGCATGTGAATTTGAGGCCCATACTTAGTAGGATTGGCAGTGTTTAGGATATTTAGTAGTAAGTTTCTTCACATGGCATGTAGTGCGTGATTAAACTCAGTATGTGATTAGATAGTTGGGAATTACTTTATTTGTACTTAACTTGATGATTTTGAGGTTCGCATATGATGTATGATAAGGTTTGGAGTATGATTATCTTGCTAGATCTTAAGGTTCATTATGTCATATACGTAAGGCATGATAATCATGGATAATGAATTATTAAACTTGATCAAACAAGATTTGACTTAACAAGTCAGGGCAAATGAGTCCATTGGGTCAATGGTTCCAATTCATCTAAGTGAATATGTTTGATTGAGCAGTTACGGTTTGTTAACATATTTTGGTTACAGTACTTATGTGCTCACGTGTTCTAGGTATCCTTGAAGTGTGTAAAACTTCCGAAGTAACTTTTACCTTGTACATCAGTGCATGCATGCTAGAATCTCTTTGGTTGCTATGGTTGCATCAGCTTTTCTAATATAACCTTTCAATGTATCACATGTTTGTGTTGATTTATTGAAGGTATTCCTTGTGCCCTTTCTATAGTACTTTATTGTTTTAATGATTTAAAGTTAAGATGACACAAACATACATTCCAAAAGCGTATTGTTTTAATGATTTAAAGATAAGACGCCCCAAACTTACATTCCAAAACCTTATCTATTTATGTTTCTAAGCACACATAAGTTGAAACATTTAACCCAAGTCTGTATAGCATGTTCTTATATCTTGGAAATTTTGTAAGTAGTCTTCCATAGGAATCATGCATCCATAGATTTTCATCTTTCATTACGACTTCCACACCAACTCTTAGTTACTATACCAAGGGTTATTACGTTACTTTGCAATTTTGTGATATGTTATTAAATTTTGTTTACCATTCTTACATTCTACGACAACGAATCATTTACTTTTTATTTCAACATATGATCCATCTTCAAACATGTCTCTACTAATTATCCTTTCCTCTATTATAGTGAAATTTGAACATTCATCTGTCATGATTATTTGTACCATTACTTAAATGCCAAATTCCATTCTTTTGATTTTCTCTATGGTGGAGCTTTTTTAAGATTTTCGCTTCACGTAAGATGAGTTATTTTCTTTAAAAAATTGACACTAAAAAGTATTGGATCTTCTTCTTGCTGTACTAATAAGATACATCATGTTTTGTAGGGGTTGAACCTAGAGGCTCGGAAATCAAATCAAGATGAAGATCAAGATCGAAGACACAGGAGAAGTAAAGTTACCGCGCGAAAACTAGCTTCTCGCGTGACAACTACTTGTCGTGCGATAGGAGTTTTGCTTTGTAATTAAAAAGCTTTTTGTCTCATTTCCTGATTTCATAGTACTTGTAATACCTTACAAATCAGAGAGAAATATAATATTTGAAGTTATTTACATTATGTATTTTGTTCTTCAATTGATTCAATCTATCCGTGGTGTCTACATTCTGCATATTCGTTACGAGATTGATCATTGTAACGTGTTGATCCTTACAATTGGTATTAGAGCTTGCTATGCTCTTGTTCGATTGATTTAAGATTAAAGAAGTGTTTTTGAAGAGTTTTTGAGGTTGAATTCATCACAAATTGAAGTTATTCTGCTTTATTTCAGTCAAAATTGATCATTTGAAGATTATAAAGTTGCTAGACTTGATGTTCATCATTTTGGTGATCTTTTGAGCTTAAAACATGATTAATGGAATTAATTAGAGACAATGAGGATTTTAATTAAACCTAAATCCCTAATTGAACATTTGATTAATCGATTTTCAATCAATTTGGTGAAAAATTAAAGTTGAAACAGTCGAAATCTAATAGAAAAAGCTCAGGCGAAAACTTTTGTTTCTCTGCGAAAACTAAGTTTTCGCGCGACAACTTGAGTTAGTTACAAAAGTTTGTTAAAGAAAGATTCCTTTCGCGCGACAACTTGAACTACTCGCAAAAGTCAGTTACAAAACTTTTCGCGTGAGAACTTGAAAGGTTTCGTGCGAGAACTTGAAAGCTTTCCCACAACAAGTTGACATTTCACGCTAGAACTTTAAAGTTTAAAGCTTTTTGAAGTTTTGATTTTTGATTTCGAGAAAGATGGCCAATCTAAAGCACATCACTGCTACACTGAATCTCGACAATGAGATTGGTACAAGCACCAAGCTACCAAGACTGCTCGGTGAAGAAGACTACCCCGATTGGGCATTTAGGTTTGAGAATCATGCCATATATACGGAACCCCAGATGATGAGAACAATTAAACAAGGTCCATACATTCCGGTGTACAAGAATGACAAAGGTGATTTGGTTCCTAAACCTGAACACTTATGGGATGAGGAAGAAATGAAAAAGGAAGAGCTTGATGGCAAAGCCTATACTGCTATCACAATGGCCTTGACAACACAAAAGTTTAAGGACTATACTAAGGCTCAGTATTTATGGGATGATATGGAGGAAAAAATTATGGGAAACAAGGATATGAGGGAAAGCAGGAAAGATATGTCAAACCAAGAGTTTAACATGTTTAATCATATCCTGGGAGAAACCTTCGAGTCACAGATGTCAAGATTTGTGAAGCTGATCACAAAAATGAAGAATGTAGGAATTATTTTGGAGAATATAGCAGTTTAAATTCACTACCTTATAGCTGGAACAACAACTGCACCACCATCAAGAGAACCAAGGACTTGTTCACCTTGACACTTAGTGATCTCATCTCAACCATCAAATCTTTTGATATGGATGATAAACAAAGGGCTGTAAATTACATGAACACTACGGGAGCTGAAGCATCAGTACTATATGCCAAAATGGCAAGAAATCCTAATTACTATTTCAACTACTCTCAATTATGTCAACAACAACAATAGCCAACACCTACTGCTAATCTAACCATCAAAGATCAAATCTTTCCCCAAGCCTTGTCTCAATATCTAGCTACTAATCAAAATTCATATGTCCAACCTTTAATTCAATCCCAATCCTATCCTCAGATTCAAGCTGCTCAACCAACACAACAAGCATTTGTTGTTAACTCCCAACCCAACAAACAGACGATTCAGATTGCAGAAGAGCACCTTACTCTATTCACCTTGCTTATGAATACTTATCAATCTTTCTCTGCTAGTAGACTCAATACACCCAATATCTTAGTTGATGATCTACAAAAAGTAAACCCTGATGATGTTGAAGAAAATGACATCAAATATAAGATGGCCATGGTGGTGTATCATGCCAATAACTTTGCACGAAGAACATGTAGGAAAGTACTCAGATTGAAAAACTATAGCAAGAAAGGGTTTGATAAGTCTAGTTTAAGATGTTATAATTGTGATAAGCCCGGTCATTTTGCTAGAGAATGTACTGAGGGAAGGTCCATTGAATCTGATACTGGGAAAAAGATGGTGATAGTAGAGGTGGAAACAAAGACTGATCAAGCCAGTACATCAAAGAACGAAGCTTTGGTATCACAGACTAATGAAGAGTATGATTGCTCTGATCAATTGGAAATACTTGATACCAAGTTATCCACTGCTATGTTAGCTGAGATCAAAACTAGAGAGGAGCATGGTAATGACAACCTATTTGCTGAGTTTGTGTCTTCTAATTTGTTAGATGGTGTGTTTGGTGAAGAAGAACGTATTGAGGCTAAGTCTGTGAAGAAAGTTGAAGAGAGAGGTAAAGATGGAAGAAGATAAAAGTGAAGCTGTGAAAGATTGTGAAGAGATAGCTATTGAGATTACTCCAGCTAAAGTTGAACTCAAAGAAGAAATGACTGTTGAGCTTGCTCCAGTCATGATTGATGAAGTCAAAGTTTAAGCTGTTGAGATCACTCCAGCTATAGAAGAAAAGAAGATTAAATCTGTTGAGGATACTCCAGCTTCTGCACATGCTTTGAAAGAACTTGTTGTTAAGACTACTCCATCAAATGAAGCAGAAAGACCAGATGAAAAGGCCTTCATGGTGAATGTTTTCCATGAAGAGACAAAGAAGAATGCTGAAACTAATGAGGTATATATTTCTCTTTGTTCTAATAAACGCATTGAAAAGGTGCAAAGATATAGAGTTCACAACGAACATTTGATTTTAGAAGTTGAAAAACTTTAATATGAAGCTCGTAAATATAAAACTGATAAGAAAATTTTTAAAGAAAGATAGACGGTCTAAACAAATCAATTTATCAATCAAAACTACATCTGTATAATAAAGATTTAACATAAATGATTTGACAACATGTAACAATGAGCTATCTTTGGAAATTAATAAACTAAACAGTGAACTCTTATCTGCTCAACTGGGTGTTAAGAAATTTTAATAATCTTCAAACATGGTTGAAGGTATTATAAAATCTAAAATGACACAAAAGATTAATGGTGGTAAAGGTGGAGTTGGATATTCTAACCTTGCACCACCAATTAATCATGATTATTCTTCATTGCCTTAATATATTAATACTTGTGATGAAGAGACCTATGATTTAGGTTTTCAACCATAGTCTGACTGAACACCTTCAGTCAATATGTCACTCACTGTTGACTCTATCATAAAAACTAAAATTAAAGTTAATCATGATAATTCTGTTACATAACATGTGAAGAAGGACGGGTTGGTTAAAGAGTGGGAGAGTGATGATGAAATAGTTTTTAAGAAAACTAAAACTTGTAAATGAAAATTATGCTTGTAATTCATCATCAAAGATCGAAGAAAGTTCTGAAGTTTCTTATGTTTAAATGATTGTTTAAAATTGTTAAACAAAGAAAAGAAACTTAAATAAAAAATTGAGTTTAAGACCAGAGAAAGAAAACGAGTCACAACATCTGTATCTCACTTGAAAACTGATTTCAAGAACAGATTTGTTTCAAAAGGCAATATTGATAAAGAAGATTATAATTTTAAGGAAACTAATGCAAGTTTCTTTAAAAACAAATCTTTTATTATTACTAATTCTATGAAACAAGATGTGTGTAGCACAGGTACAAGAGAAACTGGTCCTACTCCAGTACTTTCTGATCACAAAGACAAAGTTCAAACTAAGCCTCGCTAGCAACAAAAGAGACACAATCTCTTAGTACAAATTCGAATGAAAAAGGAAAACATGAGACTGTTAAAGAATCTTTAGGCCAAAGATATACAAAAGCCAGATTCTATGATAACTATGGATGTTATCATCAACAATTTGAGAAAACAACTCGAGAGCAAAATGTGTATCAAAATATGTGTTATTATGTATGTGGAAAGCCAAATCACATGACTAGAAATTGACAAGAAAAAAAAGGTTTCATGACTCAATTGCTAATTATAGAAAATAATTCATTCTTAACGCACAGTTTAAAAGAAATTTGAATCATTCGAAATCTTTTTTAATAAAAAAAATGGTCAACCAAATATAACTTTGCAAAAGGAAAATACAAACAAGAAACCTTTAATTGTTAATGATGATAATGCATTTTCACTACAAAATACTTTCAACAAATTGGTTTCAAATCTGATCAAACCAAGTCAAACATGGAAAGTAAAAGAAAAGGAATCATTACTTGATATTGTTGAAGATTACATCTTTAATAATAAAAGAGATGTGATATTGAAATTTGTATCATATTTAGATGAAAATGGTGTACTCAAGTCAACCATGGCTTGGATTCCTAAAAATGAATAAATATTTCATATGTGTAGGAACATCCAAGACCCCGCATCAACAGTGTTTGGCACGTTGACAGTGGATGTTCAAGGCACATGACTGGTAACATATTTCTGTTAAACATCAAACCATATAACGGAGGATATGTTATTTTTGCTGGAGACAAAGGACGTAAAATTACAAAGAAAGGTACAGTGTCAAATGGTGTGTTAAGCTTTGAAGATATCAATTTTGTAAAGGAACTAAAACACAATTTGTTAAGTGTCTCTCAGATGTATGACAAACAATAATCAACAAACTTCACTGATAAAGAATGCTTAATTTTAAAACCTGGATTTGTAATCCCTGAGAATGAATTTTATTGAGAACTCTAAGAGACAAAGAAACATAACTACTTCATATGAATGGATCTCATTCATTCGTAATTGCATCATGTTTGTTGTCTAAAGCCTCGGAGAGTGATTCATTGTTATGACATCATCATCTTGGCCAAGTAAACATTAAAAATATGAACAAGTTGGTTAGAGGTAATCATGTGGTTGGCCTGCCTTTGGAAGAATTTCAATAAACAGAACATTGTCTGTCATGTTCTTCGAGATGAGTTCTCTTGGAGAGATATTGTTTTTCTTGGGAATCCAAGTTAAACAGTATGATAAAGGAATGCAGATTCATCAAGAAAAGTATATTCATACTATTCTTGATAAATATAAGTTTCAAGACTCAAAGATCGCACTAACTTCAATATCTTCTCGCCCTATTTTGACTCTAGATCTCACAAAGAAGATTTTTTATCAACATATGTATCGATCAATGATCAAATCTCTGATGTAACTTACTACAAGAAGACCGGACATCATGTTCCATGTTTGTCCGTGTGCATGTTATCAAAGTAATCCAAAGGAATCTCACATGAAAGCGTCAAACGGATTTTTAAGTATCTCAAGGGTCAACCAACAACTGGTCTTTGGAATCCTAAAAACTCTGGTTTGAATGTATTTGCTTACACTGACAGTGATTATGCAGGATGTAACTTGAATAGGAAATCAACTACTGGTGGATGTCAATTTCTTGGCAATAGGTTGATTTCATGACAATGCAAGAAGCAGCAAACGGTGTCCACTTCAACTGCAGAAGCTGAATATGTGGCTGCTTCAAATTGTTATTCACAGATTGTTTGGATCCAACAACTACTTCTTGATTATGGCCTTAACATTTATGACACTAAGATTTTATGTGATAAACTTCAGTTCTTAACATTGTGAAGAATCTAATTCAATATTCTAAGAGAAAACACATTGACATTCGAATGCACTTTATCCGTGATTGTTTTGAAAGAAAGCTTATACATTTGGAATCAGTTTCTTCAGATGACATTACTGATTTGTTTACTAAGGCGTTTGATCTTTCTAGATTTGATTTTCTAGTCCAATCTTTAGAAATGATTAATTTTGGTTAACTTTTCTACTTACGTCCTTTAAAAAAAAGTTCTTTGTTTAGTTAAAATTATTATTTTCTTTTAGATAATCATAATTTTAGAGGGAGAAATTGTGCAAAATACTTTAATAAATAGTTTTTGTTCTTATGGGGAGTAAATTAAAAAATAAAACATAAAGAAAGAAAGTTTTAGTTGTTTGAGAAAATCTAAATTTTTAAGTGTATATAGGAAATGATAATACATTTCTTGATTTTATATTATACAAAGGCATACAAGAAACTGACTTGGATTATGTTTAATATGTTGATAGGCTTGACGAACAAGGATGAAAAGCACTATGTTCTGTGATGCACTAAAATTAACAGTCTATGACTAAAGTAGGGAACTCATCAAGGTTTTGTGGATACACTGAACCCATGTTAAAACAGACTGAGAATTACTATCTTGCCATACTTAAGCCAGTTACTTTCTGACTGAGCATATATCAGATAATATATATATATATATATATATATGTGTGTGTGTGTGTGTGTATGTGTAACAAATGAAAAGATGAACAAGGCTTACAAAGGAAAATAAAAATACAAAAGAGAAAAATAAACAAAATGAGCAAAAAGATGCCTAAAAGGCCATATAGGAATAAAAGATGCCAATGAGCACATTAATAAAAGATATGTCATACACATACATACTATGTATAATATTTTCATCTAGGAGAATATGTTATGACACATGAGGTAAAATCAAAAGATGGGACATATAAGTCCAACTGGCATGTAAGTCCTAAACGTCTTGCGAGTGCAAAACATAAGTCCGACTCGCAGTTAATAAGTCCTAGAACTTGTAAATATTCTGTCTTCATAAACGTTTCTAGTGCTAGTTATGCTCAAATAGATGTTATCTAAGATAATAACAAAATGTGAGAAAGCTAATCAGAAGTAGAAGGTTTAAGTCAAATTGAGGTGACTTGAAATCTTAATAGTGTCGTGAAGCTGGATAAGGGTTTTGCAAGATTTTTTTATTATGGGATCCACTGAATTCATATAACTTAACCAAAACATGATAAAATCACAGCTTATGTATCTAAGTAACCTTGAAGTCTATGTTTAAGAGGATACAATATATTGACAATCAACGTAACAAGTTGTATTTATAAATGTTGAATGATGTCAATGATCAATTTCTAAGAAATATGATCCAATACTTGAAAATTTACAAACAGATTTAAGTTATTAGAATAGTAATTTGTTATTTTGTTTTGTTTTGATTAAATAGTGTTTTTGTTTAATTGTTTTAGTATTAGATTTATAAAATTTTTAAAATTAAGGGTGTATGTATTAAAGTAAACACTTAGATAAACATAATCTTTTTCATAACAAATCAATAAACCTCAATAAAATCATAAAATTGAAAAATCAAAAAGTTAGAAAAACAAATAAAAATGAACTTTTCGTGCGAGAACTTGTTCGAAAAGTTTCAATCATGTTAAAAGTTCTTCAAGCGAGAACTCAGACTTCTCACGCAGGAAGTCTCAGTACCTTAAAAGGCACAGTTATGCGAGAACTCCAACTATTCGTATAATTGTCTCAGAAATTCTCTAAAAAAATTCTAAGTGTCAAATTTCTGTCCAAATTGTTTCTAGTGTTCATTGTGGTTGCATTGTGATTTCTAACCAATTACTAAGGTATATTGATGTTATAGACTTTGATTTGTATGTGTTTGAACCTTGACCGAAAATTAATGGACTAATAAACACTAAAATCAAACAAATTAATAATAATAAATCTTAATAATGACAAAATCGATTCCTATGAAACATGATTTTATGGTTAAAACACTTAAATCAGCAGATTGAAACTTTTGATTTTGAACTGTTTCATGCGAAAAGTTCAATAAATTTGAACAAGTGTGAAAACTTTCAAAAGTTGTCGCAGGAATTGAACTTGTCGCGTGACAAGTTGACTTTTAGTCAAAATTAGTTTCAACCGAAAACCAGACCTTTCACGCGGGAAGCTTGCTTTGAAAACTTTTAGTTTTCGCACGAGAATTAATAGTTGTCGTGCGAAAAGTTCAAAATCTTGATAAATTTTCTCCGTGATTAAATTCTTTTTTCTTTCTAAGTGTAAATATTTTTTCAGATTTTCATTGTACTTATCTATTCTGTTATTGTTTCAAATGGCTTGACCGTTAGTTTTTAACAAAAACCATAATATGGTTTCCTTTCTTCGAGAGGCGCTGGACGACAACAATTTATTTCATTCTCTTATTTACGGACTGAAGTCGTCTCGAATTCACTATGTCATTTTGGCTAACCCGTCCATATACACTGATGTGATCAATCAGTTCTGGCAAACAGCTACCAAGGAGATAGACGGCGATGGAGAACCTTGTGTTACTGCAACAGTCAAAGAGAAGAGGATTGTTATCACTGCCGAGGTGATTAACAATATCTTACTGTTAGGAGATCACCCTCGTTCGCCAATCAAGATTGACGATGATGGGGTTAAAGATTGTTTGATTCTCATCGGTTACTGCCATTGATACCCATCACTGGAAGAGAAGTATCTTCCACCATTCTGGAAGTACTTGTTCCATGTCATTATCCATTTCCTAAGTAATCTAAAGGGTGGCATGGATAGTCTTAGTGTAGTGTTTGGATCCCTGCCGGTATCCTTAGTTAATGATCTACCTCCAGAGCTATTTTTTCGGAGATGTAGAAGAACATAACTGCAACAGTGGGGAAGAAGTTTTTCATGTACCCTTGGTTTATGCAAATAATAGTGAATGCTTCTTATCCTGAGCTAGTAGTTCCTGATTCATCCACATACATTGTTATGGTGATGAAGAAGGACATATTCACTTACCTTATGGGAGCTCGAGGGAACGCTTGGGATGGTTCACATTTTGCCAAGCTTGGAAGTTTTTCTGATGACTTCCAAGCTGAGGCACGTACCCAAGAGACTGAGACTAAGACTACAAATGTTCATAGAGATGCTACATCTGGTACATCCACATCTATAACTGTTAGGACCATGTACGTACGGAGTACTAACTGATTCTACGTGAAACCATATCAAATAGCACGGAATTCTATTTGATTGGCGATCCAATCAGTGAGAACGAATAACCCGATCAATCTTACGATAAAACAAACATCAAGAATGGATTGAAATCGACCAGGAGCGATCTATGAACTTAGATTTGCGACTTGGTACGCTCTGGACGGCTAGGGTACGAAGTATTATGAAGTAATTCGAAGTGTTACGTTTTTCCACGAATTATGTGGTATTTATAGGTTATCAGTGTTCATTCGTACGACTGAAGCATTAGCATGGTTCAGTCGTGTGACTGAAGCATGCGATTGACTCATATGCACGACTGAATGTTCAGTCGTGCGATTGAACCAATCTTATGTCTCAATCATACGACTAATCCAGTCACCTGGTTCAGTCGTGCGACTGGTGCATAAGCATGGTTCATTCATGCGTATGGGCCATAAGTATGGTCCATTAGCATGAATGTCCACATGACTAAGTTAAACATATTTCTAAGTTCTTAATGACTTAGAACTATCTAAAACAAACATCAAACCTATATAGTTAGTTCATAAATGTGAATCACAATAAATATAAATATAACATGACATAATCAATCACATATAACCGTCACAATACATTTTATATATAATCCATCACTTTATTACATTTGATTACACATATGTAAGACATGAAAGACTTTTACATTTCAGAACATAAACTAGGTACATGAATATGTATCAACAAACTCCCCATTGGACCTAGTTTAGCTAATGTCTAACACTCTTCATTTGCTCCTGAAACTTCTTGTACTTCTCTTCTCTTGTGACTCCCGCGTGAATCTCAAACGCGAAGCAGAGTCGTATGACATGTTGGAACTGAAGAGGTTGTACAATGAGTCATAGAATAGTTGCCACTTGTAGAGTATGTAGACATCTTCAGCCGACAAGTTGGTTAGCCATATTAGGTCAAATACCTTGATAGTCTCGATCTTGCTCTCTTTGTGCAAAACTATGACTGCTTCTCCCGTCCGCCAGTCTTAATACCACCATTTAAAGTGTGGAGTGAAGTCCTGAGGCATTTCCTGTAATAGGATCTTTGACATTGTGCGTGGAGGACTCCACTTCAGCACTACTTTAGGCTTTCCAGTGTGAGGATCAACTTCGGTCTTATTTTTGAACTGTTTAGGCTATTGAGGCCTGAAGTTGACCCACCTGGTGTGGTATTCCCTCTTTAACGCCGTCTCGAACCACCCTGACATCTTTCTGGGGTTGGCATACAAAAGGTATAAACAAGCAAGCATGTTTAGCTCAAAACTGGGAAGAGTCTTCAGATCATGAGGGAATCTGAAGTACTCTATCCCTTCTCCCTCTTTATGGCATAGACATCCAAGTCCTTAAAATACGCCCAGCTAATAATCTTGCCAGACACCTTCTGATGCTTCTTAACTCTGTAGAGTTTGGGTAGGTGTTAGACTTTGGCGGTTGTCGCTGGGCTCTTATTTCAGCTAGACACACATCCCACTCAGCCTTCTTGATATCGACATTAGCGTCCGAGGCTTGGGCTTTCCCTTCTTCTTTCTCTTTCTCTTTCTCTTTAGCATCAAGAGCTCCAAACGTATCACTGCCAAATGTTTTACCCAGATCGGGGATAACATTTCCCCGTTGGTCAGTGTAACATGGATACTCTTGTGCAGTGATTTCCTCGATATCAATCTCATCGTTGCCCTGCAACTCTTCATCACTTATGACATCAACCTCGGGAGCATCCTTGACTAGCTCATCCGGGGTTGAGTCTAAACATATCGGCCAGCTGCTCGTCTGTGAGATCATGAATGATCTATCCCTCTTCGGGGGTGTAGCTCACAGATCATCGCACAATCCCTTGCAAATCAAGAATCACGGTAAACTGAGTCTAGATTTGCTGAAGGGGTACGACGTCGTAGTCGTCTTCTTGTTCAGCTTCATCTGTTTGATTAAGCATTTAAAACACAATCTCACACACATTAGTAATTAGGATAATTAAACATTAATAAACATTAATTACATTCGTGTAATAAATAATTCAAGTACAAAAGTTTTTCAAATACATAGAAATCTAATCATTACTTTTTCCTTGGGAGCTTAACTCTTCAGCTTGGGGAGCTGAGGTGGAGGGTCGCGGATCTTGATTCCTTTTGTTGCGCCTCTCCCGAGCCGATGGATTTGAGGCTGATGCAGATGCATCACCGTCATGCTTTGGCTCATCATCATCTCCCCCATCTCTATCCTTTCCACTGCCTTCAGCCTCATCCACTTCATCATCATCATCATTTGATTCATCATCGGCGTCTTCATCGTCAGCAGGAGCCATAATAGGCTCGACGTCCGAGTCACTATAAACATGACGCCACTTCTTATGATCTGGTACCACATAACCCTCATAGGACAGATGGCCGAAGAGTCTCCTCATCGGGGCTTCACCTGCTTCCCCCGGTAGACCTTCATCCTTCCTAGGGTGGTATTATCCATCACCTCTAGGGTCACAGCATCATCCTCCTCCTTTGGCAGCATAAGAAGCTTCTCGTCGATGATCATCTTAAAGAATCTTGGGTAAATGCAGAAGCCTTCCTTGCCTTTAGCCTCAATGTTCTCCGTTAGGTAGGAGAAGAACATGCGTGAAAAACTGAACGGGTGGTTCAGCTCCAGCGCAACGTATGCATTCTGGATTTGGTCTGATAGCTCATCAAATCCTCTTCTCCTAGAGGCTATGCATTTCAGGATCACATGTGCCAGATACTTGAATTGAGGGCACATGTTGCTCTTATTTAGCATATCGGCATTGATGTTGCCGGCATACTTCATCCTGAGAAAGCATCCCCGTACCGTTAGGGGATGAAGCTTGGTTGGGTGTGTTCCATCATCACCCAATTCCAAGACTCGCCGTAGGTCATCTTCACCAATCTCTATATCTTGACCGAAGATAGAACTCCGGATGCAGAAAGGCTCAGTAGATAGGTCGACAATAGCATTCTCCCAGAATGCCTGCTGGATCGACCTATAAGGAGTGCAAGGAGTAGAAATAGCCTTGAAGATCCTCGATCGTCATAGGAAGGCTATAATCCCGGTGAAATCAGCAGCATTCCGGGATGTAGTATCTAGATGAGAACATATGTTATGCTTAGTGCTCATCGTCCATCGATCCGACATTTTTTCTGCAATACAAGAAACCAACAAATTAGTTCCATTCATAAGAGATAAACAATTGACTTGGAACAGATTTAGACAAACTGGTTCAATCGTGCGATTGAACCATACGATTGAGTTCAGTCGTACGATTGAGCCTGCGACTAAACTTAGTCGTATGCTATACCAGTGTGGTTGAGTTAGTCGTGCGACTGAGTCACCGACTGATTCAATCATCCGAGTGAATCATATGTCTGGCTCAATCGTGCGACTGAGTCATACGACTGGCTCAATTGTGCGACTAAAGTTCATCAGCCTGTCCATTCGTGTCTTGCACTGTTCGAACCATTAAATATGAATCTTCATCAAAACGTTAAAATAAACTTCGTGTTTAGGTTCATATGGTTCGCAGGGACCCGAAACAACGCTCAATGTTATTTAAATCTACTTTATTTTACATTTAAGTGGCCTAATTTAGGTTATTAGTCCCGTTTCTTTGTTTTATCAATTTCGACCCATTTAAGTTTGATTTATCTATCATTTGATCCCGACTTCGTCTGCAAAGTACCTGAAGATGAACACTAGGTGGTTAGTAATGAAATCGGAGTATAATCGTAGATTTTGGAAATTTTGGTATGGCGTCTGGGTAATGGGCGTTTTTTGTGAAATTTTGAAGTGATAGGGATTACGACCGACTGAGTCTCTATTTATATTGTTTTGAGGTTTAGTCGTACGATTCAATCATGCGACTGGGGTTCAGTCGTGCGACTGACTCAGACTCCTTCATTCAGTCGTATGATTGGTTCATTCTTATGATCCAATCGCATGGTTCCCCCCATACTCATGGTCCATTCGTGTGACTAGCTCATACTCATGGCCCAATCGTGCGACTGGTCCATACTTATGATCCAATCGTGCGATTGGTCCATACTCATGGTCCAATCGTGCGATTGGCTCATACTTATGAGTTTGACTTCATCCATTTCCACACACACTCAAACTTAAATTTTGATTAATAAACGTTATGACCAATGATCATCTTAGACATGATCTTTTAACATAAATCCTTTGATCACCTCAGACATGATCCTTTTAAATTAAAACCGATTGATCACATCAGACATGATCCTTTTAATTGAAATCGTTTGGTCAACTCAGACGTGACCCTTTAAAATATTTAAAACTTGATCATCTCAGACATTATCCTTTTAATTCACACCAATTTTGGTCACCTCAGACGTGACCTTTTTAATTTTACGATTCACAGAGTTCATCTAGTTACATAGTCCGACATAGACGCCTAATCGATAGATAAAACAGAAAACAACGTAAATAGAAATAAACAGAATGTATTTTTGTGGTTTTGTTTAAGGTGGGTTGAATACATTTTAATTTTCCTTAAACGAATTCTCCCCTAAGCAAGACAGCATCTAGCATTTATATCTTATCTGGAAAGACTCTTATGAAATCATACAGGCATAAACATAATCATTTGGGACCCTTTTGCATATATTTGTTTAACATATTCTTATTTGTCTAAGAGTTCAAAACCCTAAAAGGAAATCATACTAGAACTGTAAGAAGCACATAATGATTTTAAATGTCGAGGATTGTCACCACGATGATTGTCAGTATATTTGTCCACTTAAATCCATACACAAACTTTTGACTCACATTGGTGATTAGTTAGATTTGTTATTTCAACAAGCATTTGTGGATCCGACGCTTATATGGTAATCAACATTCCTCACAGGAGATTTTTGAGCGGTCTACGAGTTTAGACAAGAAAAAACTATTCTAAGAGCTTTCAAAGAGATGCCAAGCCTCAGGTCAGTGCCATCACACAGCAGAGAGACGCAAACAACAATGAATTCTAGAATATTTAGGTTGTGCTTATCCTCGGGTCAGTGCCATCGCACAGCAGAGAGGCACGCAACCTATCTTCTTGTTTGAGCACATTTCTTATACACATTACGCACCAACAACATTAGTCATTAGCTTGATTGTGTTAAACATTTTTTCTATGCTTTTCTTATTTTTAAGGTCATCCGCACACATTTATGGCGTTTATTTTGCTCCTCACCCCTTATTGGAAATGCGTTGATTGTGTTAATCAGGAAAAAGGTGGAAGCCCACATCTAGTAGAACTATTTAGTTTTAATTTGTTTCACCAATGAGGTCTACTTCTCTATTGTGTTGAATCTACCGACACATCATATAATGGACTAGCAAACTCTAGACCTACTTTCTCTATGTTACCTCAGTAACAGGCTAGTTTACTATTATTTTTCCTTTGCTTGGCTCATTTTTCTCAGACTCGTAGTTTTAATGTAACAGTTTGAACCTTTAAGTCCTTTTGATGTCCTAAACAATTTGTTCCCTGTATACTATCATCTTCCATAGTTTTGAATCAAAATCACAGATTTGATGTCTTTGTTTTTCAGCTTTTCCGCCCGCCCTCGTTTTTTTTTTAGTAATTTAAATACTAACTACTGAAACTAAACCTATTCTCCCCCTAAAATTCTAAAACAGAAAATCTTTTTTGTGTTTTTGGATTTTTAAGGACAGGAAAGTAAAATAAAGAAAAAAATTAAAATTAAAATTAAAACATACAGACGGACTAGGAACTAGATTTATCTGGAATCACATCACATTTCTTTTTGATGCCATTGACCTCTAAAAGATATAAAACCTAGGTTTATCAAATGCTTTGTGTAGATGTCGGCGCGTTGAAAATCCGTATTAATTTTAACAACATCGATTAATTGCTTTTCAAAACAGTCACGTATAAAGTGATATTTAATTCTGATGTGTTTTGTCTTTGGGTGTTGGACCGGATTTTTAGTGACTGCATTTGCAGCTAAATTATCAACATTAATAGGGGTGTTAGAAAATTGCAATTCGTAGTCTCGCATTTGCTGTTGAATCCAGATGATTTGAGATCAGCAACTTGCAGCGGCAACGTATTCGGCTTCACATGTCGATAGAGCTACCGACGTCTGCTTCTTACACTGCCAGGTGACTAAACGTCTTCCAAAGAACTGACATCCCGCTGATGTTGACTTGTAGTTCATCTTGCAACCACTGTAATCCGAGTCACTATACGCTGTAAGCTCAAAGTCATCATCATGAGGATACCACAACCCAAGTGTTGGAGTACCCTTCAGATAATGAAAGATCCTCTTTACTCCAATTAGGTGATTTACTTTGGGTTTTGCCTGATATTGGAACAGAGACATGTGGCGTACATAATATTAGGACGAGAAGCGGTGAGGTACATGAGAGATCCGATCATTCCTCGATACATGGTGGCATCGACCAGATCACCATTTTTGTCGGGTGCCACATTATGATTCGTGGCAAGTGGAGTCCCAGTAGCCGTTGCATTCTCCATGTCAAACCGACTAAGGATATCTCCTACATATTTGGGCTGATACAGCAAAATACCATTTGGTGTCTGATCTACCTGTAAACCGAGAAAGAACTTCATTTCTCCCATGGCGCTCATTTTGAACTCAGCTTTCATCACTGACTCAAATTCTTTACACGATGCTTTGTTCTTGGAGCCGAAGATTTTGTCATCCACGTATATCTGCACCAGTAGTAAATCACCGTTCTTTTCTTTGATGAATGGTATGCAATAAATGACCCCTCTGTGAAAACCATGTTTCAGCAGGTGAGTAGAGAATTTCTCGTACCAGGCTCGAGGAGCTTGATGAAGCCCGTACAAAGCCTTGTCCAGCTTATACACTCTATCCCGATGATAAGGATCCTCAAATCCTTCTTGTTGACTGACGAACACTGTTTCCCGGATTTCACCATAAAGAAATGCACTTTTCACATCCAGTTGATAGACTTTGATCTGCATGTAGGATGCATAGGCTAAGAAAATACGAATCGCTTCCATCCTTACCACAGGTGCAAACACTTCATTGTAGTCAATGCCTTCGACTTGTCTAAACCCTTAAACGACAAGCCGAGCCTTGTTCCTGATTATGACCCCTTGGTCATCTTTCTTGCATCGAAGAACCCATTTAGTGCCAATCACCTTTGCACCTTTTGGTTTGTCCACAAGTGTCCAGACTCCTAACTTCTTGTACTGAAGAAGTTCTTCTTACATAGCACTTACCCATGCTTCACCTTTTAAAGCCTCACTGACATGCTTTGGCTCAACTTGAGAAACAAAGCATCGATAAGCACCATCGTGTACGTATCCCTTTTCCATGACTGCAGCATAATCAGCTGAATATAGCTGATTTCTTGTTTGAACTCCTGATAGAATATCTCCTATGATGTTGTCTAGAGGATGATGTACATTAACTCGAGTTCCTGGAGTGGTGGGTACTGCGGCTTTAGTATCTAAATTCTAAACCATTGGACTATGCGGCTCAGAAGTGTCAGCTGCATCATGATCAGAGGTTGTAAGACTTTTGGTAGTAGGAACTTGTTATTCCTATTCCACGTTTATGGTTTCAACTGCTTCATCATCAGAAGAAGAATCACTTACCACAAGCTCTCCCCCTAAAGGGCTAGAAGTATCATCTAATGGAACGGATGATGTCAAGTCAGGTGTGGGAGCATTCAGAACATCGTACATCATTCGTTTAGCTAAGTTATCATCAGAATAGGAAGGTGTTAGATTGAAGGATTTGAAAAATCCATCATAGTCGAAGAAAAAGGAAGGTCCTTTTCCTGCAGGGGGTGGTGAATCTTTGAACATCAACGTTGCACCATAGTTCTACCTAACCAGTTGAGTTATTGTAAACTCGTTTATCTGGTAAACTGTATCCAAGGAAGATACCTTCTTCTGCCTTCTCGCAGAACTTCGCAGTCTGATTCTTCTTTAGTAGCATGCAAGGTGCACCAAATTGTCCCAAATACACTAAATTGAGTTTCCATTATTGGAGTAACTCATAAAAGTTTTTCCATGACGTTTGACTAGCAAAAACCGATTTAGAGTGTAACATGCATTAGCTACTGCCTCGTTCAAGAATTGAACTGGCAATTTGGAGTCAGCTAGCATAGTCCTTGTTGTCTCTATCAAGCTGCGATTCTTTCTTTCAGCAACACCATTCATTTGTGGAGTGTAAGCAGAGGTAAACTGATGAACAATTCCTTTCTCTCAACAGAAGGCCTCCATCCACTGATTCTTAAACTTTGTCCCGTTGTCTGATCGAATCCTTCTTACTATCAGCTTGTAGAGAGACTCCAATGTGGTAACAAGATGTTTGAATGATTCAAATGTCTCTGATTTAGCTTTCAGAAACATCAGCCAAGAGAATCTCGAGTAATCACCTGTCACCACAAAGCAGTACCAATCTCCTACTATGCTTTTTGTGCTCACTGGGCCAAACAGATCCATGTGTAGAAGCTCGAGAGGAATGTCGATAGAATTAACTTTCTTTGCTTTGTGAGACTTCCTGGTGTGTTTCCCTTTCTTGCAGGTGACACAGAAATCTGGAAGTTGGAAATTCTTGACTGTAACACCATCTACCAGATCATTTTGAACTAGATGGTTAATCTTCCTGGGATTGATGTGTCCTATTCTCCTGTGGCAGGAGACTGAATCTCTTTCTGTTGCTTTGGACAAGAAGCACTAAGCAGTAGACTCAGTTGTGGAGGCTTTTGATAGGTCCAAGACATAAAGGTCGTTATATCTTGAAGCCGACATTAACACTTGTTCCTTCGGGATGACATACTCCTTCTTCAGTATGTAGCACCTCTTGTTGTCAAATACAACCTTGAATCCCTTATCGCAGATTTGGGAGACAGAAAGTAAGTTGTTCTGTAGTTGCTGAACGTAGTTGACCTTGACAAACTTTACTTTCTCATTTCCCACTTCGCCTTGCGCGGTGATATAACCTCCTTTGTTCCCAGCGAATGACACGTGTCCCCCTTTAATTTGCTTGACGTTGAAAAGGAGGGACGAATTCCCTGTCATGTGCCTGGACGCCCCACTATCAATAATCCAGGTATTAGTGATAGCGCTGTAGCAGACACCCTGCACATACAATGAAAAGATTAATTCAGGTTTGGAACCCAAGCCTTAACTGGCTTGGGTGTCCCAGAGGTATCACACATCATGAACTCAACCCACTGACCATCAGAGGTTGACGGCACATCTTTCTTTTCCTTGTTTTCACTATCAGACACAAGACTTGATTTTTCTTTCCATAACCAGTTCTGTGTAAGGCCTGTTTGTGGTAAACAGATGACTGGCTTATAGTTTGAAGTTTAGGTTCACTAATAATCCTTGATTTAGCTTTAGGTGACACACCTTTGCCTTTAGCTTGTCTTTGTTGACTTTGGTGTTTTGAAGGAGTATTAGATCTGATTTTAGAAAATTTTGGTTTTTCGTCATCAAAAAGTTCTATTTTCCTTTTAGGTGTCTGATAGTAAGGACAATTTGGAGAGATATGTCCTCTTTTTCCACAACTGTAGCAAGATCTCCCTTCGACAGTGTGAGGAAAGCATTGACGAGAGGTTGAATTTGGTCGGGGGCTGGGTAGTTTCTTTTTGCTTTTAGATGTTTCGCCTTCTTTAACAAAATTAATTGTTTTGACAAAAAAAACATCTTTTGTTTTCATTTTATTTAAATTTTGATGACTTGCTACTTTAGGGTTTGTTGCCTTAGACTGTTTAGGTTCTGAAATAGACATTTTCGAACCTGACCCTAAGTTAACTTTCTCAATTTTATCAGTCAAGTCTTCAACAGGCATCTTATCTTTTGATGCGAAAGTAGTATTCTTCTGTTCAGTGACAGACTTCACAGTTTTACCGGTAGAATCTGGATCACTGACAAGAGGAGTAGACACCACATGATCCTTTACCGGGTTATTATTGATTGGTTTACATTTAGTGTTCAAAAGGATAGCATAAGGTGGCGGTACTACTTTATAACCTAGACCTTCCCTGCCATTTCGTTCTTTCACTTAGTTTTGAAATATGTGTGAAGAACTTGCCAAACTTTGCAGTTTTTATTTTAAGGATTCAACTTCTATTACAAAACTGCTTTCTCCTTTTTAGTTTCTTCTAAATAATTTAAATAGAACTTAATATCATTAGATTGATTTAAAGCAACAAATTCGGTTTCCCTTAGTTGTTTCCCTAACAGTTCTATCTTTTCTTTAAAGCTGCACTCATTTTTTTAACACACGGTTTGCTTCAGTGCAGAGTTGTAAATCATTTACTAGATTATCATTGTGTTCTAATAACCTAGAAAACTTCAAATCAATGCTTTCCCTAAATTTATCACATTCAGAACAAGCATGTTTATCAAATAATTCGTCTTTAGAATGTATCTGTATAGAACTAGACGAATCAGCCATCAATGCAGTGTCAGATTCTTCGGTGACTTGAGATTCTGAATTTTCAGCACTCAACCCTTCTTCAACCAAGTGATCAACGACATCTCTAGCTTCTTCGATATCTGCACTTGCATGATCAGCTATGATGTCTCCCTCACTTGCAGATCCATCATCCAAGGTATCAACAAATACTACATTGGATTCACCCTAAGATACGAATCGGAAGGACCGGTCTTGTCCTTCATCACCTTGTGCAACCAAAGCCTTGGAATCTTTACTTGACGATGCACCAACCTTCTCCTTGTCTTGACGGTTGAACGTGGGACAAGGATTTCCATTCCCAGTCATTTTTGTCTTTGTGCACTCACGTTTGAAGTGCCCCTTCTCTCCACAATTGAAGGAACTAACTTTGGTTTTGTCAAATCCAAATAAAGTGTCTTTAGTTGCAACCAAATTTTCCCCGTCTTCTTGACAAACTTCTTGGCTCTTTTTACCGCACTAGTTAATGCCCACATAATATCCATGCGTTCCAGGTTTGTTTCATTAACTTGCTCACTAGCTAATGCCCACATAATATCCATGCGTTCCAGGTTAGTTTCATTAACTTGCTCGTAGTCCTCGTCAGCCAGATGACAGTTCCCAATCTTACCAGTAACTAACCTATCATAAGATTGAACAACGGCAGCTAGAAGATCCATATGTTATTTAGCAACTTCCACGGTGATGTTTCCGAGATTCCTCGGTCTTTAACTTGATAGTATTTGCCTCAGGAACGATATATTGGGTGCTAGTTGACCCTCATGTTTCAGTTCCTGATGAGTTGCTTTGGGAAGGTGTAAAATAGTTAGACATAAATGCCTTTTGAAGCGGTGCGCCTGATTTAGAAGGGGTTGGAACTGAGTTGTGGAGTGCTAGATTCTGAGCATAGGATCCTTTCTTGACTTGTATTTCTGACGCAGCTCTTCCTCCCTCAACTTCAGAATGAAATCATTTATGTCTAAAGTGGCAAGAATGTCGTTTTGCCTTAAATTAGACACAAATGGATCCCATTTGTCTAGCAAACCATCAGCAAAGCTAGAGACTTTATCTTCCATGGACGAGGTCACGCCATGAGTGTGCAACTCACTCATCAGATGATAGAATCTGTCGATGATATCATCTAAGCTCTCCTTTCCAATTGGTGAGAAATTGTTGAATTCTTTTTTTAAGAACTTTTGCCTTTAGTGCTTTTAGAGTTGCATTGCCTTCGTATCTCTTTTCCAAGGCTTCCCATAACTTCTTAGACTGCTTGTTCTCAGAAAACTGATAAAATATGTCTTTAGGTATAGACTGAGTCAACAAGGCATATGCTTTCTTTTCAGCATTATGCATAGTCTTCTGGGATTCACTCATTCCTCCCAAAGTAAGCTTTACCTCATTAGCACTGACTGGTACCACGTAACCAGTCTCAATAGACGTCCACAGATTGGGGTCAAATCCATTCAGGTAGATTTCAAACCGTTGTTTCCATTGTGGGTATTCATCCAAAGTTAACAGCTTTGGCGGTTTATTGTGGTTCCCGATCTCACTTTCCAGAAGTAGAAGATCCTAGATGCGTGAGTCTTTTCCAGCAGTAAACGCAGAGAACTGATCTTCACTTTCTATAAACTTGATGAACTAAGAACAGGACAGATTGACTTATGCGATTGGACAAGCCGACTGGTTCAACCGTGTGATTAAAGGATGCGAATGGCTTCAATCGTGCGATTGGATTCGGTCATGCGAATGAACAAGACGAATGAGGTCAACAGTATGAAATACTTCAACTGTGCGAATGAACTGTGCAAATGAGTCCAGGCGTGCGATTGAACTATGCGAATGGGATTCAGTCGTGTGATTGGGCCAATCGTGCGACTGAAGCTGCTGCTGTGGGAAAAAATCGAATTTTTTGAACACTTGACTCAAAATTACGAATTTTCACGAACCCTAATCTGCCGTATGGGAAAAAGTCGAAACTTTTGACACAGAGACTCGACAAAAACAAGTTTTGAAGCGAAAAAGTGTATCTTTTGAATGAAAACGTTAGTTTTGACACCAAAACCAATTGACTCCACGCAAAATCACGACCCTAAGCTCTGATACCACTTGTTAGGACCGTGTACGTACGGAGTACTAACGGATTCTACGTGAAACCAGATCAAATAGCGCGAAATTCTATTTGATTGGCAATCCAATCAGTCAGAATGAATAACCTAATCGATCTTACGATGAAACAAACGTTAAGAATGGATTGAAATCGACCAGGAACGATCTATGAACTTGGATTTGCAACTTGGGACGCTCTGGAGGCTAGGGTATAAAGTATTATGAAGTAATTCGAAGTGTTACGTTTTTCCACGAATTATGTGGTATTTATAGGTTATCAGTGTTCATTCGTATGACTGAAGCATTAGCATGGTTCAGTCGTGCGACGGAAGCATGCGATTGAATCATATGCACGACTGAAGGTTCAGTCATGCGATTGAACCAATCTTATGTCTCAATCATACGACTGATCCAGTCACCTGGTATAGTCGTGCGACTGGTTCATAAGCATGGTTCATTCATAGGTATGGGCCATAAGTATGGTCCATTAGCATGAATGTCCACATGACTAAGTTAAACACATTTCTAAGTTCTTAATGACTTAGAAGTATGTAAAACAAACATCAAACCTATATAGTTAGTTCATATATGTGAATCACAATCAATATAAATATAACATGACATAATCGATCACATATAACCATATCAATTCATTTTATATATAATCCATTACTTCATTACATTTGATTTCACATGTGTAAGACATGAAAGACTTTTACATTTCAGAACATAAACTAAGTACATGAATATGTATCAACAACAACTGAAGCTAGAGATACAAAGAGTTGTCAATCCATCCATAAGCACTGCTCAATAAGCACCTGAGAGTTCTCAGGGTGCGGAACGCTCGAATGTGGATAAGGTAAACATGTGGTTCACTAGCAATGACAGTGAGCCGGATAGTGATCAAATCAGGAACATTCCTTACGTTCTACAAGAGCGTCCCAGAGTGCGTGAAACACCAGCTAAATGCACTACCGAGGAATGTGATGCTGACTTTCTTCCCGAGGAGACAGTAGTCAATAAATGTGGAAGGAAAGCTGGTGAGAGTCCACGTGGTAGGGGTAGAGGACGAGGCATGTTGAGGAAACGTTGGACCCTAATAACCACTACGACGACAGAGGATGTTCCAGTACCAGATATTCCTGTTACAGTTGGTGAGGCTACTCCTATAGTGATTGTCACAAAGTCAACAAATGTGCCATCTACTTCTATGCCTACTACTGCTGATGTACCGAGGACATCTCCTAGGAAGCCAACACATGATGATCTTTTTAGAGATGCTGATTATCTAAACACTATTCCTGAGCCCAGACCTCATACTGAGTCTTCTACTATGTCACCCATGAGGGTTACACTGGAACAGAGAGTAAGTGTATTGGAGAAGGAGGTGATGGAGAAAACACAGCTCATTGATGATTTATACAGGAATATGATTGAGAGAGATAACCGGATAAAGAGTTTGGAGAGCCAACGATAGTTCATGATTATTTATGTTCACATCATGGAACAGAATCTCAAAGATCTCACCTTACATGTGTATTCATCTTTCACTCCACATACCACTAAGATTGGAGAATCAAGTTGAGCCGGTTATATATACAGAGCATGTTGATAAGCCTGTGGTTGATATATAGCATGTTGTAGATCCTGTTGATGCTGAAAGGAATACAGACATAACTATTGTTGATCAAGAGATTACATTAGATGACACTATTTAGGCTACTAAGGATCAACAAGTACCATTTACTAGAGAGACGTTTGATATTGATGATGGTGATGAGGATGCTGTCTATTCTTGATCCAGTTGATGATGATGAGAACTTGGATCATATTTATTTTGATTTTGATGTTGATGATGGTGATGAGGATGATAATGATGATGTGGATGATGATGATGAGGATGGCGATGATGACGGTAATGAGGGAGATGATGGAAATGGTGAAGACCAAAGGGGAGATAACGATGATGATGATCAAGGAGGTGACACAGGTGCTCCTATTGGTACTACTGGATTATCAGGATCTACTAATGTCTCCGGACCAAGTCCTTATGATGCAACAGACTACACACCCTTAGATCCTGCTACTAAGGAAGCATACTGGAACGAGTTTTATACATTCCAGCAGAAATTGATTGCTAAGGACGAAGATGAATGGTTGTTTTCGTTTGATGATTTAGAAGAGATAGTTGTGGATTACACCGATATATGCGAAAACAGTCTAAAGGACTTGTTTTCCGATATTCTGGTTGAAGATGGAGAAATAGATGGGGAGTCTAGTGCTGAAACGAAGAAGTTATAGGGCAGGTGCCATTGAGTACTATTAGGATGAACACGACTTCCATATGCTCAGAGCATCAGATTCATATGCTATGGGTCGGGTTCCACTCATTAATTCAAGCAATTATGGGAAGGGTAATTGGATAAGGAACCTGATATACAGATATAGTAAATCTAACTTCAAGGACTTTAAAACTTCCAAATTTAAGGTCATTGAAGATGAGACCCGTATAGATCCAAATACAAACAAGACAATGAAGATCAGGGTTTACAAGCATTCGAGATATGTACGAAAGATACCAATTCATGCTCCTATATCAGTTAACAGCTTGTCAAAGCTAATGTTGTGGAGCTATGAGAAGGAAACCAGTCAAACTATTATTCACTGTGTAGATAAAGAGTTCCGTATCATCAATCCTGTTGACTTGCTCAAATTTGGAAGAGACAATTTCATGAGGCCACAGGCTTGCCCTTTTGCAGCTGATGAATTTGTTCATCTACTAGCGGCGTAGTTTGGTTGGTTGATCACGAAGGCCCTGGAAAACAAGATGTATGCTTATGGGGAGAGTTACAAAATTGCACATGTGGACTTCTAAAATGCATTGATTTACCGAGCCTAGGGGGAGATTATAGGGTTTGAACCTACAGGCTCGGGAAATCAAATCAAGATAAAGATCAAGATCAAAGACACGCGAGAAGTAAAGTTACCGGGCGAAAACTAGCTTCACGCGCGACAACTACTTGTCGCGCGAGAACTAGTATACACGCAAGAACTCTTAGTTATGTATAAATAGGAGTTTTGCTTTGTAATTGAAAAGCTTTTTGTCTTATTTCCTATTTCATATTACTTGTAATACTTTACAAATCAGGGAGCAATATAATATTCAAAGTTATTTACATTGTGTGTTTTTTTCAGTTGATTCAATCTATCCATGATGTCTACATTCCGCATGTTAGTTATAAGATCGATCATTATAATGTGTTGATCCTTACATGTTTAAATCATGGTTTGTTGCCCTTTAAGCGTTAATTTTACATTCATTGTATCTTTCTTTGGACTATAGCATTTGTTATGTTAGTAGTACTAATTTGTTATCTTAATCATATTTAACAAGACGGTTCATTATGAAAAGAGTAAATTACCATTTGCATCCTTGAGTTTTGATGATTTTAACCATTTGCATCCCTACAGTTTAAAAATCCTCATATACCCCCTAACGTTTCATTTTTGTTCCCATTTGAATCCGAAACACTAATACCGTTAAATTATTCCGTTAACTCTCTTGTTAAAAGACAAAACTACACTTAAAATTAAAAAAACAAAAAACATGGGACCCGCCCACATCAAGGTCTCCACCCACCTAACCCACCACCAATGTCGTCGTTCCCACCGCCTCCGGCGAGAAAAACGTCGTTAACAGAGCAGAGTCCACAAGATCAAAATGGAAGCTAAAGCTCCTCCTTATCGCTGGAGTCACCCTCTTTATCACGGCGGCGATATCAGTGGCGCTAGCGGTGGCTCTCCGACCAAAATCCTCCAATGGTGGATCCAGTTCGTTAACCCACCGGTGACCGACAAAGGCCATTTCACGAGTGTGCAGTCGTACGCTGTACCAGAACGTCTGTGTCAACTCGTTCATGGACTTCCCGGGTTCACTTGGCGCATCGGACCACGAACTCGTTCACATTTCAGTGAACATGATGCTCCGCCACGTCAACTGCGTGGAGATGAGCCGATGTGTGCGGAGGGTCTATCGGAGGGCGAAGAAAGGGCGGTGAGGAGTCTGATGAGTGAGAAGCTGAAGGATCTGGCGGAGATGGTGAGTAACAGTCTGGTGATATATTCGACGGTGGGGGGGGGGCGATGGTGAGAACAGGCGGTGGTTGATGGCGGAGGAGTGGCCGGAGTGGGTGGGTGCGAGGGAGAGGCGGCAGTTGGAGATTAAGGTGGGGGAGATTCAGGCGGACGTGGTGGTGTAGATGTGTAAAGAAGGTGATGTGGGTGGGTCCCACGTTTTTTGTTTTTTTAATTTTAAAGGCAGTTTAGTTTTTTAACAACAGAGTTAACAGAATAATTTAATGGTGTTAGTGTTTTAGATTCAAATAAAAACAAAAATGAAACGTTAGGGGGTATATGAAAATTTTTAAACTATAAAGATGTAAATGGTTAAAATAATCAAATCTCAATGTTGCAAATGATAATTTACTCTTATAAAGATCAAAACTGTTGCACTAAAGAAAATTGAAGTCTAACAGTTTATTCTATACTTCAGCAGGAGTGAAATTACTAATTTAGATACTAACCACAACCTATATGTAATATTCACTGTTAGCGGTACAAGCTTAACATATATGGATTCATGATGAGATTTCAAATATTATAATAGTCCATCTCAAGCTAGCTCACGTTAAAAACTTTCGTTACTGTTCAACTTTCTGCGTGCTAAACATTTCCGAGTCCCGGTCGTTGTTCCGTTGTCTATTGGTTCACAAAAGCCACAACACTAAGACGTGACATGTCAAGTGCCACGTCTTCCTTTCACTGCCATGTGGGTCAATCTATTATCGACGACATGTGTATCGTTTACGACTTTAAGCAGCTACATGACAAAATATTTTCCACTTCAGCACCCGACGATGGTGTAAGGTTGTCTGCATTTACTTCTTTTGTTGAGTTGTTTCCAATAAGTATAATTCATCACATGCACGTGGGCCCTTCTTATTTATTTGCAATTTCTACTTCAATGCTTTGTAGTTTCTTTTATGCATATTCTGGTCCTCCTAAAATTACTAAAATAAGTTTTTGGTTTTACTAATTTGCACACATAGTGGGTGTTTTGGGATAGACTTATTTTCAAGCAAATTTGAACTTATTAATTTTTAAAAAGTTAATAAGTTAAAAAAATATTTAAAATATCAAAAATCGTTTTTAAATTGACTTTTCATAAGGGAAAAAATATTTTTTTCAAAAATAAGTAGGAAGTGACTTATTAACTTTTGAAAACTTATTTTATTTTAGTTTTTTATTACACTCATCTACTACCTTCTATTAAATCCTTCTAATTTTTAAAAGTATGTTTTTTATTATTTTATTTCTTTTTAGTTTATTAGTTAATTCAAACACTTTTTTAGAAACTAAATTTAAAAAGTCACAAGTTAATCAATTATTTTTATCAAAAGTGGCTTACAAGTTTCAACTAAATGAAGCAATCCAAACATGGTCATAGTTATTTATCTTTACTAAAATGCTGAGAAAAAGAAAAAAAATAATAAAAGGAATAAAACATATGAGAAAATAAGAGAAAGAGTGTCTTGCAAGTTGACTAACAACCTTATATTGTTAACTTTTCCCACAAAATCTGTTTAACACATGAAAATGGGACAAAAGAAAAAAAATTGTTGGTCCAATCATAAAAAATACCCATGTGAAATCCAACCAATCATCATTTACAGCTATTCACCTCAATTTGAAATGGATATTAGTAGAATCGATCATCATACGGTACTTGATAAATATTTAACAATAATCTACACAACAATATTTGAATTGAATATAATATTCTTGCGGTTTCCATTAATGAAACTTTTTTTAGGGATTTCACTAATGTACACTTGACCATTTATGGTACCAGAAATATTCTAACAATAAATATATTCATTCATTATATCTCTTTGTCTTTGGTTGAAAATTGTACTTGAATTATTTGCCTATTAAATTTATGAGAGATGACTCTTATATTAACATTAACCCCAACAAATGATTGTCTGGTTGAGTCTTAGGTGGTGTTTGTTTTTTAAGAAAACCGCAGACTGCAGACGTTTTCCTGCAGAAAAAACAAACAGCACCTTAGTGTGCATGACTTGATATAGCTTCAGCTTCCCAGCTATACGTTTTTCTAAAATACCACCAATCATGTTCATGACATGAGGCTAGTGTGTCTTCGGGGCTTGTCATTCTTCGTAGGGTTTTATAACTGTAGAACGGTAACAAGTTTAATCTGACTCAAAGCCTTACTTCTATTTCCTCTAAGTTGGATCGGCAGCTTGGTTGTATTCTATGGCTTGAAATGTCTTCTGGACTAGTGATTCAAGATCAGACATCTATAAAATTTATTGACTAGTGAAAATATTTCTAAATACGTTGGAGCATATATTGTCATATATAGTGTGACCGTCGCTTGACGAATAGTCTACGCTTAATGTTATACACCTTGTAAACACATGAAACTGGGTCATTCGCAGGAGCATATGCGAATGAAACTCAGTCGTACGACTGAGCCATGCTAATAGACCAGTCGTGCGACTGAGAGATGCGATTGGGGCATTCGTAAGACTGAACCATACGAATGGTACAGTCGTACGATTGAACCATACGCATGGTCCAGTCATACGATTGAACCATACGCATGGTCCAATCGCATGAATGGGCCCAGTCGCATCTGATATGGGCCAAAGCCTATATATACCTGTTTCATTGTGTAGAAACTTAAGGATTTTGATAGTGTGCCCGGCGCCCAGGCACTGCCAGATGAGAGGGGAGATCATGCTCGATCTCCCCTTGCCAAGAGTCTTGATTCTTATGTTATAACGAGCTTGTAATCGTTAGGTTTTATCAATGAAATCATTCGATTATTGTTCGTACTATTGTTTGTCTTTTGGTTTATCACCTTCCGTCAAAAACATGCTCGGATGTCCACCGATCCAGCGACTTCACAAAATATATTATTACCAATTTTCATCAAAACATCCATACAAAAGTTAATGCTTTCGTAATATTCCCATGAAAAGACATTTTAGAAACGGTCCATGTTTGGTTTTCACATATTTTTTTTCCAATGGTGTAGTCATTAATACTCTTGTCATAGATAATGTTTATAAACCTTGACAAACCCTTCTTTTTTTTAACGCTCTCTGTCATCTTTAAATATGTAAGTCTGGTGACATGCATTCTACGTTGAATATTAATCCATACTCTTCATACCATGCTTTTAGATGGAATTAGTCGTTTCAAAAGTTAATGGAAGTTTAACATCGAATTCGTCGTTTGAACTAATATGATGTTATGTAGTTTATTGGGATTAGTGGTATTAGAATTTTATGTCAACCCGTTGGCATGTTGGTAATCAAAGCAAGCAACAAACAAGAATGTAATCTGGGTTTGCAAAGAACAACCAATAACTCAAGATAACAATAACTCGACTCAAGGTTTCTCACTCTTACATTCTAAGACTTCAAACATACAATACTTAAACAAAAGAGAACTTGCAGAAACTGAATGGGAAACTACTCCTACTATTACGACCCACTAACTCAGAATTAATTAATAATAAGTTTAACTCCACTAAAACAATTAAATAAAGAAACCCATCACATTGCCACGATCTAGCATGTGCTCACAAAGAACCCATCATGCAGAAAACTTCAACTGATTAGCTTCAGACAAGCTTAACCACTTCATTCACTCCTTTAAGCTTGGCCTGCATCACCAAAGTCTTCAATCCCCAACAGACTCCTCATCTCTTTGAATTTAACCCGTGGTAGTGCCTTCGTTAATATGTCAGCTCTTTGTAAATTCCCACTGACATGTTCAATACAGATCTTCCCACTCTCCACACACTCCCTTATGAAGTGAAATTTAGTGTCGATGTGCTTACTACGTCCATGGAAAACAGGATTCTTCATCAGTGCTATTGCCGCCTCATTATCCACAAGTAACTTAACGCAATTCACTTCCAAACCAGTGAGATCTTTAAGTAAGTTCCTTAACCACAACGCTTGACACGCCGCTGAGGTCGCGGCCATAAATTCAGCCTCACAAGAAGAAAGAGCCACAGTTCGTTGCTTTTGAGATAGCCAAGTAATAGGGTTCCCTGCAAAGTAAAACACGGTTCCTGTTGTGCCTCTCCGATCATCCAAATCGGTACCGTGACTACTGTCACTAAAACCCACCAGATTATCATTGTTTCCTTTTGTATACTTCAGCCCAAAATTGATTGTTCCCTTCAAGTATCTCAGAATCTGTTTCAGTGCTTTGTAGTGACTTACTTTTGGTGTCTCCATGTATCTACTAATTACACCAACAGAATATCCAAGGTCCGGTCTAGTGTGTAAAAGATACCTTAGACTACCTACTAGGCTTCGATAGTCTATTGCATTTACGGGCTCACCTGCTTCGTCTTTTGTTAGACCGGCCTTGGGTTCCATTGGCCACGCTGAATGGTTACACTCCCCCAGTCCTGCTGCTTTAAGGATCCTTCTCGCGTAGCCTGCTTGACTAAGTCTGATGTAATTAGTAGTTTGCTCCACCTCAATTCCAAGGTAGTAAGTCAATTGACCTAAGTCACTCATGTCAAACACCTTTGTCATGTTCCTTTTAAACTCCATCACCTGCTCTTCGTTTGTGCCGGTTACTATTAAATCATCGACGTATACACCAACAATTAGAGTCTTTGTGTCACTTTGCAACCTGTAAACTGCTTGTTCATGGGTGCATCTTTCAAACCCCATATCTTTCAAAACTTTGTCTAGTCGTGTGTTCCACGCTCTTGGTGCTTGCCTTAACCCGTAGAGCGCTTTATGTAACCGGTACACCATATGTTCTTTTCCTGCAATAACATAGCCATCAGGTTGTAGTACATAAACTTCCTCACGTAAATCGCCATTAAGAAAAGCTGATTTAACGTCGAGGTGATGGACACACCATCCCATCCTTACTGCCAAAGCCAATAGTAATCTAATCGTCTCTAAACGAGCCACCGGTGCGAAGACTTCATCAAAATCCACTCCTCTTTGTTGCACATATCCCTTGGCAACTAAACGGGCCTTGTGCTTATTGACATTTCCGGCTGCATCCTTCTTTAATTTGAATACCCACTTCAACCCAATGGGTTTGTGCCCGGTTGGTAGCTCGGTTAGACTCCATGTGTTATTCTTTTCAATCGATTCAAGTTCACTTTTCATTGCTTTTTCCCAGCCATCTTTACCAGCCGCCTCCTTATATGATTTTGGTTCGTTATCAGACAACATTAGAAATGGTTCTTCCTCAATTTGTTCGGTTTCATCGTATAGATCCGACAACAACCGAAACCCTTGAGTAGGTGTGTGATCATAGGATGCAGAGTTTACACTTTGATCTCCTTCACTTGACTTGAATGGTGAACTTGTTTGCATGGGTACATCACTGTGGTTTATTGGTGTGCTGAATAGTGGAGAATGTGGTTCATTTGAATTGCTTTGTGTTGACATGCCATCATCGATTGAATTTTTCCCTTGGATGTTTCCTCCCATATCATTATTAGTTACTTTAAACCAAACTTGGCCTTGAGTTTGTTGTGGGTCCACCTTGCCATTTGTCCAATCCCATTTAACCTTCTCTTCAAAAATTACATCACGTGCAACCACCACTTTATTCTGGCTAGGGTCATATAATCGAGCAGCTTTGCTTCCTGGTTCTACTCCCAAATACACTAGTGAAACACTTCGATCAGCAAGTTTTGAGAGATGACCCACCATTCGCTTTGCATGTGCCATACATCCGAAAACTCTCACATGTTCAAGTGTCGGTTTTCTACCCTTCCAGCCTTCATACGGTGTCATCCCCTGCACTCCTTTTGTTGGCATTCTATTTAGCAGATAAACAGCATGGCGTACTGCTTCGCCCCACAAATTGTCAGGTATGTTCATCGTCTTCAATAGCGATCTAGTGACTCCAAGAATGGTTCGGTTACGACGTTCTACAACCCCGTTTTGTTGAGGGGTGTAGGGCGCCGTCAAGTGTCTTCTTATTCCCTCCTGTTTACAATATTCCAAGAATTGATTTGAATTAAACTCTCCACGTCGGTCCGACCTTAAAACAAGTATCTTGTGTGAACTTTCTTTTTCCACTTCTGTTTTGAATTGTTTGAACTTGACAAATACTTCATCTTTATTCTTCATAGGATATACCCACATATACCTGCACATGTCATCAACAAACAACACAAAATATCGATTACCGCCTAATGTTTGTGGTGTAATCGGGCCACAAACGTCAGCGTGAATCAACTCCAAAGGGTGGGAATTGAAGCACGCCATTTTGTCTCCTTTGGAAAAGGTTTCCTTGTCTGCTTTGACACCAAACACCCATACATACTTGGGTAGGGTGTTTAATCTTGGGTACACCATGAACCATATCTTCTCGAACCATATGTTCAATTGTTTTGAAATTGATATGCCCAGGCCTAGCATGCCACAACCAAGCCTCATCGTCTAGACTTACACCCAAACATACCGGTTGAGTAGTTTTAAGATCAATCTTGTACAATCGGTTTGCTGATCTTCTCACCCTCATGACTAGGCGGCCACCTGCATCTTGCAGTCTCAAATAATCATCTTGCATCAATACATCATATCCATCTTCTGTCATTTGACCAAGGCTCAATATATTGCTATTTAATGCAGGAATGAAATACACATGGGGAATAATCAACTGCTCACCATTTTTACATTCAAACAACACAGTACCTTTTCCTTGAATTTGAACTTTTGAGCCGTCACCGAACCGTACTTGACCTGTCATATTATCATCCAATTCAGCAAATAATCCTTTTATACCCGTCATGTGATTACTAGCCCCGTTATCTAGGTACCAGACATCACGATTAGTTTTGTTCCCTACTTCCAAATCACCAGGGAACACTTTGTTTTCATGTAGCAGTACCATTGAATCTGTTTCTTCTCCACATACACTAAGAAGTAGTGTTGGCTCCTCTTCTACTTGGTTCAAGTTTGCTTCATCATCCTTCTCTATTTGAGTTTTACATTCTGATGCATAATGACCAAAATGTTCACAGTTGAAGCACTTGATATGCTTCTTATCCCTCGGTTGTCGACTTGAACTACCTCTTTCTTGGTTTGAACTGCCACCCCAACGGCCACCCCTTCCCCGACCTGAACCTCTACCTCTTGAGCCACCTCTTGAGCCACCTCTTGAACCACCTCTTGAGCCACCTCTTGAGCCACCTCTTTCACTAAAAGAACCCTGACCACGATCCGTCGTGTAGTTCTTCCCAGATCCCTTTTGACTTGGCTGCCCATCAGACTTTGAAAGCAATAGTGAGTTTTCCCCACTAGATTTTCCTTCCCGGAGTTTCAATCTGTCTTCATAAGCTTTCAATCGACCAATCGCCTCGTCGAATGGCATCGAGTCTATGTCAGAGTATTGTTCTATCGAGGCCACCAACTGAAGATACTTGTCCGGAACCGTATCAAGCAACTTACGAACCAGTTTGCTATCCTCCAGAGTTGCTCCTAGGCTGTTGTACTTAGAGATCATTCCCGACAACTTCCCCGCATACTCATCTATAGACTCTCCGTCTTTCATTTTAAGTGCTTCGAACTCGCTTGTCAAGGTATGCAACCGGGCCTTTTGAACTCTATCTGCACCTAGGTATCGTATTTTCAACGATTCCCACACCTCTTTTGCTGTTTTCTTCTTAGCAACTTGAAGCAAAACATCCTCCGGTATGGCCTGGAAAAGGAAGGCTCTAGCCGGCTTGTTCTTCTTCTCATCCACATCCGTGTTGGCTGGTGGTTCTATGGACTCCCATATGCCATGCGCATCAAGGATGGCCTCCATTTTAATCGCCCATATGGTGTAGTTTGTCGGTGTGAGCATAGGACACTGGAACGGGATACCGGTACCGTCTTTTGCTTGTTGTGTGACAATTGACATGGCTTCAAATCGAGGATACTTTGGCATAAACGCAGGCTCTGATACCAAATGTTGGTAATCAAAGCAAGCAACAAACAAGAATGTAATCTGGGTTTGCAAAGAACAACCAATAACTCAAGATAACAATAACTCGACTCAAGGTTTCTCACTCTTACATTCTAAGACTTCAAACATACAATACTTAAACAAAAGAGAACTTGCAGAAACTGAATGGGAAACTACTCCTACTATTACGACCCACTAACTCAGAATTAATTAATAATAAGTTTAACTCCACTAAAACAATTAAATAAAGAAACCCATCACATTGCCACGATCTAGCATGTGCTCACAAAGAACCCATCATGCAGAAAACTTCAACTGATTAGCTTCAGACAAGCTTAACCACTTCATGGCATACGTGGAATCCTTTGTTGATGACGTATAGGGAGAGTGAGAGGTGAGCAAACCTTACCTCTACCACAAGGTATAGACACCCTACTTCCAACAGACCCCTAACACTTAAGGAGTCCAAAGTAGAAAATACATAACACAATGCATAATCACCATAGATTAGATCATTAAAAGTATATTGTTTACCATAATATAGACAAGGAATGAGCATAGGCAAACATGCAACACAAAATGAGTGATAAATAGATAGTAAGTGACAGTGAATATACCATGAATAATAATATACACTAGATCATAAGCCATCCATACACATATACAAGAAAAATTACATGCCCATGAGATCATAAGTCACTTATATATAATATACAATGGGTATGAAGTAGCACATAGTGGCAACAGGCAGTCAAGTGATAGCAAGCAAAAGCTGCTAAAAGGATGATAAAACTAAACTAATTCCTTAAGACATAAATACGACGTGATTAAGACGTATCTTGACCATCCGTAAATGTTCTTAAATTTAATTCTATGCCTCCAAGTACTTCTATTCTGGACCATGTCCTTAAAGCAGTCAACTATAACAAAAATTGTTTAATCCTCTCCTCCTAAGTCAGTGTTGATCTGCCTCTATTCCTCCTCTCATCTATCATAAGGATATTAACAACTCTAGCTATCTTAATTTTTCATTTCTTATCTTATCCTCTGTATCAGCTACTCTTAATATATCTCTAAAATCATATTCTTATATGATATAACTTTGTTTACCCATGGAACCATACAACTCCTCATATTTGCTACCACTTTATTACTTGTGTTTGTCTTCTTGATAATATAGAAGTCAGCTTCATATACCACTGATCTCAACTTCCATCTACAATAGCTGGCTTTATAATGTCATTATCTATCTCCCCATCCCATTATGCATACAATCCCAAATCCTTAAACATAGTTGGTTGTGGAATGCCCCAACCTTCTAATCACACATTCAGACTTTGTTTATGTTTATTAAGTAACACAATATCATTTGCGAAAAGTATGCACTATTGAACTATCTCATGCTAGGATTTTGAAAACTCATCCATTATACCAAACATGAATGGATGAAATTAATACCCTTGGTGCAGTCCGACCTCGAAATAGAAGGGATTAGTCTCTCTCACATGTGCGCAGACCCTAGCTTTTATAAGAAATAACAATATTATGTAAATAACAATAAGATTGTAAATGTAATATAAGTAGTTTATATGTTATATTTAGAAATGTAGTTTTGTTTATATGTAACGTTTGAATATATAATGTAATTTATCTTTAACACTTAAACTACTTCTTATAAGCTTATTTAATTTTGTGTAACATAATCAACATAATAGTATCTACCATGACTCATTCAGTCCCAATACTGGACCATTAATCATATACACATCTTTATACAAAAAACAAACAATTAAGGATAAAAGAAGACTGTAAGGCCCCGTTCCCAGAACACTTTATAGTTGGACATTCATCGTACATAATAATTAAAACACAATAAGATTCTTTAGAATGATAAAAACATTACAGCGGAATACTTTAACAAAAACCATTTCATGCATTAATAATCATTTTTGCCAAGTAATGCATCGTTGTTAGGGATACAAAAGAACATTTAATTGCATTAAAAGACAAAAATATCAGTTCTATATAAGATGGATGTCAGACTTTATTTGCCAAGTAACGTCACTCTCATGTCATCCTCAGCAACGAATTATCTGCGAACTAAAAATGCATAAAAGCCAACGTTGCTGAGTGAGTTCTAGTTCTATAAATAAAATACTTTTTATTCGTTGAAAATATTTTCTTTACTTTGTACATGATCATACATCGTACATACGTCAAAGTAATATTATTATCTTTTATTACCATACATATTTGTTCCATCATCATATTCATTTCTCATCGTTCATTCCATTCATTTCGTACATTTCGAACTTTTATTCATTATCTTTCACTTTCATTTCAACCAATGCAATATGTTATACCCCCAACATTATGCGCGAAGCTGGTACTGGGCCGAAGTCTATAAATAAACCCCCAACATTGTGCACGAAGCTGACTCCAGTACCGGGGCAAGAGACAAATGTCTTGTTCCGTACATATTGGTCAATAACCAAGACTGACCCATGTGTGCATCCTCATGGGTTAGCTAAACCACACACAGCTGAGCTAACAACTTCTCAATAAGTTGTGAACCTACATATATTTGCTTGTAAGACTTTTTATTCATTCGTTATGTTCCACTTTTCATTATCTTTAATCTTTAGCTTTATTTACGATAATACTTTACGTATACTAGTATTAACACATCACGTAAAGTCACGTAATAATACATAATATGGAACATAATTAACTAACCACAGACATGCAAAATACCAATAGAACATAGCCACTAAACATTCCAGGTCTTAACCTTTAAATTTCTACTATATAAAATTTCAGAAATTTTTCTAAGGACTTAGGCGCAGGAGCACTATGCAGCCGCATGGGCTCTATGCAGGCGCATGGGCACTTGGGCGCATGGGAACACTTAGGAGCCTGAGGAAAAACTTGGGCGCATGGGAAGTAGTTAGGCGCATGAACACTATGCAGGCGCATGCGCAGTTGGGCGTATGAGCATACTTAGGCACATGAGCTAAGTATTGGGCGCATGGACATACTTAGGCACATGAACACTTAGGCGCATGGGCACTTTATCAGGTCTATACCATGCAAATTTTCAGTCCCCAATCATCATCCTAACACATTCTTAGCCTAAAACTAACTTACTAAGCACCACAAACAGACATAATACCAGTAAGGACCACCATACATACTCGAACATACATTCCCTCGTATAACAGGAGTAAATACATAGGGTATAACATAATTGTATGTCTGTAAAAGTCGTTTGCATTTTTAGCCCCAAAATACGTTTAAAACAAAAAATAGGTGATCTAAAACTCACATTTTGCAGCCTTCGAACCAAACTTCTTCGAACTCGAGCTCATAAGGTGTTCTAACACCTAATTCATGCCAAAAGCAGACAACCGAACACACATACACATATACAGCCCTGTCCAAGCTGTGACTTCGGTTGAAACCTTACAAAACACAAGAAAACTTACATTTTAGCAAATTCTTCTTCTCCTTCTCTTTAGAAAACTGATAGAACTCTACTCTCTCTCTCTAAAAAGTCGACAGCAGTTGGTGAAGAAATCAGTGGGTGACCATGCCACCTTTTTAAACATAATAATAATAAAGTTTGCCTCTTGCACAACTTTAACCCTTAACTTGGGTATTTACTTTTCTTTCTCTTTTACTCTTCTTTTCTTTTTTTTATAAAATTTCCAGGTGTTACGAGTCCACCCCCTTATATAGGTTTCGTCCCCGAAACCTGTCACTCCTCAAACAGTTGTGGGTAATGCTGTCTCATTTCATCCTCAGTCTCCCATGTAAACTCGGATCCCTTCCTGTGCCTCCACTGTACTCGTACCAGTGGAACCACCTTATTCCGTAGTCTCTTCTCTTTTCAGTCAATGATTGCAACTGGTTGCTTTACATAGTTGAGTCATTCATCCACTTCGATCTCCTCCAGTGGTACAATCATATCTTCATAAGCTAAGCACTTTCTCATATGAGATACGTGGAATGTTGGATGAATCTCACTTAACTCATCGGGTAACTCCAACCTATAGGCCACCTCTCCTACTCGAACAACGATTCGGAAAGGTCCTGTATACCTCGGGCTTAACTTACCCCACTTTCTACATCGAATGACACCTTTCCAAGGTGAAACCTTCAGCATAACTTTATCGCCCATCTCGAATTCAATCGGTATACGTCTTTTATGAGCATAGGACTTTTTCCTATCTTTTGCCGCCATTATAAAGGCTTGATCTTCTCCAACTTTTTAAGTCTTAGCTTCGATCACCTCCACGTTTCCCAACTCCTTCTGCCCGATGTCACCCCAACATACGAGCGTTCTACACTTCCTACCATATAGCATCATGTATGGTGGCATGCAAATACTTGCATGATAACTGTTGTTATAGGAGAAGTCAACTAACGGTAAGTGTTCGTCCCAACTTCCTCCAAAATCTATGACACATGCTCGAAGCATATCTTCCAGCATCTGGATGGTCCTTTCTAACTAACCATCTGTCTGAGGATGGCAAGCCGTACTGGGTTGTAACCTCATCCCCATTGTATCGTGAAATCTCTTCCAAAACTTGGATGTAAACCGAGTGTCGTGATCAGACATAATAGACACTGGTACACCTTGATGAGTTACAATATCTTTGATGAAAAGATCCGCCAACCTCTCAGATGAATATGTCTCGCGGATCGGTAGAAAAGTGAGCACTCTTCGTCAAATGGTCAACTATCACCCATATGACATCGTAACCTCTTACCGTACGCGACAACTTTGTAATGAAGTCCATGGTGATGTGCTCCCATTTCCACTCAGGTATATCCAAAGGTTGGATCTTCTCGTATGGCTTCTGATGCTCTGCCTTCACTTGCAAACAAGTAAGGCACTTGCTCACGTACTCGGCTACATTGCGCTTCATTCCCAGCCACCAATAATCTTTCTTCATAGTCGGGTACATCTTCGTGGCACTGGGATAAATTGAGTATCAAGTCTTATGACTTCATCCATGATTCATCCATGTAAATCTCTGTAACGATAGATCCACATCCGGCCGAAGGGGGTTCTAACTCCGAGAGTGTTTTCACCCAACTCCACGACGAGACCTCTCATCCTTTCGGAGTTAAGGCAATCTTCTTTCAACACCTCATCTTGGAATCCCCTGACCTATGTCATCATATCGGATGTCATAACCAACTGATAAGCTTTTACCCGAATCGGCTTGGGTCTCTTCTTTCGGCTAAGGGCATCAGCCACTACGTTGGCCTTGCCTGGATGGTAGTGGATCTCACATTCATAATCTTTTATAAGCTCCAACCATCTCTTTTGCCTCATGTTCAGGTCTTTTTGCTCAAAAAAGTATTTCAAGCTCTTATGGTCGGTGAAGATGGTGCACTTCATCCCGTATAAGTAGTGCCTCCAAATCTTCAATGCGAAGACCACAACCACTAGCTCCAAATCATGGGTAGGGTGGTTAGCCTCGTGAATCTACAGTTGTCGGGAGGCATACGCTAGAGCCCTCCCTCGTTGCATCAGCACACAACCAAATCCTGAATAAGAAGCGTCTGAATAAACCACCAAGTCTTCGCTTCCTTCGGGTAATGTCAAGACAGGAGCTTGCGTCAATCTTATCTTCAACTCCTCAAAAGCATTCTCTTGCGCTTGAACCATATAAACTTCACATCTTTACGGGTCAACTTAGTCAAAGGAGAAGCTATCTTGGAGAAGTCTTGTATGAATCTCATGTAATAACCTGCCGATCCTAAGAAACTACAAATCTCGGATGGCGTCTTTGGAGATTCCCATTGCATCACTGCTTCCACCTTTGCTGGGTCCACCATGATCCTTTCAGGATTAACAACTTGTCCCAAAAACTAAACCTCCCGCAACTAGAAAGCATATTTGGAGAACTTGGCATACAGCTTCTCCCTTCTAAGCGTCTCCAGTACCTCCCGAATGTGACCGACATGCTCCTCTTCGCTCTTCGAATAAATCCAGATACCATCAATGAACACAATCACTAATTTATCCAACATCGGCCGACACACCCGATTCATCGAGTCCATAAAAGCAGCTGTCGCGTTGGTCAAACCAAAGGATATCACGAGAAATTCGTAGTGTCCATAACGCATGCGAAAAGTTGTCTTACGAATGTCTTGCTCCTTCACCTTCAACTGATGGTAACCAGATCGAAGATCTATACTCGAGAACCAAATGGCACCTTGAAGCTGATCAAACAAGTCATCAATTCTGGGTAGTATATATCGGTTCTTCATCGTCAAATTGATTAGCTCATGGTAGTCGATGCACATCCTCATACTACCGTCCTTTTTCTTTACAAACAAGACCGAAGCACCCCATGGAGAGATACTCGGTCGAATGAAACACTTATCTAATAGCTCTTGTAGCTAAGCCATCAGTTCCTTCATTTCAGACAGAGCTAGACGATACGGTACCTTCGCAACAGGTTGAGCATAAGGTATTAGATCAATCTGGAACTTGATCTCGCGGTTAGGTGGCGTACTGGATAGATCTTCATGAAACATGCCCAGGAAGTCGCACACCACTGGTACGTCGAACAATGGTGGTACTGACGCATCCACATCCTTCACATAAGCCAAGTAGGCGTTACATCCATGTTTCACACACTTCTCTACCACCACCATCGAAATCACTTTTGGAACCGTAGTAACTCGATCGCAGTAGATCGTCACCGAACTCCCGTTTCGCATGATCAATCGAATCATCTTCTTATAACACATGATATTTCCCTCGTAGGCTGCTAACCAATCCATCCCTAAGACCATATAGAATCCGCCTAAGGTCATCATAAACAGTCTCGCAGGGAACCTATGACCTTCTAAATCTATCACAACCTTCTATCAGATCAGAAATCCTAGTAGACTTACCAATGGATATTTCTACATCAAATGGCTCATCAATACATCTACTTCTAATAGACAACTTAGCATAGAAAGCAGTAGAAATGAAACTCCTACTAGCACCAAAATCAAATAATACAGAGGCACAAATTTGGTTTACTAGGAACGTACCTGACACGACATCGGGGTCCACCCTAGCCTCCTCTCAGGTCATCGTAAATGCTCTGGCACTCACTCTCAGTCCTCCCGGTCCCTTTCTTCCCCCCAACACTTTCAGCCCTCGACTTGTTGCACTCCCTGCTCAAGTGCCCCTCTTCACCGCAGTTGTAACACCTCACCCCTCGACAATCCTTCGTCCTATGGCCCTCTTTCCCGCATTTAAAGCAGAGATTTGATCCTTACTTACATTCTCGCGCATGCTCCTTCCCGCACCTTCTGTACGCTTTCTCTCTCCCCATTAACGTCTTTCAATCATCAACCCTCATATTCTTACCACCAGTCATAGCACCCCCACTATCGAACAGCTTCCCATTCCTATTGTTCCACTTCTTCTTCACCTCTACCACGACCACTGCTTCTCGCTCATCATACAGTCTCCCTGCTAGATCAACCACCGACCGAAACGTACCTGGCCGTGTGGTAATCAGATTTCTATGAATATCCATCGGCAGACCTTGAATGTATCTCTTGATCTTTCGTGATACGTGCGTCACCTGATCTGGCACCAGCCTTGCCATCTAATTGAATTTCTTCATATACTGCTGGTGTGTCATGGTTTTCGCCTCCAACTGCAGGAACTTCTTCTCAATCTTATCCAACTCCCTGTGAGGGCATCAATCCTCAATCACCAGCTACTTCAGTTATTGCCACCTCATCCTGCTAATGGCCCTGCTACCCCAAGCCTAGATAATGTTGTCCCACCAGCACAAGGCCGAATCCATAAACGAGTGGGTAGCAAACTTCACCTTCTGATCTTCTTGGCACTCACTGATGTCAAGTAACGCCTCCATCTCCCTCACCCATCGGTGAGCAGCAGCAGCATTATCATTTCCATCAAACGTCGGGGGCGTGCATCTTTGAAATGCCCTGTAGTTAAAGCACCGTGCAGTTTCCTGCACAATCTCCTCCTCGTCCTCATTATTGGAGGCAACCGTCTCAGCCTCCGGTTTCTCTCTTTCTGCTCTATCAGCGGTCTTCCTCTTTTCCTTCTTTTCCTTCTTTTCATTCTCCCTCACAACCCTAATCACTTCAGTCACCATAGATGGCAGAATTGTTTGCATGACTTGATGAACCTCCTCAACTACTGCCTCTTTCACTGAGCCCCCCAAGTTCCCACTCTCATCACCACCTTCCTGGTGATGAATCTCAGGCTCTTCAGGTGTCGTTTCGACAGCTCTAGCCCTGTTTCTTGTGACACATGGTCCAGTACCACGTCCACCACGTACTCTACCTCGTGAGGCCTTTGATGATCTACCACTAGCATCTTTAATCACTATAAGATTTAAACACTAATACGATCAGTCAAGGTAATAATTCGGATGATGTCAAGTATAGTAAGTCGCTTATTAAAGTGGTTAGTTATGATTAGCCACTTACTTTACTCTTCATTCCCTAAGCACTTTCTATCCTGACTACGTTAGTATTCAAATCTACTAAGAGCACATAAGTCAAATAACACACGCACATAATACCGGTTGGCTTTAAGAAAATTACCTGATGGCACGTAGCTACTTGGGTTGGCATCCCTTCCCTTTTCTTGTCCATTTTCAGTTTAAGTTTTAGGTTTTGAAAATAAGTTACCCAACTCTCTTAAACTTTGGCTCTGATACCAACTTTTAAGGCCCCGTTCCCGGAACGCTTACAGTTGGACCTTCAACGCACATAATAATTAAAACACATTAAGATTCTTTAGAATGATAAAAATATTGCAACCGGAATAATTTTACAAAAACCATTTCATGCATTAATAATCATGTTTGTCAAGTAATACATCATTGTTAGGGTTACAAAAGAACATTTAATTAAATTACAAGACACAAATATAATTTCAACATAAGATGGATGCTAGTATTTATTTGCCAAGTAGCTTCACCCTCGTGCCATCCTCAGCAACGAATTACCTGCCAACTGAAAATGCATAAAAGTAAGCGTTGCTAAGTGAGTTCTAGTTTTATAAATAAAATACCTTTTATTTGTTTAAAACATTTTCTTTAATTCGAACATGATCATACATCGTGCATACATCAAGGTAATATTTTATTATCTTCCATTACAGTACATATTCGTTCCGTCATCATATTCATTTCTCATCGTTCATTCCGTTCATTTTGTACATTTCAAACTTTTATTCATTATCTCTCATTTTCATTTCGACCATGTTATATGCTATACCCTCAACATTGTGCACGAAGCTGGTACTCGGCCGAAGTCTATATAAACCCCCTAACATTGTGCACGAAGCTGACACCGGTACCGGGGCAAGCGACAAGGGTTTTGTTTCGTAAATATTGGTCAATCACTACGACTGACCCCTGTGTGCATCCCCATGGGTTAGCTAAACCGCACACAGTTGAACTAACAACTTCTTAATAAGTTGCGAACCTCCATACATTTGCTTGCAAGACTTGTCATTCATTAGTTATGTTTCATTTTTCATTATCTTTAATCTTTCGCTTTATTAACGATAATACTTTATGTATACTAGTATTAACACATCACGTAAAGTCATGTAATAATACATAATATGGAACATAATTAACTAACCACAGACATGCATAATACCAACAAAACATAGCCACTAAACATTCCAGGTCTTAACCTTTAAATTTCTATTTCCCAAAATTTTAAAATTTTTTCGAAGGACTTAGGCGCATGAGCATTATGCAGGTGCATGGGCTCTATGTACGCGCATGGGCACTTGGGCGCATGGGAACACTTAGGCGCCTGAGGAAAAACTTAGGTGCATGGGAACTATTTAGGCGCATGAGCACTATGTCGGCGCATGAACACTATGCGGGCGCATGGGCAGTTGGGCTCATGAGCATACTTAGGCACATAAGCTAAGTGTTGGGCACATGGGCATACTTAGGCGCATGAACACCTAGGCGCCTGGGCACTTTATCAGGTCTATACCATGCAAATTGTCAGTCCCCAATCACCATTCTAACATATTTTAGCCTACAACTAACTTACTGAAGCACCCCAAACGGCATAATACGAGTAAACACAACCATACATACTCAAACATACATTAACCCATATAACAAGAGTAAATACATACATTATAACATAATTGTAAGTTTGTAAAAGTCATTTGCATATATTTTGCAGCCCTAAAATACGTTTAAAACAGAAAAATAGGGGATCTAAAACTCACCTTTTGCACCCTTCAAACCAAACTTCTTCGAACTCGAGCTCACAAGGTGTTCTAACACCTAATTCATGCCAAAAGCACACAACCGAACACACATACACACATAAGGCTCGGTCCAACTTGTGAATTCGGTTGAAACCTTACAAAACATAAGAAAACTTAGCTTTCAGCAAATTCTTCTTCTCCTTCTCTCTATAAAACTGATGTAACTCTGCTCTCTCTCTCTCTCTCTCTAAAAAGTCGACAGCAGTTGCTGAAGAAAGCAGTGGGTGGCCATGCGTCCGTTTTAAACATAATAATAATAAAGTTTGCCTCTAGCACAACTTTAACCCCTTAACTTCGGTTATTTACTTTTCTTTCTTTTTACTCTTCTTTTCTTTCTCTTATAAAATTTCCGGGTGTTACAAAGACCACCATCAAAACATTAATCATATGCACATCTTTAATATAAAAAACAATTAAGGACAAAATAAGACCACCATAAAAAATATGTCTTTAACACCCAAATGACTTGCTATAACTAAATATGGCTTTATATAAACATAAAACAACACAATGGCATATCTAAAGCCCTATTTAAGCCTAATAGTGAGTCGTTAATCACATATTTCTTTAGCACTAATATAAATTTGTTGTATCTTAATGTCACTTTATGTAACAGAAATCAACATAATAATGGTTATAAAGGTCTATTATGATCTCATTATAGACAATCGTTCATCATACACGTGTTTTAATAATTGACATGTTGTAACATAATGTGCATTTGTGAAACCTAATACAACATCATAATTCATGTCAATGGCAGTTAAGGCCTAAAAGCAGACAACTAACCATAAACACGTGTCTTTAAAACCAAAATGTTTGTTGTAACCTAAGGTCATTTTGTGTAACCTAAACAACATAATAATACATGTCAAGACCAAGGCTCAAGATAAATAAAAAAGAATATATTCATTGTTATTCCATCGGGAATTTCTAGTATGTTTCTGAGGGATATAACAACAATCAATCAGTTAGTGATTATATTACTAATTCATCAAAATATTTAGGTCAAATGTAAACAATAGAAGCACATTTTGTACTACCTCCCTCCCCTCCCTCCCCCGAGGCCATTCCTAATTCCATTATATCTCTTAAAAATTTCAGCCATTATCCCAAGCCACCAGTTAAGCTCCATGTCCATCACCACCATCTCTGTTGTGATCACTATATATGTTTTTCTCTATTCTTTCCAATTATTAGTCTTCATATGTATATTTATGTATTTTTATATGCATGAATGCATGTTTATGTATAAGTTTTGGTATCTAAGTATTGGAATCTATGTCTATTATATTGTTGAAAGGAAAAAACTATGTATAGGAACAATTTCTATTATTAGTTGTACTTGTTCCAAATGGCAAAATCTAAAGCACATTAAGAGCGGAAATATGATGTTTCGCTTGTTTAAAAAAGGTTTCATGACTAATTACATATTACAGTGAAAACTTGGTGAAGAAAGGCAGACTACAACCCAAGTCCTTATTATGAAGGATATGCTATGTCAGGATAAGATATTACCTAGTATATAAGATGAAGTAACATTTAAAATAAGTTATACTACTAAACAAAAGATTCATTCTTACAAAAGATATTCCATGTTGTTCTTAAGGATTATTCTAGGTTGTCCCATCATTGAGTGTGCAATGATATCTTTCATGCCAAATGGTAATAAACCTAATTTGGTCATGAATTACATGCCAATTACTTCTATACTTAAAAGAATTTGTAAATAGAAGAAAACAAAACCATATAATTTGTTTTTAAGATCATCAAACAAAACCAGTTATCATGGTACATCTAAAAACTGGTCAAGCTTAGTAGCTTTTGAATTCAAATGATCCTAGAATTGTAAATGAAATCTAAAGCATTCTATATAGTTATTCACAGATGGATTCAATCTGAATAGTTTTAAAACAAATGTGTATTTAGCATACCTATTCTTTTTTACTGTCTACAATTTACCCCATTAGATGGTATGAAACATTCAAATGTTTATCTTATGTTAGTCACTCACTAAACAAAGTCTCAAATATAATAAGTTGAATGAGGTATATGAGTACGAATGCTTACATACACGGGTAACCATAAGAATAACTACATGATGAGAATCACACTACTATGCATTGTTAGTGAGTTCCCTACTTTTATAATGTTATCTAGTTGGAGCATAGACCAAAACATAATCCAAATGTCATATCTAGAGGTTAGGAAAGATGTAGAGATATATTGCTCATAACCAAACTTGCACATTTTTAAGCATATATTCAAAATGTAAATTCTAAAGGTAAGGAATATGCGTTCATGCAACAACTACTCCTAATTGCCATATAGGAATGATTCTGCTTTGATGCGAGATGTAACAAGGGACTTGAACAATTTATTTCTTGTCATATGTTTAAAAAATTATGCATAGAAGTCTCAAAATAGTTACAAAAGAATAGTTCAATAATCATTTATAATATGGAACAAGTATGACCACCAGGTACCTTCGATTCAATGGAATACCTAGTGATGTATTTGGCATGGAGCCATTTTAAGTGGTCACAAGGACTTTGTTCATTGTAATGAACTATCTAATTGTTGCTTGTTAGATTTTCAACAAAATATAGAAATAAGACATAATTTGTGTGTGGATAAGTTTTGCTCTCCACATTCAAACTATTTTGGTTACCGTTACTGCAAAAGCTAATAAAAGATACCATCTTGTATATCTTTGTTTATAAAGGGTGAAACAAGAGATTCTTATAAATGATTAGACATGAAAGATCCACATGTACACCTTGTTGAAGTGTATAAGTGCATGTTCAACATACCTTTTGCTAGCTTGTATAAAGAATGTGTATGAATCGAATAGAAATATCCATATGCTATTTTTTTTGGATGAACCCAACAAAAAAGGGTTTGCTAAATAGATTTCCAAACGCATTAGTGTGAAAATTTTAAAATGTATAAACCATAATCCATATGTGTTTATTAATTAACTGATTAGTTTAATTTTTTTTATTTGTATCTCAATCATCTAGTAGTCACTAAAGCAATAAAAAGAAAACCCTAGTAAACAAACTCATTTGTTCTTTATTTCACGTAGTTTTATTACTAACTGTTGAAGTGTATAAGTGGATGTTCGACATACCTTTTCCTTTGAGTGAGAGGTTGATGCAAGAATATTGTTGAAGTTATGCTCCTGGATAGCATACTTCTTTGCTTCACCTCAGCTATTACTAGCTGGGCTTGAGCCTCAGTCAACTTTGAAACTAAGTCTTTTATTTGAGCCCCGTAGTTGGACTGCTCATGTTTTAAAGTAGATGCAGTGTTTTCTAACTCTTTAGTTTTTAGAGTATAGTCAGATTCTGCTCTTTTAAAATCAGCTTTCAGTATGTTTAAAGACTCAATATCAGACTTAAGTTTCAAGTTGTAGTCCTGTACAACTTAACCTTAGCTAAACAGTCAGGAGTATAGATATGTTCACATACCTTGGTATCATCTGTGCCAGTCATGAGAGCTTGAGCAGGAGTGACATCTTGCACCATAAAGCTCCAGTCAACTTCTTGAGCAACAGTTGCGGTTTGTTATGTTGGCTTGGTTACAGCTTGTGTGGTAGTGATGTTAGGAGGCTTGACCTGCTCCAGGATTGGATCTTGGAGCTTTGCATTCCCTTGTAAAGTGACCAAGTTGGTTACAATTATAACACTTAGCCTTTGCCTTGTCATGCCCAAATTTGCTGTTTGCTGGGTTCTGAGGGAATTGCCTTCTAGTTCTCTTGTAGAACTTCTTTGCTCTATAGGTAAGGAGAGCCATTTACTAGACAATGTCCATGTACTCAAAATTATCTGGGTTGAAACACTCCAGATCATCAAAACAGAACTGGAAATCACTGGAATGTTCCTTTCCTGAGACATAAGCACAATTTTCCTAAAAAGGACCTTGTTCAGATTATTGACACTTAGGTGTCTCAGGGAAAGTGATGTAAGGCCTAGATGAGCATCATGGCTGCTGGTGTTATAGGTCAGGTACATCTGGGGCTGTGGAGTTGTTACACCTTCAACAACATGTAAAGCATTGCTGACGGGAGGGGTTGAGCTGCCATTCATCTGCCGCTTGTTCAGATCCTCCATCTCCATACTGTATGCATCAAGGATTCCATACAGTTCAGTCATAGTGAGTGTTCCAAGGTTTTCAAATCTCTGATAGAAGCATAATAGAAAGTCCATTCATGAGGAAGAGCACTCATGAATTTCCTTAGTATGTCTCTCTTTTCAAGAGTCACACTCATGGACTGCAGAGATGCTATCAGATCCATGTATCTGAAGTATTGTTGCCTTAAGGTTTCACCATCAACGTAGGTGAAGTTCTTAAACTGTTGCTTCAGAGCATCCTTCTTGGATTCTTTAGATTCTGAGGAACCAGAGTACATCAATTTCAAGGCATCAAAGAGTCCTTGGCTGTTGTGCAATGCTCAAAGCCTGCCATAATGGAGTTTGGTATGGCAGTGAGCAAGACAGTCATAGCTTTGCTATTAATATCAATCTTCTTGTAGTCTTCACCAGAGTAATCTTTGACTTCCTTTTCAATCATGGCACCATCTCCAGTTGATAAGACCACTTTTGGTATGTATGGTCCATGAGTAACAGACTTGCACATATGGGAATCTTGATACTTGATGAAGCCTTCAATGCGTTGACAATAGCGCCTGAAGTTATTAGGAGTAATAATGGGAGCTTTGGTCATGGTTCCCATCTCTGGTTCAGCAGACTTCTGGTTAAGGGCCATTTTGGTTGAGTGAGTGAGTTTGAAGAAACAAGGGTGATTTGGGATGGTTAGATCTCACAATCAAGAGCCTGGAGCTCTGATACCAATTACAGGATCGATATAAGTCTCTCAACACTTAGTGTTTCTCATAAACTGGATAAGTATCACTCGTTTAATGAATGCAGAATCAAGAACTCAGTTGATAATAATATAATAAGTAAAGAACACAATAAATGGTTTTCAAGATTCTTGTATATTTTATCTCTCAACTAAGTATTACAAGACTCATGCAGAAGCATAGATACTAAGTTACAATGAGCGACTATATATACTACTATCTACAGCTTGTTATACATAGATAGCATGCTGGGACTTACTACTAAACAAAACCTATATTGTTATAGGGAAGGTATCTTAGATAAAGTATTATCTAAGATAAGGTAAGTCATGGAGTCATGACAGGTCCATGACTTACCTTTTGGTCATCAACTAAAGGTGGCAACTGTACCAACTAAGGAATAGTGAACAGTGGACAAAAGTAATGTTAACCACATGAACGTGGAAAGCATCTTGCAATGAGTTAGAGTAGGCAGCAAGTGTCAGTCGGACCATGCTTTGTCCAGTGGTTCATACTGTGATTCTTCCGAAGGTAAAATGGCTTCGGAAGAATAAGTTCTTCCGAACCATTTATACTTTGGAAGATACACCTTCTTCCGAGGCTTTGTCTTCGGAAGACTATGTCTTCTAAGTGTTTACTTCGGAAGGAGATCTTCCAAGTCTCAGAAGACTGAGTTCATCCTTCGGAAGTTCTTCGAAAGATCATCTTATAAGCTTCAGAAGTTGCAGCATTGCCTTCGGAAGACTTCTCTTAGTTGTACAGATTTCTTCTAAGTGTTGTTTCGGTTGCACCAGCCGTAAATAGATCCAACACAAACCTTCAAATTCTAACAAGTTTTTGCATCTAGATCATGTTTTTGCATTTTACAAAGTTTTTGCAAAATCAAAATCGGTCATAGTTTTTGTATGGATAATAAAGTTTTCACATTGTGAAGTTTTTGCAAGAGAGAATTTTTACAAAAGATGGTTAGTACTACAAAGATTTTACATGAAAAGTTTCTTATGAAAAGTTTTCTTATGGAAAATTTTTTGAAATGAAAAGTTTTCTCATGAAAAATTTTTCTCATAAGAAGTTTTCTCATGGAATATTTTCCCATGAAAAGTTCTCGCATGAAAGTTCTCGAATGGAAAGTTCTCTCATGAAGGGTTTTCTCATGAAATGTTCTTGCATGAAATGTTCTTGAATGAAAAAGTTCTCGCATGAAAAAATTTTCTCATGAAAATGTTCACGCAAAATACGGCTATTTTTACAAGGTTTTCACATGATGCAGTTATTCCCATAAAAACTTCAACCAAAATCGACTTTTATGAGTTTGAATCACTTCTACTGTCTCAAATCTTCATTTTCCACCGTCAAAAGTCGAAGATAACAAGCGTAATGATGTAACAAAGTAGATTTCATGTGTGTTCACCCTCGGCTTCACCTTCTTCTACTTCGAAACCGGTCCAAACTCGATCTAAGCATTTAGATCTTCAACCTCCATATTTAACGTCTCAAATTGATGATCGCGGGATGACAATCCATGTATCAACAACAACATCTTGCTCTGATACCAAATATCAAACATCCTCATCAGGATCAATTCTGTGACAACCCTAAAAATTAAGTTTAGACAAGTTATATACAAATAAGATTCTCATACATGTTATTCATTATTTCACTAACCCCTTATAAATTATATGTGTTTATGTGTGTGTATATATATATATATGTTGTACGTGTACATGCAAACATGCATGCACAAAATTTACGTATGCATGTATCCAATACATAACTGTATAACATCAAATCATACACCAAATGGAATAAGATACAACCCAACTAAACATCATAATACATCAAAAAGCACTTGGTATCAAAACAAAACAAATCAAACCTTAAACACTTAAAACATGATCATAACCGAAGCTCTAAACCCGGCTCATTAGAGCAACTAAAACCACCTGATTAAAATCCTAAGCTTGGTGATTAATCACCTTAATCGATTTGGACACCTCACTACCCCATCTAGCCGTCACCTTGCACCTTGTGTTTCAAGAATTGGACACTTCATTGACCTATACTAGCTTATTCATCCATGCTAGCATGTAGATATCATGATTGTGCCATTAATGGCAATCGACCCATTGCACCATAAAACTCTCAGACCACTCCACCACTACAATCACTTCGACCACCACCATCACCTTCACACCACTCCACCACCTTGAACTCAATCACGATACCACCATCACTTTCTCTCAAAACTCTCGGTCACCACCATACCACCACCATAACCGAACACCACCATCATTTCACCCTTGGTCACTATAACCATTGTTTGTCACCACCATCTCCTACACCATCTCTCGGTTCTCCCTATCAAACACATACCAACCGTAACCTTGAGTGCTGTTAGGTCTGAAAGATAGTCTAATATTATCAACACAGTCAAAGTCAACAAAGTCAACGTCAACGGTCAAAGTCAACAGAAAAGTCAACATGATGCGTTCGGGACGAAGATTAGAGACAAGACGTTGAAGATATATTTGTCTAGGATGTTTATTGTTAATAAATACATTTTGTGTCGACAAAATATATTTAATCTTGTTTTTTAGACATTTTGGGTTTTATTTATAATTTCTAATTGTCATAGTTTAGGGTCCTAAGTGTCATTAGTAAATTGTCATTTACTATATATAGTAAAGTATGGCAAATAGGGTTTTAAGCTTGGAGGAGCTAGTGATTAGGGTTTCCACTTTCAGATTATTTTGTAATCACATTTTTGGATCAAACAAGGGGTTTTGAGTTGTTCTTGAAAAAAAAAATTGTTAGTCCAGGAGCACTTGAATCAATCAAATAACATGAAGATTTAGATCAAAATGATAAACTATCAAGAACTTGGATGAACACACAAGAACTTCAATGAAAAACCCCTATTTGATCCATATTGATTTGCATAAGATTTTAATTACATGGAAACCCTCAAATCTAGGTCTTGCAAGCTTAAAAACCCTAATTGTCATACTTTACTATTTATAGTAAATAACAATTTACTAATGACACTTAGGACCCTAAACTATGACAATTAGAAATTACAATTAAAACCCAAAATGTCTAAAAACAAGATTAAATATATTTTGTCGACACAAAATATATTTATTAACAATAAACATCCTAGACAAATATATCTTCAACGTCTTGTCTCTAATCTTCGTCCCGAACGCGTCATGTGGACTGTTGCGTTGACTTTGACCGTTGACGTTGACTTTGTTGACTTTGACTGTGTTGATAATATTAGACTATCCTTTAGACCCAACAATATTCCCCCTTAGTCTACTATTATCAACGTCTTTCATCGTGATCAGTACCGATAAGTCAACTGAACTTGATCTTCAATTTGGTAAGCTTCAGTCTCAATGTAGAGGTCTAACAATATTCCCCCTAGACTGATGCTTTCTAAGTTTTGTTGCTGAAGATCTTTATCTCACAAGTTCCCCCTTTTTCTATGGTCCCCCTTGTCGTGTGCATCCTCTCAGATATAAAGAAGACCGGTTTCTTGAATCTCTGAGTGCTTTAGAAGATGTAGGAGGAGGATTCCTAGCTCGGTATCATCTGTAAATTAGAGGAACAGGTTCTCTGATCAGGTACATTGCGCAACTGATGATCGGCCATCACTTACGGCAAAAATCTAAAAACACATTCACAAATACAATCTCGACATATTTCTCGTTAGATCATTTCAACAAAACAAATAAACCCGTGTTTATCTGTTTATGAAAACAAGCGAACCCGTGTGTATTTGTGTGTGCAATTTCCCGTGAAATGCATGAAAATGATAAAATTCTAACAGCATAATATGGAAGACCTAAAAGAATTTTGAAATGAAAATTTATTACATTTTATTATTATATATATATATATATATTTTATTTTAATTATTATTTTTTTTTAATTTTATATATCTATTAACTTTTTTTTATAACCGAGAACTGAATCAATCATGAGATCACATCCTCAAAATATACTTTAGCATAAAGATGAAATTAATTATCAACAAGCAATGACATCATACTGATAACTGAAACCAATCACAGTCTTTGAATGATTTTGAAATTCTCAAACAAATCAATAACGATTGCTGATATGTTTGTCCACTTAAACTCATACCCTATCTTTTTCAACAAGCATCAGATGATTCGTTAAGGTTCGATTAAGCACTTTAGAATGCTAGGACCCCATAATCATTTGGCAAAAAAAACCCTCACCCAACCTCAGGATTTCTTGAATTTTGTTATGATCTTTATAGAACAAGGCTTGTGCATGAGTGTGTAAGTAATTATCAACAGAATATTGTATTCTGTGATGAATTCATCATTTAGATGATTTGACACAACTTAGATTAAAATGATGAGAGCTCCAGGTCTATACTCACGTATAACAAAGGAGATGACCATTTAATCATGTGCTGATGAGAGCTCCAGGTCAGTACTGTCGTACAGCAAAGGAGATCATCACTCCAGGTCAGTACTTCCGTACAGCAGAGGAGATTAGCACAAACACAAGACACATAAATACACCAAACATGGCAAAGAGATAGAGATATGATTTGTATCATGTCGGGTGAAAGATCAATTCTCAATCCAATTTTTGTCGGGACTCAGTTTTCGTGCAGGCCAAAATGATTGCGTAAATCCAGACATCCTTAAGCATATAATTTAATTTAAATCATCATGCTGTTGTCTACTTTATTCTACAGGCTGAGCCTACCAACCATATCATTAAAGAATCTGTTTGTTTTTCTATTATTTGTAACTAAAAATAAGATGTAAATCAGATAATAGCATCAGTTACTATCATATCTCATTTTAAAAACGCAAGTCATGCAAAAACAAGCATTTCAAGAAGATAACACTCACTTCTCAATCATCTTGAATCAAGTTCTCAGTTCTCTTTTCATTTTTATTTACTTATACTCTCCCCTAAATTTTTATTTTTAGCAAACCTATTATAATTTTTTTTACTTTTGTTAATATTTTTTAAGCTTTTTTTTATTTTTAAACTGTACAAAAATTTAAATTTACAAAAGAAGGTCTTCCAAACTACACTGATTATCAAGAGAAGAAATGAATTATCAAGAAATATGCAGTGACTGTGAAGTAAGAACTGTGAGAATGCAGATAAAAATTCAAATTGTGGATATAATACCATGACCTTAACCTGTTTGTTCCGCCTCAAATTTGAATTAGGAACAATCCCTGTCAGTAAACCGGATACTAACAGTCCTCCTGAATTGTTCCTACACTCATAAACAGATTAGTTAGAAAGTGGAACCCAGGCCAACGTAGTCCTGGAAGTTCCTTTTTCATCAAGATAAGTAACAAGCTTCTGCACACAACCGTTTAAACAATCGGGGATTGTTGTATCCTTCTTTTTAATTTGCCAAATTTGTTTCGGTTCAATTAACTTGGATTTGAATGAATTAAATTTGGAAATCATTTTCTGTTTAAGACTAGAAGGAAAAGAATTTGGTTTTGTAGCTTTGGTCATTTTCATCTTTGTATCATGTGAAACCGGCTTCACATGAAAAGGTTTGGATGGAGGGTTTTTCATCCCACCATTCAAAGATGTGTGCTTTTTATCTCTTAAAATAGGAAAGCAACCCATGTTGTCTTTATCGTTTAGAACTTTCCGTTGAATCTGAGGACACTTCTTTAGCACGTGACCTTTTTTTCCACATCTAAAACAAGCCTTGAAAGGCTTTTGGTTCTTTGTAGTCTCGTGGAGATTAGAAGAGGGTGGAGCCTGCTCTGATGTTGTTCCAGAGGATGAGAACTGGACATTCTTATGGGAACCTTTTGATGTAACAGATGAGGACAGAGAGAGTTTCCGCTGAGTTTCACCCTTTTGTAAGACTAGTGACTTGGTAGACTTGGAGGTAGATTTGTGACAAGCTTGATGGATAGAAGATGAATATGGTGAGTGCTTCTGCTGAGTTTTGAAAGAACTGCTGATTTGTTTAGCAGTTGGGGATGAGATCCGGATAGGTCTTGATTCAGCTTTTAGAAGCTTTTGAGACTTGACAGCTTCAAGTGACATATTGATCTCTGAATTTCTGAGACTTTTCTTTGTCTTTGATTCGTCATCTGAACTTGTCCAGTCTTCAATAGGCACCTCTACTTCCAGTGGATCTTGATTAATAGGATTTGAATGTGTTGTTGTTGTTGTAGCTTGATGATTAGGTGATTCCTGAACAATCTCTTCTTTCACACTCCTGACAGGGTCATAAGTAGGAATTTCACCTGCTTTAAATTTATCAAAGAAGTTAGAAGAAGCAACTGTTACAGATTTGCAAACAACAGGAACTAAACAATCATTAGCTTGACTGTCAGCATCCGGTTTACTGTATCCCATACCAATAGGAGAATCATAATCATCTCGCACCTCTTTAAGATTAACCCCTTCTAATCCTGCATGCAAACTATTAGTATCCTTCTGAATAATCTCTTGAATCAATTCATTTGTAGGATGAGGAGTGGGTGTAGGAGAATAACATAAAGTACTAGGTGGAGGATAAACATATGCATTATCCTTATGACCCAACCCGGTCTTGATTTTAGCCCCCCTATGTCTTTTGCATAATTCCTCCTGTTTCATACCCAAAAGAGTCTATTTTTCCAACTTATTTTTAAGCTTTCTTGTTTCAAACTCAGCAAATGTAACTTGTTCAGTCAAGTAATTGACTTCACAGTTCTTTTCCAAAAGAGTTCTCTTCAAATGTTCGATTTCTTTCAAAGCTTCTCTCAATTTAATAAAATATTTTGATTCATTCATTTTCAGCTCTGTGTTGGTTTTCTTTAATTCATTTTCATTCATTATAAGTAACCTGTTAACTTTATATATACCGACCAAACGGATTTTGCATGCGGAGGAACACATGTCTTCAACAATATCATAAGGAAGACCCATTACCAGTTTTTCTGCCGCGAGAGCACGATCACATTGGCAATAAGGAGTGTTATTTTTGTACTCCTCCACAGCTGCTTTCTTGGCTTCTTCAATCACTACTTCCATCTTCATTTTTGTCTTCTCAGCTTCATAAGCCTCAGCTCTTGTACCCTCAGCAGCATACATAGTTTCCTCAGCGACAACCTGTTTCTTAACAACATCCCTAGGCACCTGCCCAACTGTTTCCTTCTGAACCACAACTTCACATACTAACCCTTTTTGAACAACAGCTTTTCCGACCGGCTTCTCACCAATCTCACAATCCTTGACCTTTTGAACTTCACACGGGCTTGACCAAACATTATTAGCGGTAGCTTCTCCATGAGCTTCACACCAGAATTCTTTGAATAGATCAAAGTTTTTAATGAACTCATCATCACTTTCAACCACTTCAGCAACCAAAGCATGATTGATTTCTTCTTCTGATTCCTTGATTTCAGCACTTCGATCAAAGTTGATGAGTAGTGTTGTTTCATTCTTTGTATCTGCAAAACAGTCAAACTGACTTTGTGCCATTGTGAGATTATCTGATTTAAAGTCTTCTGAAGATGACATTTTTTGAACAATTAAACGACCCAAAAATATTTTTCCCAAAAATTGTAAAAATAATTCTCCCCCGGGAAAAATAATTTTTTTTAAATGACTCGCTAGAAAATCTTAGCAACTGAGGTCACAAATGACATTTTTTTTATAAATCTTTTAAAAATGTTGAAAATTTCTTTATCGGGATGAAAGCAATTAATCCCAATTTGTCAATTTTCTGTGATTTTTTTTTAAATCAATATAACCTCATTGACCCGAATTACATACAAAATAACCCGAAACCTGATGTTGCTATATGATTGATTAGGCATAACAAAATAGGGGGAAACAAATGTTAAACCCGTGAGCCATCAACATGAAAGAGAGGTAAACTCAAAGTACAATCCATTTAAACTTTCCAAACCCTAAAACACTCAAACTCCTCAAACTCCCTCAAACACCCACAAATTCCCTCACTCTCTCTTTTCTTTCCAACACACATACAACAACAACAATCATCTGCAACACCCAACAACGAATTAGACCCCCAATCTACTCACAAACCAAAGCACGATGATGATGATGATGTTGATGATGATTCTACTTCAAAAACCCCCAATCCTTCGATGCTCTCACTTCTCTCCCTCTCGATCTCTCAAACCCTCTGTCCCAAAAACACCAACAACTGAAGCTGTTATCGATTGGAGGTTCGATGATGTTGTTCCAATGTTGTTGAAGGGATCGACCGAAGATGACGATAGCCGAGGGGTGTGCTGGATTCGGTCGCTGATTGGTGGTCGGTCGAAGGAGTTGAAGGTGATTTGGGGGTTCAATGGTTTGAATTCAAAGGTCGATCGAGATGAGGTTGGTGTCGGTCAAAGATTTAACACATCCATCGTGGATGTGTTTTTCAGCAGTTTGTATGTTAATCGTGGACGAGGGTCGCCGGAGGAGGAAGGACAATTTCAACACGAGGGGCAATTTCAAGGGTTTAAGAGCTTTCAACACATTCACGAACACACAGTCTCTTTTCTACCTTTCTTTTCCTTTTGGTTCGATTTTGATGATGGTGACTAATAAGATGGGGTTGTTGGGTGGAGGTTGGGCGGTGATGGTTATGATTGTGGGTATGGTGGTGGATCTATGATTCTGTTGTGGTGAGGGTGTCGTGTGAGGGGGGCTGCGGGTGAAGGTGTGGCAGCGGGTTTGTCTGTGGGTGGTGGTTTGGGGTTTCCAGTGGAGGTGGTGGTAAGGAGGGGAGGCTGTGGTTGTTGTTTGTTTTGATGATGATATGGTTTAGTGGTAGTCGATAGTGGTTGTGGCTTTTTTTTTTAATTTCGCAGCTTATAGATTCACTGGTTTGGGACTTAGTTTCGCCGGAAAATGCGTACTTTCGCCGGAGAAACAGTAGTTTCGCCGGAAAACCTTGAACTTTCATTCAGAAAAGTGCTAAATTCGCTGGATGAAGATGTTGAAGGTTCTTCAAGGCTGCCAAGAACACCAAGAACACACACAGTGTGTGTGTGTGAGATAAACACCTTCAAACTTCAAATTTCTTTTTGATTTCTTGTAGAAATCGATTTGTAGATGTAAAATATGATATCAAATGTTGTATTTCTGCTATGAAATGATGTAGATCTGATCAAAATCAGTGATATTGAAGAACACAAAAAACTCAGATCTAGTTTCTCTCTAAAACCCCATTTTCTCTCTCTAAGAAATTCCAAAAATCAGTAATAAAATTTTCAAATCAGCAATAGAGATTGATTCAAGTTGGCTCTGATATCAAATTGTTAGTCCAGGAGCACTTGAATCAATCAAATAACATGAAGATTTGGATCAAAATGATAAAATATCAAGAACTTGGATGAACACACAAGAACTTCAATGAAAAACCCCTATTTGATCTATATTGATTTGCATAAGATTTTAATTACATGGAAACCCTCAAATCTAGCTCTTGCAAGCTTAAAAACCCTAATTGTCATACTTTACTATTTATAGTAAATAACAATTTACTAATAACACTTAGGACCCTAAACTATGACAATTAGAAATCACAATTAAAACCCAAAATGTCTAAAAAGAAGATTAAATATATTTTGTCGACACAAAATATATTTATTAACAATAAACATCCTAGACAAATATATCTTCAACGTCTTGTCTCTAATCTTCGTCCCGAACGCGTCATGTTGACTGTTGCGTTGACATTTACCGTTGACGTTGACTTTGTTGACTTTGACTGTGTTGATAATATTAGACTATCCTTCAGACCCAACAAGTGCTCAACATCGGTTTGCAAGAAGATCACGATCTTGGAAGCTCAAAACAACCACTCAAGTCGATTCATCAAAGAAAGAAGCTACCATCAGCTACCCTTTACCCTCTCTTATTACCAAGAATTAAGGTTTCAACTCTTAAACTAACTAAAATTTTAAGTTATATGTGTTTTAACAACACATATAATCAACCATTGTGATTAAAACATGAAAAGCCTTCATCACACACTCCAAATATTTCATCTTCTTTAGAATTCAATAAGAAAGGTTTTGAAAATCTAAAAAATATGATAAGTTATGAAATTAAACAAAAAGATTACAAATAAGGGTTAAAATTTTGCATAAACTTGATAAATTTGTTATACTACTTAAATAACTATGATTATGGGAATAAAAATGGTAGATATATTAGAAATATTAAGATTAAGGTTCTGCAAATTTTGGTACAAATGTAATCAGTAAAATAATTTATGTAAATTATTTAAGTGTTTGGAAAAGAATTTTCTGCTAGAAGAACCGAACCTAGCAAGAAGCTGGAAAAATTATATGTTGATTCTTATGATTTAAAAGACTTGTAGAAAAATTTTTGTGGTTTAATTTCGAAGTTATGCATAAGTTATGAATTTTTAAAATTTATGTTATTTGAAAATCGGGAAATATATTTAAACTGTAAAATAAATCATGAGAAATTTACACAACACATGATAAACAGAAGAGAACAATTTCAATGAAAATTGGAATTTTAAGACATATTCTGCTATTTTTAACAAATATTGTTGATAAAAATCATGAAAATAGGTTCTGTTATGATTCAGGACTTAAGAAAATTTGGAGAAAATTTACATTTTGTAGTATCTATTCTAACAAAATTTGATTAATTTTAGAGGCTCGAAGGTATTTCTATTAATTTATGTAATTAAATATAAAAATTTCAAAAAATAAACTGTACTTAATTAATATATGGAATTTTTATATGTTATATATGATTTTGGATCTATCTGCTATAAAATTTTATAGTATATATTTGATTATAAATTTTGTAATGAATTTTATAATCTAAGGTGCTAAAAATGTTAAAGAAATATTAATTGTTTGCAAATATTTTTATAGGTTATCCATTGGAGTAAGAGGTGAGACTCATAACTCCATTTTGTATTTATAAAATTTTTGGGGAAAAAAGCATACTGTTTTATGATTGATGCATTATTATAAAATTTTTGAGATATACTCTCATTTATGATACAACCATTAGTTCGGATGTGGAACCGTTGGATAATATAGGTAGCTACTTAGGAAAATATTTCCTGCACCAACAGGATGAGTATTGTGATGCTGTATTATCTGATTTTGTGAATTATGTTATGACAGTTATGAATCATTTGATTATTAAGTAAGGTTTGTTGTATTTGATACATCAAAAATATTTTGTTTAAAATTAAAACTATGATCTCACCGACTATCTGTTGACCATTTTGAGTATGTTTTTTCAGGTAATAATGTCTAACAACATAAGATTCTCTTTTGACGTTTACAACGGCTGGGGTGATCTAGTAGGGAAAGTTTGTGTGAGTTTAACTGTTAATCTTGTTGATCTCAGTCTGACGGTGGATGCTCATTTCCATCGCCTTTGAAGATGAAGCAGTTAGACTAAAAATGTTTGTAATAGGGTTATGTTAAAGTTTTCTATGCTAAATTAACCCGAACGGATATTATTATATGTTTATGTTATGTTTATATGTGTTGTTTGTTAATATTTCTTTTAACCGATGCGTTCTGGACAAGCAAGTCACATCCAAAAACGCTTCACGCTTCCACCGGGATGTGACAGGTTGGTAACAGAGCCATTGGTTATAGGGAATTAGGTATAATAAATACCTAGGCTATAACGATAAGCTCGTATAATGACAAAAATTTTAGCATGATTTAGAAAATATATATATACATATATTATGTGCATAAATGAACATTTTGTGCTCACGTAATAACAAATTATGACTTTATATATATATAAAATTTTGTGTGCCGTTAAAATTATTCTTTGTACATATGTGTTATATGCTAACTATTTGATATAATCAGTTGGCTAACAAATTTTAGTAAAATTCATATAAAGCACCCTGTAGCTATGAGTACTTCTGATTCAAACAGTTGCCATAGTGAAACTGATCCCTTGGAGAACTCGGACCATAGAAACTTTAAGGAAATAACACCTGAACCAGAACCCCAGCAAATTATGGAAACTTCTCGAATTGAAGTTGAGAATAACTTTAAACCAAAATTTTATGCCCGACGTGCACCAGTAAACATCAGGGGATATACAATTAAGACCCCTAGGAAAAAGATACGACGTGGAGACAGATTTTTGGCTAAGCAAGATGAAGGCATAGAAATACAAAATTCTGATTCTTCCGGGAACGAAGGAAAAATAACTAAAAGACAAAAGCTGAATGAGGATCAAGAGAAGACAGTTCAGCGGACCCTTAAAAAGCTCAAGAAAATACAACAAGGAATCTGGAAGATCTAGAAGGATATTAAGAAATTAAAGACACCCAAGAAAAATATCTTTGCAAAGATATGGAAATGGATTCGCAAGAACTAGAAGTTATCCAGTCTAACTTGTCAAAATAAAAAAAATAAAGAACTTGATGATATATATATATATATGTGTTTAAATTTCTATCTGTTATGTGTTAGATAAGATTTGTGTTAAAATTTCTACTTATGATACTAATTATAATTAACTATAATGAATCATGCTGCCAAGAAGAAGCACTCGGCCTGTACTAAGAACAGCACGAGTTGGATGACCCAGAACCCGACTTGGGGAAGAAACACCTGTGACTAATAAAACAAATAAGAATGATAGGATTTCTCAACTGGTGGCTCAACAAATAGAGGCTACAATACCTACTCTGATAGCCCAACTACAACAGAATCTAAACTTTAGAACCACAACACACCGAAATGAAGGACTAGAAAATGTTAATCCAGATGAATGACAAGAAGAAGAAATTTAAAATGGAGTCACAAAAGGATGCTCTTACAAGACTTTTATGTCATGCAGACCCCAAGAATTTGATGGAAAAGGAGGAGCTGTACAAGCCCTACGTTGGTTAGATGAAATTGAAGCAGTCTTAGAAATTAGTAATTGTGCTGACAATTATAAAACACTGTTTGCTTCACATTCACTTAAACGAGAGGTACAATCCTGGTGGAAAATGGAAATGCAAACTAAAGGTAGGCATGTCATGAATAAGATAAGTTAGGAAGAATTCAGAAACCTAGTAATTGAAAAATATTGTCCTTATAATGAAATAGAAAAGCTAGAAACTGAATTCCTGGCGTTAGAGATGAAAGGAGCAGCACATCGAGAACGGACAGGTATAACGAACTCTCCAGATTAGTGCCATACCTGATAACCCCTGAAGCTAAAAGGATAGGAAGGTATATTTGGGGATTAGTACCATAAATAAGAGGATTAGTTAAATCTGCAATGCCCAAAACCTTCCCGGAGGCAGTAAGCCTATAAGGAAGCCTAACAGATGAAATGATAAGAAATGGATCTTTAAGCAATCAAAGAATAGGGGAGAAAAGGAAATGGAATGATAACCACACAGGAAGGAAATTTGGAGAAAACCCTCAGAAAAGGATAACCCGACTTCCACATAGAAATTTCTTAGGAGCAGTGCGAGAAAAGAAAACACAGATGGAAAGACAACCATGGTGCAGTACCTATCAAAGATATCACCATGGAAATTGTATGCTAGTAATTTGTTATAATTGCAAAAAGAATGGACATATATCCCGAGACTACAAGAACCCCACCAACCCTAAACCAGTCTGCTATCAATGTGGAAACGAAAACCATTTTCGTAACGAATGTCCACAACTGAAAGGCAAGGCTCCAGTTAACCAAAACAACCCCTGTGGAAGAGCTTTCGTAATGCAAGCTGAAGAAGCTCGGCATGAACCAGAAGTAGTAACGGGTACGTTCCTTATTAACAATCAGTACGCAACAGTATTATTTGATACGGGAAGAAGCTCGGCATGAACCAGAAGTAGTAACGGGTACGTTCCTTATTAACAATCAGTACGCAACAGTATTATTTGATACAGGAGAAACTCGTAGTTTTATTTCAAATACCTTTAGACCGTCACTTAATCTAACTTCTGAGAAACTACAGCACAAATATATGATAGAGTTAGCTGATGGTAAAATAATTGAAGCTGGTGAAATCATCCCTAACTGTACTTTAAACCTAGATGAACATTGTTTTGATATAGATCTGATTCCTATTGAATTAGGAGGTTTTGATATTGTTGTAGGTACGGATTAGTTAAGTAAGAATCAGGCTGAAATTATATGTGGTAAAAAGGATGATAAAAATTCCTTTGGTTAATGAAAATAGAACACTATGTCTGTATGGAGAAAAACCTACGGGTGCTATGAAAATAATTTCCTGTAAGAAAGCACAAAAATGTTCAAGAAAGAAATGCTTAGCTTTCCTGGCCTATATAGTTAAAACAAAACTAGATAAGATGAATCTAGAAAGTGTTCCTATTATCAATGAATATCCTGAAGTTTTCCCTAATGAATTACCCGGTTTTCCACCCCCTCATCAAGTAGAGTTTAAAATAGAATTAGTACCAGGAACAACCCCTATTGCTAAAGCACCATATCGTTTAGCACCAACAGAAATGAAGGAACTAATGAATCAATTACAGGAATTGTTGATAAAGGATCTATACGTCCTAGTGTATCACCTTGGGGATCACCAGTTCTTTTTGTCAAAAAGAAAAATGGAACTTTTAGAATGTGTATTGATTATAGGAAATTCAATAAAGTTACCATAAAGAATAGGTATCCTCTCCCTAGGATTGATGATTTATTTGATCAGTTGCAAGGATCTAGTTATTTTTCCAAAATAGACTTAAGATCTGGATATCATTAGTTAAGAGTACAGGATGAAGATATACCACAGACTGCATTCAAGACTAGGTATGGACATTATGAATTTCTTGTAATGCCATTTGGATTAACCAATGCTCCTGCAGTATTCATGGATCTAATGAATAGAGTATGCAAACCCTATTTAGATAAATTCATTATAGTCTTCATAGATGACATTCAGATTTACTCTAAAAATAAGGAAGACCATGAACAACACTTAAGGTTGACTTTAGAATTACTAAGAAAGAAAAAGTTGTATGCAAAATTCTCAAAATGTGAATTTTGGAAAAGGGAAGTACAATTCTTAGGACACGTAGTTAATCAAGATGGGATACAAGTTGACCCAGTAAAGATTGAAGCAGTAAAGAAATGTGAAATTCCAAAGACACCAACTAAAGTGCGACAATTCCTAGGTTTAGCAGGATATTATAGGAGATTTATAGAAAATTTCTCAAGAATAGCTCAACCTTTGACAGAACTGACCCAGAAAGATAGGAGGTATGTATGGGGAGAAAAACAAAATAAGGCATTTGAACTCCTTAAGAATAAGTTGTGTAGTGCTATTATTTTAGCATTGCCAGAAGGAACAGATAATTTTATAGTATATTGTGATGCATTACATCAAGGTTTTGGATGTGTTTTAATGCAAAAAGACAAAATAATTGCATATGCATCTAAACAACTTAGAGGTAGTGAAAAGAACTATACTACACATGATCTGGAATTAGGAGTAGTAGTGTTTGCACTAAAAATTTGGAGACATTACTTGTATGTGACTAAGTATGTAATTTATACGGATCATAAAAGTTTACAACATATATTTGATCAAAAGATGTTGAATATGAGACAAAGGAGATGGGTAGAGCTACTAAGTGACTATGATTGTGAAATCAAGTATCACCCAGGAAAAACAAACGTAGTAGCTGATGCTTTAAGTAGAAAAGAAAGGGTTAAGCCATTACGAGTGCGTGCCATGAGAATGGAATTACGCCAGATTTGTTAAATCAAATTCAGGAAGCCCAACAAGAAGGTATGTTGAAGATAAAAGGACAATTAAAAGATGTGGAAGAAGAAACAGATAGAATCCTGATATTCAAAGGAAGAATTTGGGTGCCAGACAACAGCATGCTTAGAACAATTATCCTACAAGAAGCACATAAGTCAAGATATTATGTACATCCAGGAAATAATAAAATATACAAGGACTTGAAAACCCAATACTGGTGGCCAGGCATGAAAAGGTCAGTCAGAGAATTTGTAGAAAAGTGTGATATATGTTCAAGAGTAAAAGCTAAATATCAAAAACCTTTAGGATATTTACAACAACCAGAAATTCCAGAATGGAAATGGAACTAGATTACTGTGGACTTTGTAACCAAACTACCAAGAACCACAAATGGATATGACACAATTTGGGTTATAGTGGATAGATTGATTAAGTCAGCTTATTTCTTACCTATAAGAGAAGATTACAAGATAAAAAGACTAGCCAGAATTTACGTGAAAGAAATTGTGTCTAGACATGGAATACCTGTATCAATTATATCAGATAGGGATAGTAGATTTACTTCAAGATTTTGGCAAACATTACAAAAGGCCTTAGGAACCCAAGTGAATATGAGTATAGCTTATCATTCACAAACTGATGGACAAAGTGAAAGAACAATACAAACACTGGAAGATATGTTAAGAGCATGTGCTATATATTTCGAAGGTAACTAGGATACGCTCTTACCATTGATTGAATTTTCTTATAATAACAGTTATCATTCTAGTATTGGAATAGCCCCATTTGAAGCCTTGTATGGAAGAAAGTGTAGATCACCCTTTTGTTGGAATGAAATAGGAGACAGACAACTTACAGGCCCTGAATTGATACAAGAAACATCTGACAAGATTATGGAAATTAAAAATAAATTGAAAGCAGCCAGTGATCGACAGAAAAGCTATGCCGATAAGCGAAGAAAGCCATTGGAATTTTAAGTTGGAGATAAAGTCTATCTAAAAGAATCACCCACAAAAGGAATTTTCCGATTTGGAAAGCCAAGTTAGTTAAACCCTAGGTATGTTGGCCCATTTAAAATCATTGATAGGATTGGTTCTGTAGCATATAAGTTAGAATTACCTCAAGAGCTGAGTGAAGTACATAATACTTTTCACGTATCCAACTTAAAGAAATGTCTAACAGATGAGACATTAAAAGTGCCAATTCAAGAAGTCAAAATAGATAAGAAACTTCATTTTGTGGAAGAACCAGTAGCCATTATAGACAAGGAAGTAAAAAGATTAAGAAGGAATAGAATTCCCATAGTAAAAGTTAAGTGGAATGCAAAAAGAGGACCAGAGTTTACTTGGGAAAGGGAAGATGAAATTAAAAGGAAGTATCCCTATTTGTTTGAACCCGATAATCAGATAAGTTCTCCTCAACTCTAGACATTACTCTCTAAATAAAATTTCGGGGCGAAATTATTCTTACGGGAAAGAATGTGACAACCCTAAAAATTAAGTTTAGACAAGTTATATATAAATAAGATTCTCATACATGTTATTCATTATTTCACTATCCCCTTATAAATTATATGTGTTTATGTGTATATATATATGTTGTACGTGTACATGCATACATGCATGCACAAAATTTACGTATGCATGTATCCAATACATAAATCTTTCAACTCCAAACATTATATAATCACGTATCACTACTATGTAACATCAAATCATACATAAAATGGAATAAGATACAACCCAACTAAACACCATCATACATCAAAAAGAACTTGGTATCAAAACAAATCAAATCAAACCTTAAACACTTAAAATATGATCATAACTGAAGCTCTAAACCCGGTTCATTAAAGCAACTAAAACCACCTGATTAAAATCCTAAGCTTGGTGATTAGTCACCTTAATCGATTTGGACACCTCATTACCCCATCTAGCCGCCACCTTGCACCTTGTGTATTGGACACTTCATTGACCTATACTAGCTTATTCATCCATGCTAGCATGTAGATATCATGATTGTGCCATTAATGGCAACCTACCCATTGCACCATAAAACTCATGGACCACTCCACCACTACAATCACTTCGACCACCACCCATCACCTTCACACCACTCCGCCACCTTGAACTCGATCACGATACCACCATCACTTTCTCTCAAAACTCTCGGTCACCACCATACCACCACCATAACCGAACACCACCATCATTTCACCCTCGGTCACCATAACCATCGTTTATCACCACCATCTCCTACACCCTCTCTCGGTTCTCCCTATCAAACACATACCAACCGTAACCTTGAGTGCGCAACATCGGTTTGCAAAGAGATCACGATCTTGGAAGCTCAAGACAGCCACTCAAGTCGATTCATCAAAGAAAGAAGCTACCATCAACTACCCTTTATCCTCTCTCATTACCAAGAATCAAGGTTTCAACTCTTAAACTAACTAAAATTTTAAGTTATATGTGTTTTAACAACACATATAATCAACCCTTGTGATTAAAACATGAAAAGCCTTCATCACACACTCCAAATAATTCATCTTCTTTAGAAATCAATAAGGTTTTGAAAAACTGAAAAATATGATAAGTTATGAAATTAAACAAAAAGATTATAAATAAGGGTTGAAATTATGCATAAACTTGATAAATCTGTTATACTACTTAAATGACTACGATTATAGGAATAAAAAATGGTAGATATATTAGAAATATTAAAGATTAAGGTTTTGTAAATTTTGGTACAAATGTAATCAGTATAATAATTTATGTAAATTAAAGTGTTTGGAAAAGAATTTTCTACTGGAAGAACCGAACCTGGCAAGAAGCTAGAAAAATTATATGTTGATTCTTATGATTTAAAAGACTTGTAGAAAAAGGTTTTTGGTTTAATTCGAACTTATGCATAAGTTATGAATTTTTGAAATTTATGTTTATTGAAAATCGGAAAAAATATTTAAGCTGTAAAATAAATCATGAGAAATTTACACAACATATGATAAATAGAATAGAATAATTTGAATGAAAATTGGAATTTTAAGTCATGTTCTGCTATTTTTAACAAATATTATAGAAATGATAAAAATCATTAAAATAGGTTCTGTTATGATTTAGGACTTAAGAAAATTTTGAGGAGGTACACATTTTGTAGTATATATTCTGACAAAATTTGATTAATTTTAGAGGGCAGAAGGTATTTCTGTTAATTTATGTAGTTAAATATAAAGTTCCAAAAAATAAACTGTAATTAACTAAAATATGGAATTTTTATATGTTATATCTGATTTTGCGATCTATTTGCTGTAAAAATTTCGTAGTATATGTTTGATTATAAATTTTGTAATGAATTTTATAAACTAAGGTGCTGAAAATCATACAGAAATATTAATTGTTTGCAAATATTTTTATAGGTTATCCATTGGAGTAAGTCGTTAGACTCATAGCCTCATTTTGTATCTATAATGTTTTTTGGGGAAAAAGCATACTGTTTTATGATTGATGCATTATTATGAAATTTTTGAGATATACTGTCATTTATGATACAACTATTAATTTGGATGTGGAACCGTTGAATAACATAGGTAGCGGTACTTAGAAAAATATTTCCTGCACCAACAGGATGAGTGTTGTGATGCTATCTTATCTGATTTTATGAATTATGTTATGACAGTTATGAATCATGTGATTATTAAGGTTTGGTTGTATTTAATGCATCAAAAATATTTTGTTTAAAATTAAAACTATGATCTCACCAACTATTTATTGACCATTTTGAGTATGCTTTTTTAGGTAATAATGTCTAACAACAGAAGATTCTCTTTTGATGTTTATAACGGCTGGGGTGATCTAGTAGGGAAAGTTTGTGTGAGTTTAACTGTTAATCTTGTTGATTTCAGTCTGACGGTGGATGCTCATTTTCATCGCCTTTAAAGATGAAGCAGTTAGACTAAAAATGTTTGTAATAAGGTTATGTTAAAGTTTTGTATGCTAAAATTAATGTAACCCGAACGGATATTATTATATGTTTATGTTATGTCTATATGTGTTGTTTGTTAATATTTCTTTTTACCGATGCGTTCTGAACAAGCAAGTCACATCCAAAAACGCTTCACGCTTCCACCGGAATATGACAAATTCCTCATATTGTGTCACTTGATAATCAAATTAAGATGCATGTGTGCATGTGTGATATCAAAGAACTTTAAACAAACTCAATCAAATATTATTAATCAAAAAATTACAATACCAAAGGAGTTAAATCGTTCAAGCTCGATCCACTCTAGGTGAGCTCCCCTTGGGCGGCCTATCACACAACCCTCTACTATCTCACCCTCAGAGCACTTTCGTAAAATGAAACACACACATACTGAAATACAAAGGAAAAACATCTATATATACCATCCAGATGTTCACGCGTGAGAACATTAAGTTCTCACGTGGCATCTCCAAGTTCTCGATTGTTATCCATAATCCTGAAGTTTTCGCATCCTTATATTTTTTCACATGATTTGACTTTATGCTTTTTACTTGATATTTTAATCCATAAAGACTACCAAAAAAACCTATCATTATAATTTTCAAGTACCAAAAGTAATCTACAGGTAAAATGGTTGTTGGAAATTCTTCGGTAATAAGTTGTGACTAATCTTTATGACCAAGATTTTAAGTGCGCCTTTTGGAAGAATTATCAGTAATTAATTAGTTGTTAATGTTATTTATTGTTAATCATCGGTAAGAAATAAAATTACTGACGATGACTCACAAACGGATTTCCATCGTAACTTCCATCCATGACAGTGTTTTGATAGAATTGTCTGTCGGTGACCTCACTTTGTTTAGTGGTGAGATTTGATTGAATAAATATCCAAAACGTGCACTAACCAATGACTAAAAATACCTTTTGACAACATTTAAAAAAAAACTATACACGCTATTCCGTTACTGCTCCTTACTACTTAGTATATGCTTCACACTTGTGTTCCACTTTGTATATGATTCGGCTCTTACGTACAAACACATATTGTTGTATAGTACAAAATTAAATTTAACTAACGTTATATATTCCTTTAACCATGATATATTCCCTTAACTAAGATATATCATATGGATATGTGAACGTTTGTATCTAATGTTTTCTTACATTCTCTCTTCCACTACCTAGGTACTAATGCAAAACTCATTGTTTTCTGTTCCGCTCCGATCAAGTTGAATCTTGCCAATTAGCTTCTGGAGATCGGGTTCTCACTATCGGTCCAAGTAGGACCATAACCGATTTGAACATGTGTAATATATAGAGGCGAGGGAGCCTTGAAACATCCTGCATATATGAATATGAATTTCACACATATATAACAAACATATTGGAACATATATATGATCTCATGAGGGTCCAAGCCTGCATTGGCAATGATAAGAAGCAATTTGAACATATATGAACATAAATTTGCCACATGTATTATTCACATTGATATTTATTTCATTGTTCCATGAAATAAGACAGGAATTAATAATTAAAACGACACTTCCATCCTCGTGTAGTTGTCCCCATAAAACATAAATGTATATATACCAATAATTAAAAATAATTTGGAGCATCAGAGACATGCACATGTGATATAGCATACCGTCATACAAAACGAAACCCTTTAATCTTTGACTTGTTAACCAATGTCTAAAAGCATAATATATTTTGATGTCTTTTAAATCAAAAGTTTTTTGTATGAAAAAAATTTGGATTAAAAGAAAACATGAAAATCATGAAAGAGAAAGAAACAAATTGTGTTAGAGAAATAGGTATAAAGGTAAATCAAAGATGGAGAGAATAGTAATTTTGGTAGAAGTAAAATAATAAATATATATTTCAAACTTCTACTATAACTTGTTTTTGTTATTGAACTAATTATCAAAGTTTTTTTTTCTAAATTTTACATAAGTATAAGCTGATCGATGTCGTATATGGTTGGTACAAGAGTATTTCCTTAAGCATTTATGTTGGCACATTGATGTACACTTATCACATGACAATACATATTTTTAGTGCTATGAGCTTTGATTTGATTCATCACAGGAATGAGGAGGAATTGAGTACACAACAAAACAAGCAACTTTAATCAAGAAAATGGATAACTTATATGAAAATGGTCAATCAAAAAGGATCAAATTGACACATCAATTTGACAGATGCAAGATTGCCCTATATATATTTGCTAGAGATGATTGAATAAGAAATTAAAATAAATAAATAAAAAAAGCTAAAACTAAAAATGGTGACACCCAAATCTTATAGGATAAAGGGAAAAGAACTCCCATCAAGTTCTATTTCACATGAATAACTGAATAAGTCACAAACATTAATAAACATCGGTGGAACGAGCGGGACATCAACAGGTACGGGCCAACCTATGATATTTTTTCATGGGGGTAGATTTTTTTCGTAGGTAATTTTATCAAGTAAACGTTAGAGTTTTAATAATTTCATGTCAATTTGGGTCGGTTGGTAACTCTCCTTTCTTAAGTATTATCATACACTAAAAGGATAAAGAAGGAAATTTGATCCCCCTTTAAATTGAAGGAGAGTTCTATCTTACATCATTTATTTCCAAGCATTTGTCATGTTGACAAAGAGAGATCAGTTTCAAAAATATAGAAACCCTATTTTTATGTGTGGACACTTCTGTCCCCCTTCCTCAACAATGACCCTTTCAATCAAACTCCAAGTTGTTATATCTTGATCTTTATAAAATGTATAATCCGGATTGACATCTACGTAATAAAATATTTTATTTTCTAATTATTTTATTGTTAGATATAGATATATGACACGATAGAATGAGTTTAATGCATGTTTATTAACGTATTTACAGTAATGATAAATTGTTGATATATAACTATCACTTTAATTAAACAAAATTCTATATTAAAGGAAATATAGATAATTTGTTTTCTCATTTAAAAGATTGAGTTGTTAGTAAAATACTAACCTTGAAGTATACGAATCCAATTATACAGACCCAATAAACAAACCTAGCTTCTAATTAAGGGTAAATTTTGTTGTTTTAGTATAATATGTTTCTACATATACATGTATATATATTTGAACTAGAGTAATAATATTATTAATATATCCTTATCACTTATCAACTTATGCGTTAAAAGTTTCTTAATAGACACTTGTAATGAAGCTAAGTGTGAACTTAAAAAAATCTAGCACAGCCTCGATCTCATAGATACAAGAAAACTAATAATCGACACGTGACATGAATTGATACATATTTCACGCTTTGAATCATGTAAGTATGACCATCAAGATTAGCTAACACAATTTCTTGATCTAGCTAGCTAACTTAAACCTTCAAATCGACCAAGAACAATGATTAATAAAATTGATTCTTGCCTAGTGACTAATTGACAATAAAAATTAGAGAAGACATCATTTACAAAACTTTTTCTTAAAATAGCAAGAACACCAACTAAAAATCACAACATTGATGGCAATTTAAAGAAATAGTATAAAACATTGTATTAACCTTATTGGTCATGAACATAATGTGGGTCCCAAACCCCATAATGTGCATATATATAATCTTCCACATATCCATCTTCAATAAGCAGCCTCTCCTCTTTCATTTACTTCAGAAAGTTATAATATAGTTTTCAAAGACATAATGAAGTCTTCTTTGATGTTCAGTCTCTTAGTTCTCTTCATTTTCCTTTATGAAGCTCAAGGTATGTTTAATTCCATCACACACGTGTATTATGTGTGTATCTTAATTTTGTGCGAAAAAATATGATGTAGAGTCTTAAATGGCTTTTGAATTTTTTTTGAGGATGTGTTGCTTTTTTAACTGATTCATAGATTAGAGTTTATATCAGATGGGAAACTGTGATGGAAACCAGTTTATCAAGATTGATATTTTACAAATTTTGATATAAACCTTTATACCATACAATTAAGTTAGTATTATTGGGTCGTTCAATACAAAACTAAATTTATTAGAGCTCGGAGAATTGTATGATAACATATTACTCTAATTGTGAGATACAAGTTGGTTATGTAGCAGCATAATCCACTCCTTTTCACTGTCCCACTCTATCTATCATCTAGTGGACAATATGTATCAAACTTATTATATGGTGATAATATGTTTGCATGTAAGTCTCACGTGGCAATATTGATATATTTTTTTTATCTAATTACATATTTTATGTTGATATTGTGAAGGTATTAGGCTGGAAAAACTGAGTATACCAGCTAGAAACCATCACCAACTCATATCTAAGGTTAGCATATCTTATGATTTTATGTCACTAATTTAACATCTCTTTAAACTTAATTTCTTATTCGGTTCGGTTATTGCAGAGCTCAGCAAGCAATCAAGAAGAAGATGGGACAGCCATGGCTACCAAGTTTTCCTCAGGTACCAGCATCATACAGAAGAGAAGATTAATATCTCATAACCATTGGTTACCAAAGATTCATGAAGATTACTATGGCCCAAGACATCACCTACCTAGACACCATTTATAAAACACAACAAATACCTTGAGTTTTCTGTACTTAGATTAGCTCAAATGATCATACTATATATTAGGATTTAGTGCGTTTAATTATAAAAGGAAGAAGCTAGCTTTTTGTTGTAGAACTGACTATTTCGACATTAATTTGACCAAATGAAACGTAGCATTTGCCAGATCTTTTTAATCCAATAATATGAATCTAAATTTGCCCTTTTAAGTTTCAGTCATCCCATTATTACATCAATAGTATCCCCATTATTTATATTCTTTTAATAAATTTGTTATTATTTTCTATTTGCAGGAATGAATAGAAAAGTTATGACAAAATAAAATCTTCAAGTTTCTCCACCACCAATGACAAGGTTAGTTTACTTCCGGATAAGATCCAAAATTAACAAAAACTACTCAACCTAAAAGTGAATCGTTAATTGATAATTTTATATTTTATGTACAGAACTACGAGAAAGATCCGCGAACAATCCAAAAGTTTACTCGGGAACTAGCTGAAAAGGACACTTTATCAACTATGTTGGTACCGTCCAAGCATGAGAAAACAGAGGTCTTCTCGGAGCGGTATCCCGATGTCATAGACATAACGGGAATGGATTATTCGCCAGCGAAGAGAAAACCTCCAATACACAACTGAAGGGAAAATAAGAATTAAATCTATTAAAACATATACCCTATAGCTGATTCTAAAAAGGTTTAACCACTTAAATACGTTTAGGTTATACTCGAGAAATGTTTCTTGTATATTATAGTTTTTGTTACAATATATGATGATTTTGTAGCACGTTTGAATATTACACTCCATAGTTCACAAAAGTTGGGTCTATGGTTTCTCTGATCGTCTCAATCGGTCCAGACGGACTTGTTAGGTCTAGTCTCAGACTGGTCCAAACCTTGTCCCAGGTCTAGTCACAAGAAGTTTATGTGGAATTATGAAATATCAAGAAAGTAGAAGTAATAAATTGTTTTTCGGTATGAATAGATGGATATGGACTAAGCACAAATCAAATCGAGTCACGTCTATTTTATGTATAGTTATTTTGTGTTCACATTGTGTCTCAGAACCATTTTCGGAAAGAGAAGAAAAAGGAGTTGAAAAAACAAAAAGATTTACGTTTTTAAGTTTTAAAATAACTAGATCAGAAGAGTTTCAGCCCTAACCCCACCTTCACAGTCGCCGCTCCAGCCTTCACCGCCGGTCGCCGGCGCAGATCCAGCCGCCGCCGCCGGTCTCCTTCGCAGATCCGGCAAGCCTTCGCAGATCCGCCTTCGCCTTCGCAGATCGACTCCATTCCCTTCGCAGATCCGCCTTCGCCGCCGGTCGACTCCATTCCCTTCTCAAGTCGCAGGTCCTTGAACACAGGTTCGGTCGCAGCCCCCGGTCACCACACCACTCGGCAACTCCCGCATCCCCTGAACCGCAGGTCCTTAGCCTTGGTACAACGCTTCGGTCCGCTCATGGTGCTCCAAGGAAGTCGAAACGTCAAGTTCTCCGCTCATGGTGAATCTGGTAAAGATGGTGATGGAGATGGCTGGAGAAAGGTAAGCTACCGGAAAACTCAACACGTGCGTTCTCATTTCTCTGACAGGGATTCAGTTACGTCCTTCTTTGTTTCAAATATTCCAACCAATTGTTCAAACAACAAGCTATGGCGTCTCTTTGAAAATTTTGGTGATATTTGTGATGCTTATGTTTCAAGAAAGATGGATAGGAATAAGTGTTTCTTTGGGTTCATAAAATTCGAGGGTGTTAAGGATCCTATAGCCATGGAATCCTCTCTCAACCAAGCTGTTAAATGGGAAGGGGCGGTTCTTAATGTAAATCTTGCCAGGTTTGATCGTTGTCATCGGCCTATAAGATATACCACATTGCATTCTGCTTTCCGTAACCACCACTCTTCTCAACAACCTACCCCTAAAAGCCACTACCCGCCGCCACCGGCTACTTCCTTCCCATCTAAACATGGCCATCCAAGTAAGTCCTATAAGGATGTTTGTATGGGAGTAAATGACTCGGGCTCGAAATAAATTCCCAGGTCTATTCATGCCCTGGACAAGCCGGATCTATATATTCATCATTGTTTCGGGCGCTCAGTATTATGTGAGGCCCGTTCTCTTGAGTCCCTTATGGCGATTGGTAATGTGCTTAAAAAGGTGGTTTTGATAATGCAACTCTATTGTACGTCGGAGGGTTACGATGTCTTCTCGTTTTTAAGGATACCAATGTTGCCAAGCAATTCATTTCTGCCAAGAATTTTGTATGGGGTGATGCTCTTATTTCCACGGTTCTATGGAATGGTGAATCCACGTCTTTCGATCGAATAGCTAAAGTAAAAATATGGGGGGTTCCTATTCACCTTAGAAATTCATCATTATATGAATCAATAGCTCGGGCAGTTGGAACAAATGTGCTATCGTCAATGTTTACCTGGAGCTCAGAAGATACCTCCCATGGGTCTTGTCTAATTTTATACAATAAAGGCAACTTCATAAACGAAACTCTTGATCTAGTCTGGGGGAATAATAGAACCAAGATATGGGTAGTTGAGGACTTGTATGCTCAAAATCTGACATTCTCCCCTACCGGCCAAAATGAACCTCCGGTTAGGGACTCTTGTTGGCCGGAGAATACTTCCGGCAATATTTCACACATGGGGGGAGACGTAAGGGTATCTAGTTCCCATGCATGCAGCAATGATGACTCTTAACGGGACTGTTCTAATTCCCTCTTTGGAAATGAAAAGGATGGTATATCTGGTGGACCCCGCCACTTCCCCCCTTTTCAAGTTGGGCTATCTTCCTAAAATCGGCCCAAGAAGAGACCCAGGGCTTTTAGGAGCCCACCGCCCTCTAGTCCAACCATCAATTCGAATGATCCTTTATTTGGTGTCCCCACTCCCACCTCATCTTTTCCTGACCTAAATACCGAGCCTCAATGCCCTGGTATTAATGTTCCTGTAGTGATATCTACCCCATTGATGAGTAATGCAAGTAATGACAACGATACCTTGCCGGCTGAGGATCGAAGTCATTTGGAAAATTTGGTTGATGGTGTTACGGAAAGGCATGTTTCCATGGGAGAAAGAACTTCGATTGATGCGAGCGATCCGATGGTGGTGATCAACAGGGAAGTGGCAGACACAATTGAAATTGGCATGGCTGTGGGGTTTCAATTACAAGGTTTTGAAGATCAAGTGAGGGAGGTGGTTGTTGGTGAAGGTGCTAATTTTTCATCCTCATGAATTGCTTAACGATCAATATAAGGGGATTGGCGAGGACCACAAGGCTAGCTGGATACGAGGCATTAAGTCTTCTAATGGGATTTCTTTCATTTCCATTCAGGAATCCAAAGCAGGTGTTGTGATACCATCATTTATGAGCAAATTTTGGGGTTGCTCATCATTTGAAATGGATTTTGTTCCGGCCACGGGTTTATCTGGTGGTGTTGGTACACATGTCCCTAGTTCTAGTCTAGTGAAATCAAATGTAATAAACTTCTATCTTGTAACACGTATGTAAGGTTTAATCATTATAATGAAAACTCTTCAATGAATGTTTGCTTGATTGCGTAATGTCATATCTATTATTATTGTTGGTTGGTATACGCATAATATGACCATGTTATATAGGTTTACAGTTGTGAGACATAGTTCTGAATCATTAAAGGTTCAAGAATGTGTTTGACTAAGAATCTTATTCAGTCGCACGACTGAACCATGCGAATGGTTCAATCGCACGGTTGAACTAGGAGATTGAGTCAATCGCACGGTTGAGTCATCAGACTGACTCAAGCGTACGAATGAATCAATCGTACTACTCAATCGCACGACTGAGCCAGTCGTAAGGCTCAGTCGCACGAATGAGATCTGTAACCTATAAATACCACTTAATTCGTGGAAAAACAAAACACTTCGAATATTCATAACCCTAGTCGACCCAGAGCGCCCTGTTCGTCTATTCCAACTTCACAGAACGTCCTAGATCATTCCTAATCCATTCTTAACGTTTTCTAATCGTTAGGATTGATCTTGATTTCATTCTCCCTGATTGGATCGCCAATCAAATAGGATTCCGCACTATTTGATCTGGTACAACGAAGAATCAGTTAGTACTCTGTACGTACACGGTCCTAACAAGTGGTATCAGAGCCATAGACTCTTGATTCTTCGTTGATTCAATCGTTTTTGTGAAAAAGTCTACGTTTTTACGCGAAAAGATCCATTCTTTCTGCCAAAAATCGAGTCTTTACGTGTGCATGTTCTGAAAAATTAGTGTTTATCGAGTTTCAGCCGTCTAGGGTGCAAAAACTTGCATTCTAGGTCAAAGTTTGCGAAAAATCTCGTTTTCAGCCGACCCAGTCGCACGATTATCTCAATCGTACGACTGAACCCAGTCGCCCAGTTCAGTCGGCCGATTGAGTCAGTCGTTTAGCCAGTCGCCCGATTGAGTCAATCGCCAACTCCAGTCGCCCAGCTGAGTCGTTCGGTCTGTTCAGTCGCCTGTTCATTCGTTCGGTTGAGTCCAATCGCATACAGCTAGTGTCAGTCGCATCCTAGTCGTACATCCCAATCGCATTAGCAGCTTAATTCACAAGTTAAATTAATAAAAGAATGGACTCAGAAAATTATGCCATGTCAGCTGGAAAGGACTCGAGGATACAAATTTGTTGTTACTGGAGAATGAGATAGGAAACCATAACAAGCCACCCAAACTATTGACTATAGAGGACTTTCCACAATGGAGACAACGTTTTGAGATTTATCTTAATGGCGTGGATACTAACTTATGGAACTCTATTGAGGTTGGTTATAAATACCAGTGGGAGCAGATGGTGTTCCTTTGACTTTGAGTGGACTCACCGATACACAGAAGGTTGCCTACAATGCAGAGAAGAAGGCCTATGCTATTTTGACTCAGTCCATTCCCAAGCCCATTTTTCACCAATACTCAGAGCACAAGTAAAGTAAAAAACTGATGGAAGTTCTTGAGAAGAGGTATGACGGAAATTCTAATTTAAAGGCACTGAAAGGTAAAGCGTTGAAGAAGGAGTTTGATAACTTCTCAGCAATTGGGAATGAAAGCTTGGATGAAATCATCGATCGTTTCTATCATCTGATGAGTGAACTTCACACTCATGGTGTTAAGACATCAATGGAAGACAAAGTTTTAAGCTTGGCAGATGGTCTACCTGAAAAGTGGGATTCATTCATTTCCACTCTGCGATACAACTCAGTTTTAGAAACCTTGGATATAAATGACTTTATTCTAAAACTGAAAGAGGAAGAAGTTCGAAACAAGTACAAGGCAAAGAAGGGTTCTTATGCTCAAGACCCCTCACTCTACAATGTCACTCCTACTTCCACCCCTGCTGCAAAGTCTTCCGGTGCTCCTCTGCAAACAGCCTTCGTGTCCAATGCATCTCCAATTGCTGAACAAGGCTCATCATATGCAAATGAGTCTCATGGTGCATCTGGAGTTATTCAAGTCCCATTGTTACTCAGTCTGCAAAGTTGACGACAGAAAATCTGGGAAAAGTAACAGTGGAGGTTGCTAAAGAGCACATGGATCTACTTGCTGCTGTTGTGCACTCTTATGATGGTTTGGTGGCGGGCAAGATTGGTAATTGCCACCTTGCTGATGAAGATTACGAGCAAGTAGATGAGAATGAGCTGGAAAGAATGGACATTATGTGGGCTCTTGCAAGTGCTGTCCGAAGAGCCAAGAAATTTGTGAAGAAAACAGGGCAAAATCTCGTGGCTACTAAAGATACAACCTTTGGTTTTGACAAGTCTAAAGTCACGTGCTTCAATTGTGGAGAAAAGGGCCACTTTAAAAGGGAGTGTTCGAAGCCTAAGAAGACTGGAAACGGGAATCCATCTTCCTCGTTCAACAGGCAAGATAAAGACAAGAAACCAACGTCCACGGGAAGTGATTCTAAAGCTATGGTAGCACAAGGAGATGAAGGACAAGACTGGTCATTTCGATTCGTGTCTGATGAAGCTAACATAGCGTCTGTGGAGGACTTGAACGAAGACTCAGCAAGTGAAGGGGAAAGCTCAGCTGAGGTTGATACTGCTGATTTGGAAGAGACGTTTGATGCTATTGATGAATTTGTCCAGAATGAGTTGAATTTAGAATCTGAAGCTCAACCTACGTCTCAGAATGCTTTCATGGCTGGCACGTCGACATCTACACAGGTACAATCTAAAGATGAATTATTTGATAAACATGCTTGTGTTGAATGTGATAAATTTAGGGAAAGCATTGATCTAAAATTTTCTAGGTTGTTAGAACACAACGATAACTTAGTAAATGACTTAAAACTGTGCTCAGAAGCTAATCGTGTCTTAAAACAAAATGAGAGCAGTTATAAGGAGAAGTTAGATGCGTTGCAGAAGCAACTAAAGGAAACTGAAGTTGTTGCCTTTAACCAAGAAAATGACATTAAATACTACTTAAAGACCATTGAGGAGACTAAAAAGGACAAAGCGGTTTTACAAGTAGAAAATGAGTCTTTGAAACAAAAATTACATAGTTTAGCGAGTTCTTCGCACATTTTGAAAAACTTGGTTAAAGAACGGAACAACGGGGAGGGATTGGGTTATAAAGTTGTGCCACCACCACATGAGTCCTTTTTAAACATCAAACAACGTCCAATTAATAATAACCCCATAAAGGATCATGTGGTGACAACTCCTCTAGTCAGTGATCCGGATACAGCAGTTACCACTGCCTCTTCGGTTCCTGACCAGACAGATTCTGGATCAAGCACTACAAGCACACAAATCACTGGCAAACAAGTAGAAGAGAATGTTCAAACATCTCTTGGGTTGGGTAAAAAATCAACTTTCACACAACCTAAGATTTCCAAAATCACTCAAGCTAAACCAGTGAAACAAGATAATCACCAATTTCCTAGACAAAACATAAATCATGTTAAACAAGTTAAATTTGTCAAAGGAGGTGAAAAACTTAAAAATGATAATAAAAAGAAAGAATCTGAAGTTTATTCACCGCCCCACAAGAGATCTCCTAGCCCTGATGAATGGAGATCCTGTTATACTTGTGGTCAGCGCGGTCATATTTCGACTAACTGTCCTCGCTATCAGACACCAAGAACTAAGGTTGAGCTACACGACAAAGTCAAAATAGATTCAAAACAGCGTTCTAAGACTCCAGTTAGATTGAAAACCCCTATTAGGTCTAAAACACCTTCTAGGTCTTTTTCGTCTCCACCTCGCCAAAGGCAAAACAGACAAGTCCCCGACAAGTCCGTGATGCCAGAGGTAAAAATTGTTTCTGAATCTAAACCATATGCTCAAACCGTAAATCAGTCTAAGGTTTACCACAAACAATCTTTTCACAGGGATGGTTTATGGAAAGCCAAGACAGCTGGTGTGTCTGAAAGCAAGGATAATCTGAAAGTTGAGATTCCACCCACTGATAAAGGACAGTGGGTCAAATTCATGATGGTTGATTCCTCTGGGAAACCCAAGCAAGTCAAGGCTTGGGTCCCCCTCCTTAACTGATGATTTTCTCATATGTGCAGGTTGTCCGCTATAGTGCGTCTACAAATACATGGATCGTAGATAGCGGAGCTTCCAGGCACATGACGGGAAACAAGTCTCTCCTTTTCAATGTCAAACAAATTAAAGGGGGACACGTTTCATTTGCTGGTAATAAAGGAGGATATATTACCGCTCAGGGCGAAGTAGGTAATGAGAAGGTAAAGTTTGATAAAGTAAATTTTGTTCAACAACTAGAAAACAATTTACTTTCAGTGTCTCAGATATGTGACAAGGGTTTCAAAGTTATGTTTGACAACCAAAAATGTTACATACTGAATAAGGAGATGGAGATTCCAGAGAAGAAGGTTTTGATGTCTGCATCCAGGTACAATGATTTATATGTATTGGATATGTCTAATGTTTCTACCTCTGAGTCTACAGCTTAATGTTTTCTATCAAAAGCGACAGAGAAGGAATCCATCTCATGGCACAGAAGGATGGGACACATCAATCACAGGAAGATGAACCATCTGATTCACAACAACCTAGTTGAAGGAGTTACAGTCAAAAAGGCTGAATGGATTGCCTGCTTTGAGGAAATGAAGAAACAGCGTGTGCCAAACAAGTCAAATGCCTACACCAAGCTCTACAAGGTTAAGAAACATCTAAAGGTGTCTGGCAAGATTATCAGCTGGGCATACTTTGAGGATCTCAAAGTGTATGTAGTGAAGAGAGAGAAGGGAATAGAGTATTTCAGATTCCCACATGATCTGAAAACTCTTCCTGGTTTCGAGCTTAATCGTCTAGCCAACTTGAACCTCCTATATGCTGTTCCAGGAAAGATATCAGGATGGTTTGAGCAGGCACTGAAGAAAGAGTATCATACGAGGTGGGTCAACTTTAAACCTCAGCAGCCCAGAAGGTTATTTCACAGGACTGAGGTTGACTCTACCTCAGGAAGACCAAAGGTGGTCTTGAGATGGCACCCTCCGTGCACTATGTCGCGTATTCCATTGAGGGAGATGCCTCAGGATTTTGCACCCCATTTCAAATGGTGGTACTATGACTGGCGAACTGGTGAAGCCGTCATTGTTTTGGAGAAAGAAGGAAAGGTCGAGACAATAAGGGTGTTTGATCCGATGTGGCTAACCAACTTGTCTGAGTCTGATGTCTATATCTTATTCAAGTGGCCACTGTTTTTTGATACACAGGATATTGTGCAAGCACTGCAGTTCCAACATGTTATACGTATCTGCTTTGCACTGAATATTCATTCTGGGGTCTCGAGAGAAGAAAGGGTGAAAAAATATGAAGAGTTCAAGAAAGAAGTTAAATCTGAGATAGAACTAGGTCCAAGGGGGAGTTTGTTGGTACACATGTCCCTAGTTCTAGTCTAGTGAAATCAAATGTAATAGACTTCTATCTTGTAACACGTATGTAAGGTTTAATCATTATAATGAAAACTCTTCAACAAATGTTTGCTTGATTGCGTAATGTCATATCTATTATTATTGTTGGTTGGTATACGCATAATATGACCATGTTATATAGGTTTACAGTTGTGAGACATAGTTCTGAATCATTAAAGGTTCAAGAATGTGTTTGACTAAGAATCTTATTCAGTCGCACGACTGAACCATGCGAATGGTTCAATCGCACGGTTGAACTAGGAGATTGAGTCAATCGCACGGTTGAGTTATCAGACTGACTCAAGCGTACGAATGAATCAATCGTACTACTCAATCGCACGACTGAGCCAGTCGCAAGGCTCAGTCGCACGAATGAGATCTGTAACCTATAAATACCACTTAATTCGTGGAAAAATAAAACACTTCGAATATTCATAACCCTAGTCGACCCAGAGCGCCCTGTTCGTCTATTCCAACTTCACAGAACGTTCTAGATCATTCCTAATCCATTCTTAACGTTTTCTAATCGTTAGGATTGATCTTGATTTCGTTCTCCCTGATTGGATCACCAATCAAATAGGATTTCGTACTATTTGATCTGGTACAATGAAGAATCAGTTAGTACTCCGTACGTACACGGTCCTAACAGGTGGTCTGATCTCTTTATGGGATCCTTATATCTTTTGCTCTCAAAATGTTCTTAAAAATAGGTACTTCTTGGTGGTGTCGGGTTTCACTATTGGGTCTAATCTTCAGTTAAATTTGGCCAACGTATATGCTCCAAATGATCCGATTCTTAGACGCCTGCTTTGGTCGGAATTATTGCGGTTAAAGTCTACAATTCCTGGGATTTGGATCTTTATGGGGGATTTTAATGAGGTCCGTGCTCCCGAGGAAAGGCTAAATTCGAAGTTTTCTTCTGCTCAGGCTGCTGCCTTTAATAATTTTATCCTTCAGGCGGACTTGCAGGACTTGCCTACTAGTGGTTCTAATTTTACTTATGTTCGGGGAAATGGTTCAAAGCTAAGCAAACTGGATCGGTTCTTGATTGATAAGGAGTACATTGATAGATGGCCGGGTGTGATGGTTCTAGTGCTAAATAAAGGATTTTCTGATCACAAGCCGGTCCTGTTATCAACCATAAACACCAATTATGGTCCTATCCCATTTCGATTCTTTAACTCCTGGCTTGAGAGGGATGGTTTCACGGATCAGTTGTCACTCTTGTGTGGTAAATTCAGATTTACTGGTGCTGCAGACACTGCCATTTCAAAAAATTGAGGTTTCTAAAAATTGGTATTAAAAAGTGGTTAAAAGTAGATAATGAATCGAGGAAAGTTTGGGTGTTACAGTTGAAGTCAAAACTGGCTGATCTGGAAGCTCTTGAGGAAGAAAGGGGCCTGTCTTTGTCAGAGCAAAATTCTAGATTAGATTGGTCCAGGAGAATTTTCGAACATGAGAAATTAGTCGTCCTAGACTTGAAACAAAAGTCTAGAATTAGATGGGCTATGGAGGGGGATGAGAATACTTCTTATTTTCATGGGGTGATTAATGCTAACACGACCTCTAACCGAATAAATGGGCTTTTCGTTAATGGGAGTTGGACCTCTAATGCGGATGTGGTTAAGTTGCAAGCTTTTCAATTCTTTGCTGATCGCTTCAAAGAACCAATTAGCAACCGGCCAGGTCTTACGTGTCATCACCTAAAGCGTTTTCTGAAAATGATGCTTTACTTTTAATAAGTCCATTTACAAAACAGGAGGTTAAAGAGGCTGTTTTTGACTGTGATGGTGACAAAGCCCCGGGCCCGGATGGGTTCAATTTCCGCTTTATTAAACGATGTTGGGAATGGCTTGAGGATGACTTCCTTAAATTGTTTGAGGAATTCTACAATTCGGGATCTTTATCTAGGGGATCTTCCTCCTCTTTTATTGCTCTTATTCCTAAGGTTAAGGATCCAATTGACTTGTCGCATTATCGGCCAATTAGTTTAATTGGGTGCATTAATAAGATTTTATCTAAAGTGTTAGTGGGTAGACTTAAAAAGGTTATTGACTCGGTTGTTTCGCACGAACAATCTGCATTTTTATCAAAACGTAGCATATTGGATGGACCCTTGGTGTTAAATGAGGTTATTTCATATTTAAAGAAGGCTAAAAGGAAAGCTATGCTGCTGAAAATTGACATTGAGAAGGCATTTGATACGTTAAATTGGAGCTTTCTAGATTCGGTGTTATTACAAATGGGTTTCCCCTCCCTTTGGCGATCTTGGATACGGGGTATTTTGTCATTATCTCGTGCTTCGGTCCTTATAAATGGATCTCCAACTCAGGAATTTTCTTTTTCAAGAGGGTTGAGACAAGGAGACCCTCTCTCTCCTTTCTTGTTTATACTAGCTATGGAGGCCCTCTCTTCGATCATTAATCATGCCTCTGTTTTGGGCTCTTTCTGGGGCCTTCGGTGCACGATTGATGGCCCTTTATTAACGCATTTTCTATTTGCCGATGATGCGATTTTTATTGGGGAATGGAGCTCTCTAAATGTTAAAAATTTATGCAGGTTACTAAGATGTTTTTATATAGCTTCTAGGTTAAAAGTAAACTGGTGTAAAAGCTCTATCTTTGGAATAGGGACGACAGATTACGAATTGAATGACATTGCGTCTGAGGTTAAATGTAGATCGGGTCACTTTCCGTTTAAATATTTGGGTTTGTTGGTGGGCGCTAATATGAACTTGGCCAGACACTGGAATCCAGTAATTGAGACGTTTAAATCTAGATTGTCATTGTGGAAGGCAAAGACGTTATCTTTCGGTGGACGAGTTACTCTCCTAAAATCAGTTTTGAATTCTTTACCCACGTACTATTTCTCTCTTTATAAGGCTCCGGTGCAGGTAATTCAAAAGCTAGAACAGTTGAGAAGATCATTTTTTTGGGGAGGTGGAGCAGAAAATAAAACCATTAATTGGGTCGCTTGGGAGTTGATCTCATCTGCTAAGGATTATGGGGGCCTTGGTCTTGGTTCATTACGTGAATCAAACTTGGCAATGTTATCAAAATGGTGGTGGCGGTTCAAGATGGAGGGTGATAGTCTTTGGCGAAAAGTAGAATGGTCTATTCACCATTCTTCTCGGGGATGGTCTTATATTCCTCAAAAATTAACTTTATCAAGCACGTGGGGTAATATATGCAGGATTAATTATATCCTGACTCAAAAAGGCTTAAATCTTGAATTTCTCATTAAAGGTATCCTTGGAAATGGTAGATGTATTCGATTTTGGCTAGACTTCTGGTGTGGTGACTCTCCTCTAGCTTTATGTTTCCCCAACCTGTTCATTCTGGAGATCAATAAACAGTGTGTTGTTGCTGATATGATATTGGGTAACCATTCTTATTCTTTTCAGTGGAAGAGGATTCCTTCATCAGATGAGGAGTTGAGAGAATATAATGCCTTATTACTAGTACTTAACCCAATTATCTTGTCTTTAGCTGTGGATTCGTGGTGCTTGTTTCATGGAACCATTGAGAACTTTTCGGTTTCATCGGTCAAAAAGCTGTTGCAAGTTCAATCAAATGGTTCGAGGAACTCTGTTTTCTCATGGAACAATTGGGTTCCAATAAAGGTGTCTATCCTGGCTTGGAGAATTGCTTTTAATCGTATTCCGGTTCTTGTGGAGCTTGTGAAAAGAAATTTCATGGTTGACTCTATAAGGTGCCCAATTTGTGGAGACAATGATGAAACCGTTGAGCACCTATTTTTGACATGCTCGTTTGCTCAAGAGGTTTGGCTTGGCATTACTAAATGGTGTAAGTTCTCTCCATTTTTTCCTTTCACGGTTCGGGATCTTTTAGATGCTCATAATCATGTCAAAGGTTCGGCAAAATGGAGAAAGGTCTTGTATGATATCTCCCTTACTACCTTGTGGTCGATATGGGTTGCAAGGAATAAACTAGTGTTTGAACGCAAAATGGTGAATCTTTCCCTTACGGTTAGCGAAGTGCAATCATTGAGCTTTTTGTGGATCAAAGCAAGAGCAAAAATGGTGAATTTAGATTGGGATAAATGGAGGCAATTTCAAATCTCCTTGTTATGTTAATTGGCTTTTTGGTGTTAATGGATGTTTTATTGGTTATGTAATTGGCGTGTTGTACTTTTTTGGGTTCTAGCTTCCCGCTAGTCTCTATAATTAATAAAATTTTTCGTTGGCCGTTCAAAAAAAAAGTTTTAAAATTTTCTCTTACTTTCCTCTCAGAATAAACAGATTGTAAAATAAGGTAATCAAATAACATATAAAGTTTTATCATTTATCAATTTTGCCCTCTCACGTAGTATAAAAAATATAATTACATAGCCTCTATAATCACATATTTGTTCACATGTCGCGTACGTCCTCAATTTTTAACATGATCTCTATTCTTTTTCTTTGAACTCTGGGGTACAAAATTATATTATGTCTTTCTTTTCCCCACTACTTATTTTCTCTTCTTAATTCCATTTTCTTCTTTTCTCACCTTTATTCAACTCGGGAACACAACATTAATCATTACAAATTAATCTTTGTTTCACTCATTTATATTACGTCTACTTAGTGAAAGAATATTTGTGTGATATGAAACTAACTTGTTTGTTGAAAGAAGTTATTGTTATAACCATCACAATAAAACAAAGCATATACTCTCCGTGCATCGCTAACCAATTGTTGATAAAGACAGAGGGTGGGTAATACTTTCCAATGAACTACCCATGAAAATTATTGAGTGATCTGCGTTGGGAATGATAACAATGAATTACCTATGTATAATAATATCGATGTCATGACAGTTTCATCTATGAATTAGCGACATATTTTCATTAATTGCGGATTAGTAACGGAATTCTAACCAAAGGTTGTGAGTGTACGACGTAAAACAAGCCCCAAGAGCTTGGTACAGCAGGATTCATTCACACTATGTAACAGCAAAACGAGTGTTGAGGTATTTGCATGAAACGTTGAATTTTAGCATATGGTATGATCGAGGTGGAGATGGATCAATTGATGTCTACACCTATAGTGACATTACTACAGATGTTAAGAGTCGAAAAAGTACATCGGATTATGTGTTTTTGTTGAACAAAGGAGAAGTTCCCTAGTCTTCAAAGAAATAGAATCTTGTAGCCCTCTCATCAACTGAAGTCGAGTGTGTTGCAACAGCTTCATGTACATGTCAAGCTATTTAGATTAAAGGATTCCTTGAACAGTTTGGGTTGAAAGTTTCTGAAAGCATAGTAAGCAAGTGTGATAACACTTTGACTATTAAGTTGTCTAAAAACATGGTATTTCATGACAGATGAAAGAATATCAGAGTTAGAATGAACTTTCTACATGGATAGTTGTTCTTGTTGGAACATTACAAGTGTTGATAAATGCGGACGAACCTTAAAGAAATGCAGACAAAAGAAAAAGGCTAAGTATTGTTCAGCTGCATTAGTCTCTGCAGGTGAATAAAGACAAATACAGATGAGCATTTGTCTTCCCGCATAGACTAATACGGGTGAACAAAACAAATACTTATATGTTAGTTAACAAATTAAATACGGACAAGAATTTGTATATACGCAATGACAAATGCGGACGTGTCAAAAACAAATGCGTCTGAAGAAAAGCATATGCGGATACAGTTATTTTATACCTTGTACTTGGTATTACTAGATTTTATGTCATGAAATTAAGTCATTGTACAAATTATTGTATCTGACCTATTAATAAATAAAGTTTTATACACTTTTGTAACTCTGTCAACTCTCACACAACTTTTGTACCCTGATTACACAGAAAACCCTAACGGTACTCTTCAATGCCATTAAAATATACAATCAACATTATGAGTATTTATTTTTGTTTTGATCATTGATTATTATATTTCTGCTACAATAATAATAGAAATCTATCACTTTCACACTTTTGTAACTCTATCAACTCTCATACAACTTGTGTACCCTGATTACATGGAAAACCTTAATGGTACTCTTCATACACGTGTGTTTTTATGTTATCATTTCATGTTTTCTAGAAGTCAATTAGTAGTTTCCCTCCATTACTTTTGGATTTTCTTTTAAGGAGACAATCTATAGATTATCACTGAATCTAAAAGGCTTGACCTTGTTCCATGTTTAGTAAGCATAGCACTCTATGCGGAAATGCCATTAAAAATGCCCTTCACATACATATAACCCGATCAAAGTTGATGATATATTATTAAATCTACATATATATATATTCTAATAAAAGGGTAACTAGGGATGTCACATACCAACACCACATTCATATTTTAATAAAAGGGTAACTAGGGATGTCACATGGCAACACCACATTCATTTTTAATAAAATTTCCCCGCTTCTCTCTCTTATTAAATAACTCCATTAATTACTAATTATATTATTGAATTCTATGTCGATTAAAATTTATTTTTATAGAAACAGATACTTTTTGATGTTTACTTCTAGAGAAACAAATTTTTATAAAAATAATTTTTTCTAATACATTATACTTTTTTTTAAAACACAAAATATTTTGGAATTTACATTTTTAACATGTTTTTTAAAGCGAAATGTTTAATTTATTTTTTTGAAAAAATAAAAAAGTTAAAAACAGAAATTTTAAAAGTTGATGTTATTGTTTTATTACTTATATTCCTTACTCATATATAATTTAAATCATATATTTTTTTATAATTAATAAAATTTATTTTATTTAATATTATTTATTTAACCCGTGTAATACACGGGTTCACTAAAGCTAGTATGCATATAAACTATTAAGCATTTAATATGTAGTTTTGCAGAAGCACTCAAACATGACTTTATGGTATATAATAGGGATGCCTTTCAATAACATACCAAGGACCATTAAAGCACAACTTAAGTGCTCAAGTGGAAGAAGATGGTAGATGGTGGTGGCTATGCTATGATGAAGAAAAAAGTGATTGAGTAAAACTAAGGTAAATTGACAAGAAGTTAGTTGTGGATATGTTATGCTCTAAAATATACCAACAGATTGCTAACAAAAGTTCATTAGTGATTTCCTCCGTGAACCACTAATGATATCCTAGGATATTCGTTGGTGTTAAGTTGTAGCTCCTTATGATAACAAGTTTTTAGTACTTAACGGGTCACCATGTGTTAGTTGATAGGTTTAGTTATATAAACCTAACAAGCCATTTTAGTGTAGTTAGATGTGTTATCTCTTGTATGTTAAATAAAGACTTATTATGATGAGCCTTAAGTGGCATGGATAAGGGTGGAGGCTATAGTAGGGGCTATCCTATTATTTATTATTAGATTATAGTATAATTGAGAATAGCTAGCTTAGAGTTTTTATGGATTCCTAAATCAATTTGTAGTGTTGAATATTTTCTTCACCTAGAAGTGTATTATTATATAGGTTCGATGACTGGAATTGTATGTCGAATAGTATGATGAAGAGCTGCTGGTTCTTTGTATGCTAGGAGTGTAGCCGGTTCATAGCTTTATGCATGTTAGGGTTAATACAAATTTGATCCCTCATTTGACCTATTGAGGGACATCAAGTTAATGAATACTGTTAGGACCGTGTATGTACGCAGTACTAACGGATTCTGCGTGAAACCAGATCAAATAGCGCGGAATTCTATTTGATTGGCGATCCAATCAGTGAGAACGAATAACCCGATCGATCTAACGATGTAACGAACGTTAAGAACAGATTGAAATCGATCAGGAACAAACTATGAACTTGGATTTGCAACTTGAGACGCTCTGGATGGCTAGAGTACGAAGTATTATGAAGTATTATCTAGTGTTTTATGTTTTTCCACGAACTATGTGGTATTTATACGTTTTCAGTGTTCATTTGTACGACTGAACCATTAGCATGGTTCAGTCGTGCGACTGAATCATGCGATTAACTCATACGCACGACTGAAGGTTCAGTCGTGCGATTGAACCAATATTATGTCTCAGTCATACGACTGATCCAGTCACCTGGTTCAGTTGTACGACTGGTCCATTAGCATGGTTCATTCATGCGTATAGGCCATAAGTATGGTCCATTAGCATGAATGTCCATATGACTAAGTTAAACACATTTCTAAGTTCTTATTGAATTAGAACTACGTAAAACCAACAAACAAACAAACATACCCAGTAAGTCCCACTCAAGAACAGGGTCTGGGAGGGGTAGGTGGCGGCGAGTCTTTCCTCTATCTTGGGAGATAGAGAGACTGCTTCCGAAGAGACCCCCGACTCGGTAACGAAAACCAATAACAGTCGCAATCGTAAATACATGTGAATCATATTTAATATAAAGATAACATGACATAATCAAACATATATAAACATCATAATGCATTTAATATATCATTCAATCATTTCATTACATTGGATTACATAAGTGTAAGACATGAAAAATTTTTACATTTGAGAACGTAAACTAGGTACATGAATATGTATCAACAAACTCCCCTTTGGACCTAGTTTAGCTAATGGCTAACAGTCTTCACGTGCTCCTGAAACTTCTTGTACTTCTCTTCTCTTGTGACTCCCGCGTAAATCTCAAACACGAAGCAGAGTCGTATGATATGTTAGAATTGAAGAGCTTGTACAATGTCTTGTGAGTCATACAATAATGGCCACTTGTAAAGAGTGTAAACATCTTCAGCCGACAAGTTGGTTAGCCACATTAGGTCAAATACCATGATAGTCTCAATCTTGCTCTCTTTATGCAAAATTATGACTGCTTCTCCCGTCCGCCAGTCATAATACCACCATTTGAAGTGTGGAGTGAAGTCCTGAGGCATTTCCGTAATGGGATCTTTAACATTATGCGCGGAGGACTCCACTTCAACACTACTTTAGGCTTTCCAGTGTGAGGATCAACTTCAGTCTTATTTATGAACCGTTTAGGCTGTTGAGGCCTGAAGTTGACCCACCTGGTGTTGTATTCCTTCTTTAATGCCGTCTCAAACCACCCCGACATCTTTCTGGGGTTGGCGTACAAAAGGTCTAAACAGGGAAGCCTGTTTAGCTCAAACCGGGAAGAGTCTTCAGATCATAAGGGAATCTGAAGTACTCTATCCCATTCTCCCTCTTTATTGCATACACATCCAAGTCTTCAAAATAAGCCCAACTGATAATCTTGCCAGACACCTTCTGATGTTTCTTCACTCAATAGAGTTTGGTGTAGGCGTTAGACTTTGGAGGTTGTCATTGGGCTCTCATTTTTGCTAGACACACTGCCCACTCAGCCATCTTGATATCGACATAAGCATCCGTAGCTCGAGCTTTCCCTTCTTCTTTCTTTTTCTTTTTCTCTTTATGTAACACCCGACCTCTCACACCAACAATATTGTCCGCTTCGCCCACGAGAAGCTCATGGATTTTGCTTTTGGTTGCCCGGGTGAAAACTTCCCAGGGAGGTCACCCATCCTTGGATTGCTCCCACCTGAGCACGCTTAACTGTGGAGTTCTCCTCTCATCCACAGCCAATACACCCAAAACACGTTGTTGATATTAGAGGCCAGACATTCCTTATGAACCAGGAATCTCTCCTGTCCACGGCCGATGTGGGATATGTGGAGGATGTCACAAGCACCCCCTGTTTGGACTCATCGTCCTCGATGAGCCCGAGAAGTCACCATCCTTGGTGAGGTATGTCCCACACCCCGAACGGCACAGGAGTGGCTCTGATACCATTATGTAACACCCGGCCTCTCACACCAACAATATTATCCGCTTCGCCCACGAGGAGCTCACGGATTTTGCTTTTGGTTGCCCGGGTGAAAACTTCCTAGGGAGGTCACCCATCCCTGGATTGCTCCCACCTGAGCACGCTTAACTGTGGAGTTCTCGTCTCATCCATAGCCAATACGCCCAAAACGTGTTGTTGATATTAGAGGCCAGACATTCGTTATGAACCAGGAATCTCTCCTGTCCACGGCCGATGTGGGATATGTGGAGGATGTCACACTTTAGCATCAAGAGCTCCAAACGTATCACTACCAAATGTTTCACCCAGATCGGGATAACATTTCCCTGTTGGTCAGTGTACTGTGGATACTCTTATGTAGTGATATCCTCGCTATCAATCTCATCGACGTATTGCAGCTCTTCATCACTGATGACATCAACCTTGGGAGCATCCTTAACTAGCTCATCTGGGTTGAGTCTGAACATGTCGGCTAGCTGCTCATCTGTGAGATCATGGATGATCTCCCCCTCTTCGGGGGTGTAGCTCATAGATCGTCACACGATACCTTGCAAATCAAGAATCATGGTTAATTGAGTCTTGATTTGCTGAAGGGGTGCGACGTCGTAGTCGTCTGTTTGTTCAGTTTCATCTGTTTGATTAAACATTTAAAACACAATCACACACATCAGTAATCAAGATAATTAAATATTAATAAACATCAATTACATTAGTGTAATACATAATTCAAGTACAAAAGTTTTTCAAATACATAGACATTTAATCATTACTTTTGCCTTTGTCGCTCGATTCTTCAGCTTGGGGAGCTAAGGAAGAGGGTCGCTGATCTTGATTTCTTTTGGTGCACCTCTCCCGAGCTGATGGATTTGAGGCTGATGCAGATGCATCACCTTCATGCTCTGGCTCATCATCATCTCCCCCATCTTTGTCCTTCCCACTGCCTTCAGCCTCAACCACATCATCATCATCATCATCCGATTCATCATCAGATGAATCATCATCATCATCACCTCCGTCATCACCGTCACCCTTGATCTTTAAGGGCTCACCTTCGTCCCTTTGAGTCTGAGAAGAAGCTTCTTGTTCTTCTTCTCTACGTCCTCAATCCTCTTTACCGAGGCCATCAGCAGCTCATTCTGTGCAGTGAGGGCACGATAAGCTCTAGCCAAGGCTCTCTCAAGAGTAGCATCTCACTCAGTCAAATGGGCAATATGTTGACTCTGAGCTGCATCCCTCTCTGTTAGCAGGGCTATTTTCTTGCCCTGTCCAGTGTTGACTGCTATCAACTGGTTAGCTCAGATGTCATCAGTAGCAAGGAGTTTGAGCACCAGATGGTTGAGGCTAGCCAGCTGCTCCTCTAACCCAACAGTGTGCAGAGGAGATCCCTATGGAGGGATCTATGATATGGAAGGGCCGGTTTGGGGTTTGGTAGATGTGGTGGTGGATGTGGTGTATGTGGGAGTAGGGATGAAGGTGAATGGTGAAGGTATAGATATGGGTATGGTATGTGCGGTGGTAGGAATAATGGTGGTTGTGGAGGTAGGTATGGTGGGCCATTCTTGCCATGGGGCTGGGCCATTCTTTTCAGCCTCGACCCCCTGGCAAGCGGGGCTCCCCCTGGGCTAGTTGGCTGGGGAGGTGTGTAAGTGGGATCTAAAGTCTCAGCAGCTTCAACCCCATCCTAGCATCCTCCAACAGCCTCCTTGCCCCTTTTGGTAGCCACTACTCGGCTACCGACCGTCCTTGTGAGGGGCTCCTCTTCAGACTCATCCTCCTCCTCGTCAATCAAGAAGTCCCGGTGGATGGCAGCCTGCTCTGATCCACCAGGAGCAGAAGTACTACTGTGGGGAGGTGGTGGATATATGGTAGACGTGTCTGTGGCCCGTGATTGACTGGGGCCTGCATCTCCACCACCCTGATCATCATCATGGTCATCATCATCGTCGTTGTCATCGGCAGGAGCCACAATCGGCTCGACGTCGGAATCACTGTCGTCGTGAAGCCACTTCTTACGAGCTGGCGCCACGTATCTCTCATTGGCCAGATGGCCAAAGAGTCTCCTCACTGGGGGCATCACCTGCTTCCCCCGTTATACCTTCATCCTTCCTAGGGTGGTATCATCTATCACCTCTAGGGTCACTGCATCGTCCTCCTCCTTAGGTAGCATAGGAAGCTTCACGTCGATAATCATCTGCAAGAATCTTGGGTACATGCAGAAGCCTTCCTTGCCTTTGGCCTCAATGTTCTCCGTCAGGTAGGAGAAGAACATACGCAAAAAACTGAACAGGTGGTTCAACACCAGTGCAACGTACGTGTTCTGGATTTGATCTGACAGCTCGTCAAATCCTCCTCTCCTGGAGGCTATGCATTTCAGGATCACATGTGCCAGATACTTGAATTGCGGGCACATGTTGCTCTTGTTTAGCACGCCGACATTGACGTCGCCGGTGTACTTGATCCTGAGAAAGCAACCCCATACCGTTAGGGGATGCAGCTTGGTTGGGTGGGTTACATCATCACCCAAGTCCAAGACTCGTCTAAGGTCGTCTTCTCCGATCTGTATATCTTGACCAAAGATAAAACTCCGGATGCAGAATGGCTCAGTAGATCGGTCGACAGTGGCATTCTCCCAGAATGCCTGCTGGATCGACCTATACGGTGTGCATGGAGTGGAGATAGCCTTCAAGATCCTCGATCTACGTAGGAAGGCTATAATCCCGGTGAACTCAAAAGTGTTCCAGGACGTGGTATCCAGATGAGCACATATGTTGTGCTTGGTGCTCATCGTCCATCTCTCAGCCTTTTTTGTTGTAATACAAGAAACAAACACATTAGATTCATTTATAAGAGATAACAATTGACTTGGAACATATTTAGACAGACTGGTTCAATCGTGCGATTGAACCATACGACTGAGTTCAGTCGTACGATTGAGCATGCGACTAGTCGTATGCTATACAAATACGGTTGAGTCAGTCGTGCGACTGAGTCACCGATTGATTCAATCGTGCGATTGAATCATACGTCTGGCTCAATCGTGTGACTGAGGTTCATTAGCCTGTCCATTCGTGTCTTGCACTGTTCGAACCATTAAATTTGAATCTTCATCAAAACGATAAAATAGACTTTGTGTTTAGATTCTTTAGGTTTCCAATATCTCGAAATAGCACTTAATGTCATTAAAATCAACTTTATTGTTCATTTAAGTGGCCTATTTTAGGTTATTTATGCCGATTATTTGTTTTATCAATTACTGTCATTTTAGGTTTGATTTAACTGTGTGTTTGTCTCGATTTCATCCGCAAAGTACCTGAAGATGAACACTAAGTGGTTAGAAATCGAATCAGACTGTAATCGCAAATATTTAAAATTTTAGAAGAGTGTCTGGGTAATGGGCGGGTTTTTGAGAATTTTGAAGTGGTAGGGTTTACAACCGACTGAGTCTCTATTTATACTGTTTTGAGGTTCAGTCTTACGATTGGACCCATGCGCATGCCTCAATCGTGCGACTGGACCCATGCGCATGACTCAATCGTGCGACTGGGGTTCAGTCGCGCGACTGGGGTTCAGTCGTGCGACTGACTCAGACTCCTTCATTCAGTCGTTCTATTAGTTCGTTCTTATGTTCCAATCGCATGGTTTCCCCCATACTCATGATCCGTTCATGTGATTAACTCATACTCATGGTCCATTCGTGTGATTTACTCATACTTATGGTCCAATCATGCGACTGGTCCATAGTTATGGTCCAATCGTGCGATTGGTCCATACTCATGGTTCAATCGTGTGATTGGCTCATACTTATGAGTTTGACTTCATCCATTTCCACACACTCAAATTTAACTTTTGATAAATAAACGTTATGCCTGATGATCATCTCAAACATGATCTTTTAACATAAATCCTTTGATCACCTCAGACGTGATCCTTTGAAGTTAAAACCGATTGATCACCTCAGACATGATCCTTTTAATTGAAATCATTTGGTCACCTCAGACATGACCCTTTTAAATATTTAAAACTTGATCATCTCAGACATGATCCTTTTAAACTCATACCAGTTTGGTCACCTCAGACGTGACCCTTTTAATTTATGATACACAGAGTTCATCTAGTTACATGGTCCGACATGACACCTAATTGATAGATAAAACATAAAACAACTTGAATTGAAATGAACATAACATATTTTTGTGGTTTGTTTTGAGGTGGGTTGAAAACATTTTAATTTTCCTTAATAGATTTCTCCCCCTAAACAGAACAGCATCAAGCGCTTACATCTTATCTGGAATGACTCTTATGGAATCATACAGGCATAACCATAATCATTTGGAACTCTTTAGCTTATGTTCATTTAACTTATTCTTATTTGACTGTCGAGGATCGCTACCACGATGATTGTCAGTATATTTGTCCACTTAAATCCATACACAGATTTTTGACTCACATTGGTGATTAGTTAGGTTTGTTATTTCAACAAGCATTTGTGGATCCCACGCTTATATGGTAATCAACATTCCTCAGGAGATTTTTGAGCAGTCTACGGGTTTAGACAAGAAGAAACTATTCTAAGAGCTTTCAAAGAGAAGCCATGCCTCAGGTCAGTGCCATGGCACAGCAGAGAGGCGTAAACAACAGTGAATTCTAGAATATTTAGGTTATGCTTATCCTCAGGTCAGTACCATCACACAGCAGAGAGGCACACAACCTATCTTCTTGCTTGAGAACTTTTCTTTTACACATTACGCACCAACAACAATAGTCATTAGTTTGATTGCGTTTAACATTTTCATGTGCTTTGCTCATTTATAAGGTCATCCGCACACATTTGTGGTGTTTATTTTGCTCGTCACCCCTTATTGGAAATACGTTGATTGTGTTAACCAGGGATAAGGTGGAAGCCCACAGGTAATAGAACTATTTAGTTTTATTTTATTTCACCAATGAGGTCTACTCGTCTATTGTGTTGAATCTACAGACATATCATATAATGGACTAGCAATCTTAGCCCTTCTTTCTCTATGTAACCTCAGTAACAGACTAGTTCACTATCATTTTTCCTTTATTTGGCTTATCCTTCTTAGACTTGTAGTTTTAAGGTAACATTTTGAACCTTTACGTTCTTTTGATGTCCCAAACAATTAGTTCCCTGTGTACTATCATATTCCATAGGTTTGAATCAATTTCACAGATTTGATGTCCTTGCTTTTTAAATTTTCCGCCCGCCCTCATTTTTTTTAGTAATTTAAATACTAAATACTGAAACTAAACCTATTCTCCCCTTAAAATTCTAAAACCGAAAATATTTTTGTGTTTTTGGATTTTTAAAGACAGAAAAATAAAATAAAGAAAAATAATAATAAAAATTAAAACATAAAGACGGACTAAGAACTAGATTCTTCTGGAATGACATCACTTTTCTTTTTGACGCCATTGACTTCTTAGAGATATAAAAACCGAGGTTTGTCAAATGCTTTTGTGTAGAGGTCGGTGCGTTGAAAACCCGTATTAATTTTAACAACATCGATTAATTGTTTTTCAAAACAGTCACGTATAAAGTGATATTTAATACCGATGTGTTTTTTCTTTGGGTGTTGGACCGGATTTTTAATGACAGCAATTGCAGCAGAATTATCAACAAAAATATGGGTGCTAGAAAATTGCAAACCGTAGTCTCGCATTTGCTGTTGAATCCAGATGATTTGAGAACAACTTGCAGCGGCAACATATTCGGCTTCAAATGTCGATAGAGCTACCGACATCTGCTTCTTACACTTCCAGGTGACTAAACGTCTTCGAAAGAACTGACATCCCGCTGATGTTGACTTGTAGTTCATCTTGCAACCCCCGTAATCCGAGTCACTGTACGCTGTAAGCTCAAAGTCATCAGCATGAGGATACCACAACCCAAGTGTTGGAGTACCCTTCAGATAACGAAAGATCCTCTTTACCCCAATTAGATGATTTATTTAGGTTTTGCTTGATATTTGGAACAGAGACATGTGGCGTACATAATACCAGGACGAGAAACAGTGAGGTACATAAGAGATCCGATCATTCCTTGATACATGGTGGCATCGACCAGATCACCATTTTCGTCGGGTGCCACATCATGGTTCGTGGCAAGTGGATTCCCAGCAACCGTTGCATTCTCCATGTCAAACCGACTGAGGATATCTCCTACATATTTGGTCCGATGCAGGAAGATACCATTTGGTGTCTGATATACTTGTAAACCGAGAAAGAACATCATTTCTCCCATGGAGCTCATTTCGAACTCAGCTTTCATCATAGACTCAAATTTTTTACACAATGCTTTATTCTTGGAACCGAATATTATGTCATCCACGTATATCTACACCAGTAGTAAATCACCGTCATACCACTTATTAGGACCGTGTACGTACGGAGTACTAACGGATTCTGCGTGAAACCAGATCAAATAGCGCGGAATTCTATTTGATTGGCGATCCAATTAGTGAGAACGAATAAACCGATCGATCTAACGATGTAACGAAAGTTAAGAACAGATTGAAATCGATCATGAACAAACTATGAAGTTGGATTTGCAACTTGAGACGCTCTGGACGGCTACGGTACGAAGTATTTTGAAGTATTATCTAGTGTTTTATGTTTTTCCACGAATTATGTTGTATTTATAGGCTTTCAGTGTTCATTCGTATGACTGAACCATTAGCATGGTTCAGTCGTGCGACTGAATCATGCGATTGACTCATACGCACGACTGAAGGTTCAGTCGTGCAATTGAACCAATCTTATGTCTCAGTCATACGACTGATCCAGTCAGCAGGTTCAATCATGCGACTGGTCCATAAGCATGGTTCATTCATACGTATGGGCCATAAGTATGGTCCATTAGCATGGATGTCCACATGACTAAGTTAAACACATTTCTAAGTTCTTATTGACTTAGAACTATGTAAAACCAACATCAAACCTATATATTTAGTTCATACATGTGAATCAATTTAATATAAAGATAACATGACATAATCAAACACATATAAACATCACAATGCATTTAATATATCATTCAATCATTTCATTACATTGGATTACATAAGTGTAAGACATGAAAGACTTTTACATTTAAGAACGTAAACTAGGTACATGAATATGTATCAACAAATACCTTAGGTGCTTGCACCTTTATAGGAAACACTAGTCTAGTGGGATGAATTAGGTATAAGTTCATGTTGCAAAATCAACATGAAAAATAAAGGATATATAGAAAGTCTTATGCCATAATATATGTCATTTAAATGTCACATCACCTTTTAATATGTATCTTGAAAAACTTATTTTAAAAACCCATGTTAGGCCATAGATCAAAATTTGAACCCTTAGAGAACCTAATCAGCTTAACCGGTGGTTTTCCTTTTTCAACCCTTCAAGGTTACATCAGTCCAAAAATTCAATTTAGGTACCAATAATATTCATATATGGTAAGAATGATAAAGTTTCCATCATATCCTATATCTAAAAGTGTTGATTTAGTATTAACTCAAGAGAAACTAAACTCATCATGTTTATTATTAAAGTAAAGAGTTATCTTCACTTTTATAAGGATGTTTTACTAACCATAATAATAAGAATGTTTTCTTATGAATCAACCTTTACGATTCTCAGAAACTACATATATGAGTTTTTGGTAAGACAAATTAAATAAGAAATAATCTTCTAATCATATTCAAAAATGTTGAATTTCTCTTTGCATGTACCATGGTTATGTTGATTAGTAAGCCCGACCTCGATTAAACCGATGATTTCTAGCATATATTAGGGTTTATAAGAGTTTTTGAATTTTGAGAGAGATGATACGTGAATGAGGGTTCACTATAAGTATATAAATATTTTAGATGTTTCAAAGCGGAGACCCCATTATGAATTTTAGAAGTTACAAAGGTTGCAACAAATTGATACCAATAAAGACGCATATGTTAAGTATCTAACTGTATTGAAAGGAAATAGATAATAAGTTAGTTTTGTATCTAAAGGTTCATAAAGGCTATCATAGAGTTCTTTTTTTTGCATGTATGAGTGAAACGATTACTAAAGGTCCTTCGTAGTTGCATGATGAAAAGCATATTAGGTCCTTCTAGCTTTTCGAAAAGGCTATCTTAGATATTTTTTCTTTGCACTTACATAGTAGAACAACCCTTGATAAATATCATCAAGATGAGATTAGCTAGAATATCTAATGCATTTTTATCAACATTCATCTTCTTAATGTGTTTATTAGTATACTTGCATGAAACTTCATAAATTAAGTCACATTAGAATCTTCAGAAAATAATTTCACATTCACATCTGAAACAACTACCCTAGATATGTAAGGACCATTCTTAATTGAATGTCATAATGAAACATCATAACATGATTAGAATATATATCAACATGTATTTCTGTTGGGTCTGAAGGATAGTCTAATATTATCAACACAGTCAAAGTCAACAAAGTCAACGTCAACGGTCAAAGTCAATGCAACAGTCAACATGACGCGTTCGGGATGAAGATTAGGGACAAGACGTTGAAGATATATTTGTCTAGGATGTTTATTGTTAATAAATATATTTTGTGTCGACAAAATATATTTAATCTTGTTTTTAGACATTTTGGGTTTTAATTGTAATTTTTAATTGTTATAGTTTAGGGTCCTAAATGTTATTAGTAAATTGTCATTTACTATAAATAGTAAAGTATGACAATTAGGGTTTTAAGCTTGGAGGAGCTAGTGATTAGGGTTTCCACTTTCAAATCATTTTATAATCACATTTTTGGATCAAACAAAGGGTTTTGAGTGTGTTCTTGAGATGTTCTTCATTGTTCATCTTATTTTTCTTGTGTTTGATCAAAACCTTCACCATTTTGTATGATTCAAGGCTGATTGGGACCAACAATTTGGTATCAGAGCCAACTTGAATCAATCTCTATTGCTGATTTGAAAATTTTATTACTGATTTTTGGAATTTCTTAGAGAGAGAAAATGGGGTTTTAGAGAGAGAAACTAGATCTGAGTTTTTGTGTTCTTCAATATCACTGATTTTGATCAGATCTACATCATTTCATAGCAGAAATACAACATTTGATATCATATTTTACATCTACAAATCGATTTCTACAAGAAATCGAAAAGAAATTTGAAGTTCGAAGGTGTTTCTCTCTTACACACACTATGTGTGTTCTTGGTGTTCTTGGCAGCCTTGAAGAACCTTTAACATCTTCATCCAGCGAATTTAGCACTTTTCTGAACGAAAGTTCAAGGTTTTCCGGCGAAACTAAGGTTTTCTGGCGAAACTTCCGGCGAAACTATATTTTTTCGGCGAAACTACATTTCCAACGAATCTACACCTGCGAAATTAAAACTCAGTGAAATTACCATATTTAAAAAAAAAGGACAAAACAAAACATACTGTCGGAACCCTAGGTGCCGGAAACCTAGCTGCCGGGACACTAACCACCACCGCTACCCGACCCTTACCTTAGCCGCCGCCCCCATGAATCCAACCACGACAGCCTAAACCCTAGTCGCCGCAACCTCCACCGCGAACCCAGCAACCACAGTCACCACACCCGTCGCCCTCCACCCCTACACCACCACTCACCCACCGCTACCACCTCCTGCAGCGACAGCCACATCCATCGGCCAGCTTCCAGCCAACCAACCATCAAACCCAAGCTACCATCTATCGAGCAGCCGACCAACCCACCCTCGACCTAACACACCATCGACCAGCAGCTCTCATCTTCTTTTTTACAGGAGGTCACAGAATCACCCAACAATCATCATCAAACTTTGAGCACCAATCATCGACACATCCCCTTTCGCCCTTCATACATCCCCGAGCGACACCCCACCATCGACCGACAACACCCAAATCACCTATCGACCGACACCAGCAACCATCTGCAGAAGCATCAACCCATCCCTATCAATCGATCACCCACCATCGACCGTTGCCAAATAGACCTTCGAACACTAATCATCGACATCATCGACCTCTGATCACCATCGAACCAGCTTTACCTTCTCATCAGAAGTGTCGCTAGAGAAAGAACATTCACCGGAAGCTGTGAAATCGAGAGAGTGAGAGCAAAAGAATCGAGAAATTGAGAATGAGGCTGATGAAATTGCGTAGAGAGAGAGAGAGAGAGAAAGCTACTAGAGTGTGTTGAGAGGAGAGAAGAATGTTGACTTTGAGTTTTAAAACTGTAGGGAGCTTTTGAGATGTGTTTTAAGTGTTAGGATTAGGGTTAAGGTTTTTTTTTTGTGAAAGGGATTTCTTATTATTTTGGGCCTGGATCAACAAATTGGGTTTATTATCATTGGACTGATTTGGGTTTTCAATTGGGATAATAATTGTTAAAATTTTACCATTATAGGCTAGTAAAGATTAAAAATTAGGTTGAATTTTTAAAACTAAGGTCTGGGGAAATTAAAAAATTGAGTTCATCCCGACAAAGAAATTTTCATCGATTTTAAAAGATTTTAAAAGAGATTTTGACCCCAGTTTTAAAAGATTTTAAAAGAGATTTTGACCCCAGTTGCTAAGATTTTCTAGCATGACATTTAAAAAAAATATTTTTCCCGGGGGAGAATTATTTTACAATTTTTGAGAAAAATATTTTTGAGTCGTTTAATTGTTCAAAAATGTCATCTTCAGAGGACTTTAAATCAGATAATCTCACAATGGCACAAAGTCGGTTTGACTGTTTTGCAGATACAAAGAATGAAACAACACTACTCATCAACTTTGATCAAAGTGCTGAAATCAAGGAATCAGAAGAAGAAATCAATCACGCTTTGGTTGCTGAAGTGGTTGAAAGTGATGATGACTTCATTAAAAACTTTGATCCATTCAAAGAATTCTGGTGTGAAGCTCATGGAGAAGCTACCGCTGATAATGTTTGGTCAAGCCCGTGTGAAGTTCAAAAGGTCAAGGATTGTGAGATTGGTGAGAAGCTGGTTGGAAAAACTATTGTTCAAGAAGGGTTAGTATGTGAAGTTGTGGTTCAGAAGGAAACAGTTGGGCAGGTGCCTAGGGATGTTGTTGAGAAACAGGTTGTCGCTGAGGAAGCTATGGATGCTGCTGAGGGTACAAGAGCTGAGGCTTATGAAGCTGAGAAGACAAAAATGAAGATGGAAGTAGTGATTGAAGAAGCCAAGAAAGCAGCTGTGGAGGAGTACAAAAGGAACACTCCTTATTGCCAATGTGATCGTGCTCTCGCGGCAGAAAAACTGGTAATGGGTCTTCCTTATGATATTGTTGAAGACATGTGTTCCTCCGCATGCAAAATCCATTTAGTTGGAATATACAAGGCTAATAGGTTGTTAAAAGAAAATGAAAATGAATTGAAACGAAATAACAAAGAGCTTAAAATGAATGAATCAAAATATTTCATGAAATTAAGAGAAGCATTGAAAGAAAACGAACATTTGAAGAGAACTCTTTTGGAAAAGAACTGTGAAGTCAATTACTTGACTGAACAAGTTACATTTGCTGAGTTTGAAATAAGAAAGCATAAAAATAAGTTGGAAAAATGGACTCTTCGGGTATGAAGCATGAGGAATTATGCAAAAGACAAAGGGGGGCTAAAATCAAGACCGGTTGGGTCATGAAGATAAAGCATATGTTTATCCTCCACCTAGTACTTTCTGTTATTCTCCTACACCCACTCCTCATCCTACAAATGAGTTGATTCAAGAGATTATTCAGAAGGATACTAATAGTTTGCATGCAGGATTAGAAGGGGTTAATCTTAAAGAGGTGCGAGATGATTATGATTCTCCGACTGGTATGGGTTACAGTAAACCAGATGCTGACAGTCAAGCTAATAATTGTTCAGTTCCTGTTGTTTGCAAACCTGTAACAGTTGTTTCTTCTAACTTCTTTGATAAATTTAAAGCAGGTGAAATTCCTACTTATGAGCTTGTCAGGAGTGTGAAAGAAGAGATTGTTCAGGAATCTCCTAATCAACAAGCTACAACAACAGCAACATATTCAAATCCTATTAATCAAGATCCATTGGAAGCAGATTTGTGTCTACGAGACTGGACAAGCTCAGATGATGAATCAAACACAGAGGATGGTGTTGGTTCCTCACAGATCAAGATATCCCCTGATATTGTCAAGTCTTAAAAACTTCCAAAAGCTGAATCAAGACCAATATGGATCTCTTCTCCAACTTTAAAATAACTCAATCAATCATTGAAGAATTCATTCCCTGTTCAGCACGGTTAACTTCAGAACAAACAAGAATCTGCTACAAGCTCAAAGCAATCCTCATCCCCACCCACATCGCACGGGTCAGTCAAGCATCAAAAGTCTTTCAAGGCTTGTTTTGAGTGTTGAAAAGAAGGTCATGTGGTAAAGAAATGTCCACAAAGACTTGCTAAGGATGGTAAAGGCAAAACGAATTGCTTCTCCAGATGTAAGCCTACCAAGAATGTTCCAGACAATAAGGGCAACACGGGTTGCTTCTTTGGATCAAGAGGTAAAAAGGACACATCTTTGAATGGTTGGATGAAAAACCTTACATCCACACCTTTTCATGTGAAGCCGGTTTCACATGATTCAAAGATGAAAATAACCTAAGGTTCAAAACCAAATTCTTTTCCTTCTGGTCTTCAACAGAAAATGATTTCCAAATTTAATTCATTCAAATCCAAGTTAATTGAACCGAAACAAATTTGGCAAATTAAAAAGAAGGATATAGAAATCCCCGATTGTTTAAACGGTTATGTGCAGAAGCTTGTTACTTATCTTGATGAAAAAGGAACTTCCAGGACTATGATGGCCTGGGTTCCTCTTTCTAACTAATCTGTTTATGAGTGCAGGAACAATTCAGGAGGACTGTTAGTAATCCGGTTTACTGACAGGGATTGTTCCTAATTCAAATTTGAGGTGGAACAAACAGGTTAAGGTCATGGTATTATATCCACAATCTGGATTTTTATCTGCATAATCACAGTTCTCACTTCACCATCTTTGCACATTTCTTAAGAATTCATTTCTTATCTAGATATCAGTGTAGTTTGGAAGACCGTCTTTGGTAAATTTCTATTTTTGTACAGTCTTAAAAATATTAAAAAAAACATAAAAAAAATATTAACAAAAATTAAAAAAAGGGGGTTTGCTAAAATAAAAAATTTAGGGGGAGAGTATATCAAAATTAAATAAAATGAATAAAAATGAAAAGAGAACTGGGAACTTGATTCGAGATGACTGAGAAATGATTGTATATCATCTTGAAATACTTGTTCTTGCATGACTTGCATTTTAAAATGAGAAATGATAGTAACTGATGTTGTTATCTGATTCGCATCTTAATTTCAATTGCAAATAATAGAAAAACAAATAGATTCTTTAATGATATGCTTGGTAGGCTCAGCCTGAAGAATAAAGTAGACAGCAGCATGATGATTTAAATTAAATATATGCTTAAGGATGTTTGGATTTACGTAATCATTTTGGCCAGCACGAAAACTGAGTCCCGACAAAAATTGGATTGAGAATTGATCTTTCACCCACCATGATGCAAATCATATAAGCTATATCTCTATCTCTTTGCCATGTTTGGTGTATTTATGTGTCTTGTGTTTGTGCTAATCTCCTCTGCTGTACGGAAGTACTGACCTGGAGTGATGATCTCCTTTGCTGTATGATAGTACTGACCTGGAGCTCTTATCGGCACATGATTAAATGGTCATCTCCTTTGTTATACGTGAGTATAGACCTGGAGCTCTCACCATTTTGATCTAAGTTGTGTCAAATCATCTAACGATGAATTCATCACAGAATACAATATTCTGTTGAAAATCACTTGCACACTAATGCACAAGCTTTGTTCCATAAAGATCGTAATAAAATTCAAGAAATCCTGAGGTTGGGTGAGGGTTTTTGCCAAATGATTGTGGGGTCTTAGAATTCTAAAGTGCTTAATCGAACCTTAACAAATCATCTGATGCTTGTTGAAAAAGATAGGGCATGGGTTTAAGTGGACAAACATATCAGCAATTGTTATTGATCTGTTTGAGAACTTCAAAATCTTTCAAAGACTGTGATTAGATTCAGTCATAAGTGTGATCTCATTGCTGGTCGATGATTAAATTCATCTTTGTGCTAAAGTATATCTTGAGGATGTGATCTCATGATCGATTCAGTTCTCGGTAATTAAAATATGTATATATATATAATAATAATATACAAATATAAAAAAATATAAAAAATAGACATAAATAAAAAAATTATTATAATAAATTTTCATTTCAATATTAACTTAGGTCTTCCATATTATGTTGTTACAATTTTATCATTTTCATGCATTTCACGGGAAATTGCACACACAAACGAACACGGGTTCGCTTGTTTTCATAAACAGATAAACACGGGTTTATTTGTTTTGTTGAAATGATCTAACGAGAAACATGTAGAATGTGTTAGTGTTTGTGTTGCAGATTGTGCTACAAGAGATGGCCGATCATCACAAGAGTAATGAACCAGACCAAAGAACCTGTTCCTCAAATTTACAGAAGATATCGAGCTAGGAATCCTCCTCCTACATCTTCTGAAGCACTCAGAGATTCAAGAAAGCGGTCTTCGTTATAACTGAGAGGATGCACACGACAAGGGAGAACATATAAAAAGGGGGAACTTGTGAGATAAAGATCTTCAGTAACAAAATTTGGGAAGCATCAGTCTAGGGGGAATATTGTTGGACCTCAACATTGAGACTGAAGCTTACCAAATTGAAGATCAAGTTCAATTGACTTATCGGTACTGATCACGATGAAAGACGTTGATAATAGTAGACTAAGGGGGAATATTGTTGGGTCTGAAGGATAGTCTAATATTATCAACACAGTCAAAGTCAAAAAAGTCAACGTCAACGCTCAAAGTCAACGCAACAGTCAACATGACGCGTTCGGGACGAAGATTAGAGACAAGACGTTGAAGATATATTTGTCTAGGATGTTTATTGTTAATAAATATATTTTATGTCAACAAAATATATTTAATCTTGTTTTTAGACATTTTGGGTTTTAATTGTAATTTTTAATTGTTATAGTTTAGGGTCCTAAATGTCATTAGTAAATTGTCATTTACTATAAATAGTAAAGTATGGCAATTAGGGTTTTAAGCTTGGAGGAGCTAGTGATTAGGGTTTCCACTTTCAAATCATTTTGTAATCACATTTTTGGATCAAACAAAGGGTTTTGAGTGTGTTCTTGAGATGTTCTTCATTGTTCATCTTATTTTTCTTGTGTTTGATCAATATCTTCACCATTTTGTATGATTCAAGGCTGATTGGGACCAACAATTTCACATGACAAAATTAGTTCCCATGAAATTAGTGATTGAAATAAATACCAAAGATTCCAAAATGCTTCATGTCTTGATTTGATGATTAATCGATGATAACTAGACCTAACTTCTAAGCATATCGATATTGTGAGCTCTATATATATATTAGTTTGGCTTTGCATTCAGGAATGTAACAGTATTCAGTTACCTTACTAGTGTGTTGAGAGATGTGTCATTAATGCACTTTTTATCACCGTAACATCTTTAACCATGCAACTTTACTCAGTTTTATCCTTTTGATTGACCACAACAACAATATTACTGAATGGATTTGAAGATGTTAAATGATTTGCTTAAGCACTTCAGGTACTTATAGATCCAAGATTTATTTTTGAATACTTGCATTCCCTAGTGAAATGACCCATTTTTCTAGCAGTTAAACATTTGATCTTACTTTTGCTTACACAAAATGTAGACCTTCTTTACCTTTGAAAGTTTCCTTGGTTGTTTATTAGAACTGTTTTGCTCTACAAGAGATCATAGCCATTTGTTAGTTTATATCTATTATCGTTAAGATCATATGGATGGATGCATTCTAAAGCTTCCCTAGAAAGCTAAAAGAAGTTGGTTTCTTTAGTTACAAAATCTCCATGTTAATGATTTTAAACTTGTAATGAACTGGATGGGAGTTATAATTTCCATAAGGTGATGTTTTGTAGAAGACTACATAAGGCTCGGCAAAACAACAAAGTGATACACGAAACAAAGAAGTCAAGCGAAAAGTGAACTCACGCGAGAAGCCGATCTCGCGCGAGATGAAGACCCGCGCGAAAAGCCTGTCTCGCGCGAGAACCGTTTGTTTTAGTATAAATATGTAATTTTCTCTTTTTGTAGATAAGTTTTTAAAAATTTTGTCCAGTTTTCAGATCAATTTTGCTTGTATTTGCTCTGTGCGATTTCGCACAAGATTGTAATCACTATTGATTATCAATTGAAGTTGTTTTGATCATTCTTTGTCTTCTTCTAATCATAATTTCATTCCGAGTTATTATGATTGAGATCTTGGTTGATCATCTTGGGAATTTGACTGATTTTTACAATTGGTATCAGAGCAATAGGCTCTAGAACCAAGATTTGAAGACGTTTTTGACTGAATTGGATCATTCTTCATCTTTCTATTCACTTGTTTGATTGAGAATTCAAAATGGAGATGTTATGCTGCTGAAATATTGAAGAAAAGTGATCTTTTGGACTGAATTAATTGAATTTGGACCTAAAATTGAAAGAACACTTATTAACTTGAACTAAAGTACCTCAAAATGGAACTACTCAGTTAATTTGTGGTGAAAATTGGCAAAATTCGCAAATTGGAAAACCGATTGTGTGAAAAGATTCAGGAATTTTTGCGTGCGAAAACTATCTTTTCGCACAGGCAGTTATTCTGCTTTTCACGCGAATTTGCTTGGAGGATAAGTGGGTATCTCGCACGATCTGTTGTCTCGCGCGAAAATCATTGTCGCGCGAAATTGTGTGTCGCATGAAGTCTGCTCTCGGACGACAAATCTGATTTCAGATTTTCTGATCAACATGCCTTCTTCAACACCTAATCTGAAACACCTTACTGCTTCTCTTCATCTTGATACTGAAATTGGTATTGGGAACAAGCCACCTAGACTTCTCAGCGAAGATGATTATGCTGATTAGGCTTACAGGTTTGAAAATCATCTTATCTATACTGAACCAAAGATGTGGAGGTCGATCAAGTATGGTCCTTATATTCCCCTGTACAAGAATGATAAAGGAGAGATGGTCCAGAAACCTGAACACTTGTGGGATGAAGATGATATAAAGAGATTAGAGCTTGATGACAAGGCTTATGCTGCTATTACCATGGCCTTGACTACGGAAATATCTCCTAAGTTTAAAGAGTTTAGAGGTGCAAAGGTGTTATGGGATGCATTAGAAACTCAGATCATGGGCAATAAAGACATGAGGGAAAGTAAAAAGGATATGCTAAATCAAGAGTTCAACATGTTTAATCATGTTGTGGGTGAAGCGTTGGATGTTCAGATTGCCAGGTTTGTTAAACTGGTAACAAAAATGAAGAGTGCTGGGATTACACTGGAACTAATCATGGTAAACAAAAAGCTGCTAAACTCACTTCCATACAGTTAGAATCACAACTGTACACTGATCAAAAGAACCAAAGACTTGTATACTCTTTCTCTGACTGACTTAATATCCACTATCAAGTCTTATGAGATGGATGATAAGCAGAGAGCTGCAAATCATCTAAGTTCTTTGGGTTCTGAAGCAACTACTCTTTATGCCAAAATGGCTAGTAATCCTAATTACTATGTCAGTTATACCCAGATGTGTCAGGAAAAGCAAACTGGAAGTCCAGCATCTTCTGATATTCAACCAATAATCAACCCTAAATTCAAATTCCAGCTGCTCAACATTATTCCCCTATCATCCATTAACAAATCCCTCAAACCCCATCTCCATAAAGTGGTCAACATGTTCTACCACTAATCCTTCAAAGCAGACCGTCTAGATTGCTGAGGAACATCTTGCCCTATTCACTACATTCATGTCATGCTATGAAGCTTTTATGGCTGGTAGACTCACTGCTCCTAATGTCTTGATTGATGATCTTCAACAAGTCAATCCTGATGATGTTAAGGAAAATGACATCAAGTACCAAATGGCTATGGTGGTATACAGGGCAAAGAACTTTGCTAGACGTACTGGGAGAAAGATGTTTAGTGTAAACAACTCTAGCGAAATTGGTTTTGACAAATCCAACCTGAGGTGTTACAACTGTGACAAACCAGGTCATTTTGCTAGAGAATGTACAGAACCCAAGTCTGGTCAAGCTGAAGGTCCAAAAAGAATGGTGACTGTTGAGATTGAATCAAAGAAAGATAAAGCTAGTACTTCTGGTGGTAACAAAGCATTGGTTTCCCAAACTAATGCTGAATATGACTGGTCAGATCAGATGGAAGCTCTTGATCTGAAATTGTCTACTGCTTTGATTGCCAAGATTGTTACTGAACCTGAAGAGGAGGAGAATTTATTTGCTGAATTTGTTTCTGATGATCTGTTGGAAGGTGTGTTCGGTGAGAAAGAAGAAGAGAAGGAGGAAGTTGAAAAAGAGAAGGAGGAAGTTGAAGAAGAGAAAGAAGAAGTTAAATGTGAAGAGAAAGCTGAGAAGGAAGAACAGGAAGAGATAGTTGCTGAGAAAAGGATAGAGGTTGAAGAGTATACTGTTGAGCCTCCAGTCAAATACCAATGTGAAGATCTAAAGACTGTTGAAGTTGCTCCAGTGGAAGAACAAGTTGCTGTCATAAAGGTTTTCATGGTAAAGAAAGTTGAAGAAACTGAAGGAGAAAGTTCAGAACCAAAGGTATATGATGATTTATGCACAAATTCATGTGTTGAGAAAGTTCAAAGGTATAGAGTTCATAATGAGAACTTGATAATGAAAGTTGAAAAACTTCAATATCAAGCTCGAAAACATAAGTCAAATGAAAAGATTTTTAAAGAAAAACTTGATGGTTTAAATAAAACGGTTTACAACTTACAATTAAATCTTCATGATAAAGAATGTACAAATAATGATTTGACAAATAGAATTAATGAACTCGCCTTAGAAATCAATAGACTCAACAGTGAACTAGCTTCTGCTAAATTGACTATTGAAAAGTTTGAACACTCATCAACTATGGTTGAAGGTATTATCAAGTCACAAATGACACAGAAGATAAAAGGAGGAAAGTGTGGTGTTGGATTTTCAAACATCGCTCCTCAAATTAATGATGATTATTCATGTTTACCTTCATCTGATGTCATTTCTGATTCTGATATGAGTTATGGGATAGGTTTTTCTCCATCCTCAGACTTAAAACCTTCAGTCAAGGTAAATCTGACAGTTGATCCTATCATAATAACTAAACCTAAACAATCAACTGAAAATCTTTGTGCAGATAATGTGAAGGTGGATGGTTTGGTTGAAGAGTGGGAGAGTGACTGTGAGAGTGAAAATGAAAGTGAAAGTTTGAAAAATAAGAATGTAAATGATTTCAGATCTGATTGTAATCAAACTTCATCAAGAAATGAAAAGATTGTTGATTTGAATGTGCCAAAATTAAATATTAAAGGTAATTTGAATAAAAATCAAAGGGCAAATCAGAAAGCAAAGCTTGAAAAGGACTTTAAAAGTAGATTTGTTTCTAAAGGTTTAATTGAAAATGAAGATCATATTTTTAAAAAAATGAATTTTTGATTCTTTAAAAATAAACTTCATCATAATGCTAACCTTGTGAACCAAGATATTTGTAGCCCAGATTTGCAAGTGAAAGCTCCTTCTTCATCCTTTCTGAAAATTGAAAAGCCTGGTCCTTCTCCAGCATCCATTCGCATATCAAAGCCTGGTCCTACTCCAGCAAATTCTAAGACTGGTCCAATTCTAGCATCATCACTTCCAAAAGTCACAACTGCTAAATCTCATATTACAAGTGGTCACAATTCACCAATTTCCTCAAATTTGCATAAGATGAACAAGCAATTATCAGATGAAGCAAAGATTTGAGAGACTGTGCAGAGAGTTAAACCAAAAAGTCAATCTGACTTTGGTTTCTATGACAATTTTTATAATTGTCATCCACAGTTTGTTTTCCACACATAACAAAGGAAATGTTATCAGTGTGGAAACATAAATCATCTGGCAAAATAATTGTCCTTTTCGACAAAAATCATTAAGCAAACAACGATTTCATAATTCTATTGCTCACAATAGAAAAATGTTTTTCACTCGTGGAAAATTTTCAAAACCAATGAAATCAAAGGTTGATCATGCTAATGATGTCAAAAAGAACAAGAATTTAAAAAATGATTTAAAAGATAAAATCAAATTGAAAAGTGTAAATGAAAAGACTGATGTGCTAAACAAATATAACAATCTCAAATCTTTTTGTCTAACTGCAACACAGAATTTGCTCAAGTCGTGTTTGACTTGGGTACCAAAGACTAAGTAATTCTTTTACTTATGCAGGGACAACCGCAAAAGACTATTGAAAGCCTATGGCATGTAGACAGCGGTTGTTCAAGACACATGACTGGGAATTTATCTTTACTACAAGATGTTCAGTCTTATAATGGTGGAAGAGTGATTTTCGTAGGAGACAAAGGAGGACGAATTACTAAGCGTGGTACAGTTACTAATGGTGTCCTTAGCTTTGAAAATGTGAACTTTGTTGAGGAATTAAAACATAACCTATTAAGTGTGTCTCAAATTTATGACAAACAATATTCTACACACTTCACTAACAAAGAATGCTTAATCATAAAACCGGGTTTTGTTATTCCTGATGAATGGGTTTTGATGAGGACTCCGAGAGATAATGACACATATCTTCTTGATATGCATTGTTCAAATTCTTTGGTAACTGCTTCTTGCTTATTATCCAAAGCCTCGGAGAATGATTCCATGTTATGGCATCGTCGGTTAGGACATGTCAATCTTAAAAATATGAACAAACTGGTACGTGGAAATCATGTCATTGGTTTACCCGAAAAAGAATTACAATTAAATGAACATTGTTTGTCATGTTCAAAGGGTAAACAACATAAACTTCCTCACAAACCAATTGCACACAACTCAATCGAATCAATCTTACAACTCTTACACATGGATCTTTTCGATCCAGTGAGTGTTTTAAGTTTGGGTCGAAGATCTTACTGTTTGGTTGTTACTGATGACTTTTCTAGATTTACTTGGGTGTTTTTCTTAGCATCTAAGGATGAGACTCCACTCCTCTTGATCAAGTTCATTAATTTGATGGAGAATCAGACGAATAAAAAGGTAAAATGCATCCGAAGTGACAATGGAACAGAGTTTTGCAATCAAACGTTGAATGAGTTTTATGAATCCAAGGGCATTGCTAGACAATTCAGTGCTGCAGGCACTCCACAACAGAATGGAGTTGCAGAACGAAGGAATAGAACATTAATTGAAGCTACTAGAACAATGATATCTGCTACCAAATTACCTCTGTTCTTTTGGGCTGAAGCAGTTAATACTGCATGTTATGTTCAGAATCGTGTTTTGATCAATAAAAGATTAAATATGACTCCTTATGAAATATTTTATAAACACAAACCTAAAGTCAAATATTTTAAAGCCTTTGGTTGTTGTTGTACTTTGTTACATACAACTGAATCAACTTCAAAATTTTCTGAAAAGGCTAATGAATGCTACTTTGTGGGATATACAGCTAATAAGGTTGCATATCGGGTTTATAATAAAAGAACACGACAAATAATTGAGTCATTTAATATTGATTGGCACGAGCTTAACATAACTGATACAGGTTCAGCTCCGTTATGGGTTTATGATTATGAATCTTTGTTCATAAATTTTAAAATTTCTAATCCTTCGTCTGCAGATTCTAATTCTCAAGCAATATCTTTGGAGAACAAAATCATTGAGGAAATTCCATTTATTATATCTGATGATTCTGCAATTTCTTCATCACCCAAGGCTATTCCCACAGCTTCTGTGCAAGTATCTGAAAGTTCTGAGTTATCAGACATTCCTTCAGAACAAATTCACAATCAGGAGCTGGAAGAATCATTGAGTTCACCATTGTCTTCATCTTCTTCAGAAACTATGGATACACCAATAGAAGTCATTCAAGTTCCATTTGAAGAAGCTCCAGATATGTCCACTGCTTCTGAAATCCTATTTCAGATGACACATTTGAATAAAATATTGTGTATCAGTCTAGACAATCGGAAGAAGTTCATGACAATGTTGAACACCTCACTAACTTGGAAGAAGGGATGGTTGCAGATGATATTCCTCAATTAAGAATTCATAAAACTCATCCAACAGAAGCAATCATTGGTCCATTGCATGAAGGAGTCATTACCAGAAGTCGATCAGGAGCAATCAACACATGCTTATATGCTTGCTTTCTATCACAAATATTGCCCAAGAATGTTGAAATGGCACTCAAGGAAAATAGCTGGATAGAAGCAATACAAGATGAGTTGATGCAATTTAAGAAGCTAGATGTTTGGTATCTTGTAGAACTTCCAAAGGATAAGCTTCTGATTGGAACAAAATGGATATTCAGAAACAAGACGGATGAAAAGGGTGTTATAGTTCGGAATAAAGCACGTCTTGTGGTGCAGGGATTCTATCAAGTTGAAGGATTGGATTATGAAGAAATGTATGCTCCGGTTGCAAGACTTGAAGCAATACGTATATTCTTAGCCTTTGCTTCATACATGAATATCAAGGTGTATCAGATGGATGTTAAAACTGCCTTTTTATACGGAGAAATGAAAGAAGAAACCTATGTTTGTCAACCTCCTGGCTTTGAAGACCCAGATCATCCTGATTATGTTTACAAGTTGGATAAGGCATTATATGGTTTACATCAAGCACCTCGTGCTTGGTATGCAACTCTGACTAAACATTTCCTTGCAAATGGTTATTCACGAGGAGCTATTGATCAAACCTTATTCATTCGTAAATCAGGTGATGACATCATTCTGGTTCAAATCTATGTGGATGATGTCATTTTTGGATCTACAAATGATAGTATGTGCATGGAGTTTGAAGAAGTGATGAAGAAGAAATTTAAGATGAGTTCCCTTGAAGAAATTTCATTTTTCTTGGGTATCCAAGTTACACAATCTGAAACTGGTATTCTCATTCATCAAGAAAAGTATGTTCAGACTATTCTTGAGAAATACAAGTTTCAAGATTCTAAAGTAGCTCCAACTCCTATGGCTTCTCGTCCTACTCTCACTCCAGATCCATTAGGCGAATCCGTTGATCAACATCTGTACAGATCAATGATTGGTTCTCTAATGTATCTCACTGTAAGCAGGCTGGATATCATGTTCCCTGTTTGTCAGTGTGCCCGCTATCAAAGTGATCCAAAAGAATCACACATGAAAGCTGTCAAGCGGATTTTCAAGTATCTCAAGGGTCAACCCAAACTTGGTCTTTGGTATCCTTGAAATTCTGATTTCAATTTATTTGCTTATACTGACAGTGATTATGGTGGTTATAATTTAGACAGGAAGTCGACTACAGGAGGATGTCAATTCTTGGGCAACAGACTCATTTCCTGGCAGTGTAAAAAGCAGAACACTGTTTCCACATCCACTATCGAAGCTGAATATGTGGTTGCATCGAGCTATTGTTCCCAGCTTGTCTGGATTCAACAACAACTTCTCGATTATGGTCTCAATATTTATGACACACCAATTTGGTGTGATAACAAAGCAGTTCTGAACATAGTTAAAAATCTCATTCAACATTCCAAAACTAAACACATTGACATCAGAATTCATTTTATCCGTGACTGTTTTGATCGAAAACTTATTCATTTAAAACAATTGCCGTTAACCGAAAACATTACTGACTTATTTACCAAGGCATTTGATCATTATCGATTTGATTTCCTTGTGCAATCATTGGGAATGATTAACTTTGGATAAATTGATTTCTTGAATCTTCACAAAAATATTTTCCAATTTTTTAATAACGAATAAAATTACAATTGTTTCTTTTTCTTTAAAAAGACAATCACAATTTTAGGGGGAGAAAATTAGAAATACACGTTCTAAAAAAATATATATTTTTGGTTTTAGGGGGAGTCAAGATCAAAGCATTGAAAAATAAAAGAAAAGAAATTTTCATACTTAAATGAGAAATGATATTACAAAGTTCTAAAAGAGTCTAAGTACTTTCAAAGGCTTAAATACGAATAGACTTGGATTATGATTGATGTGTCGATAGGCTTTGCTTTCAGAAATGAAAAGATCATAATTGAGTGATTAAACTTGAATTAAAGTGATATGATTTAGTGGGAAACATATCAGGATTCTGTAACAATGTCAAAATTGTTCTAACATAGATTGAGAGTTATAATCTTGTCACACTCAAGCCTGTATTTGTTTGATTCAGTGATTATCATAAATATGTATATATATAAAAAAAATACAAAAAGACAAAAAGAAATAAAAAGACAAAAAGAAAATAGTTGAGCAAATAATTGAATTAAAAGATGCCAAATGGCCATATAGGATATAAGATGCCAAGAAGCACAACAAATCAAAAGATATGTCTAAAGACATACATACTATATGGTATATATTTTCTATTTTGAGAATATTTTCTGATCATAGAAGGCAAAATCAAAAGATGGGGCATGTAAGTCCGGATGGCTTGTAAGTCCTAAACATCTTGAGAGGGCAGACGTAAGTCCGGATGGCTGTTAGTAAGTCCTTAAACTTGTTAATATTCCGTGATTAAGAGATATTTCTCAGGCTAGTTATGCTCAAATAGTTATATTTTAAGAATAAATAAATGGTATCACTGATCAACAATGCATGGTTTAAGTCAAATTGGGGTGACTTGAAATCTCGACAGTGTCTTGAAGGATAATAATTATTTTACAGATGTTCTGATTGTGGGATCCACTGAATTATATTAAATCAATACAAAACATGATATATATCACTCCTTATGTTTCTGAGTAAAACCTGAAGTATAAGTTTAAAAAGGACAAAAGATATTGATAATCAACTTAACCGGTTATTTTAAATAAAGCTGGACAGAGTCTTGACTTAACAAAGAACTATATGATCTCATTATAAAAATTCTTACAAAACAATATTGATTAATAAACAAATCTGATCTTGATTCTTTAATTGTTTTCATTATTTTGTTATTTTGTGTATATTGTTTTCATTTTACTTCTGTGTTGTTTCGTTTTAAGATAAATAAATAACAGATAAATTTTAAAAATTGAAGATTCATTAAATTAATTGGTCACTTGGTAAATAAAACTTTTTGTTGACATGTACATAACTGATAATAAATGTTTGTGTAAACACAAGAAATGTTGAAAATCTGAAAACATTGAAAATTTTTCAAAGGATCAAACACACTCACGCGACTTGGAGTTGTCGCATGAAAACACTGTCGCGCGAAAGGACTTATCGCGAGAATAACTTGGAGTATAAATATCTCAGTGTGTTAAACGAAACCATTTGTCGCATAAACACCATCCGAAAACCCTTTTTCGCTTCCCTTCATAAATTCAAAATTTGAGTTCATCTTGTTCTTATTCGACATTCTACTACACGTAGCCATTCACATTACATGCATATTGTGATTTTAAAGGTATATCTTGATCTATGTGGTTACTAAAGAGAAGAATTTCAAAATGGACCTTAACAACTTAAACTAAAATCTCATAAATGGACTTAAAAGTTGAAATTGAAAGATGACATAGACATAATGATCCTAGGCGACAGTTGTGGAATGATTGTCATGGATTAAAATCATGTTTTTGACAGTCAATTTGATGATTGAAATATGCGAATCGCACAAGTACAATGAACAGGCGTGAAATTTGTTTTCGCATGAGAAAGCTTTTCGCGTGAATTCTATTTTCACGTGATAAGAGTTGTCGCATGATTATTGGTTTCGCGTGATGTTTGACTTTCGCATGACACTTGTCTTCGCACGAAATGAGAGTTTCGCATGAAAGGATTTCGCTTGAAATTGATTTTCACATGAAATGAACTTTTCGCTCAACTGGAATTTTCGCATGAATTTAGTTTTCGTATGATAGAACCTTATTTGTTAAATTTTTCTAAGTGTTGAACATTTTTTTTTCTCACGATTGAAAATAATTACATGCTGAAAATTTTTCTAAGTGTTAAATGTGTTATATCCACGTGAAAGAAAACTCAAATGATAAAATTTTTCTAAGTGTTAACATTTTTCTTATGTGTGATTAAGTTATTTCAATCATTCTAAAGTTGTTTGTTTGTGACATTGCAGATGGCTCAAATGATTTTTAACAAAAATCATAACTGTGTAGCATACTTGGATGATGTTCCTGAGGGAAAGGAACTTTTCACGTCTATGATTGAAGGACTAAAGAACTCCCGAATAGTATATGCTATTTCTGCTAATCCAGCCATATATTCTGAGTTGATCGATTCTTTCTGGAGTACTGCTGCTCTAGAAAAAGATCAAGCTGGAAATCCAATCATCACTGCTACTGTCAAAGATAAAAGAGTGACTGTCTCCCAAGCTATTCTGAACAGAGTGTTACTTTTTGATGACCAACAAGATGCTCCAACTAGATTGGAAGATGACGTTGTTATTGATTGTCTGACTAGGATGGGATACGAGTATAGATATCCAAGTCTGGAAAAGAAGTGGTTGCCACCCTATTGGAAGTATCTTTTTCATGTAGCGATTCATTGTCTGAGCAACCTGAAGGCTGGGATGGACAGTCTGAGTGTTGCGTTTGGATCTTTATTAGTCTCCCTGGTGGATGATCTTCCATTCAGTATTTCTGGAGTAATTTTCCAGGAGATGCAGAAAAATGCCACAGCTAATCCGGGAAGGAAGTTTATCATGTATCATTGGTTTATTCAGCTGGTAATTAATGACGCCTATCCTGAACTTGCCACTCTGAGGTCTCCAAAATATGTTGTACAGACCATCAAGAAGGAGATCTTTACTCATCTTACTGGAGCACGTGGGAACAAGTGCTCAGGAGAAAGCTTTGCTAAGATTGGTAAATTCTCTGAGATAGATGACATTGTTAGAGATTTGGAAGGAGAAAATGCTAACACTGAAGAAGCACAGACTGGTACTTCTGCCTCTGATGCTAGAGACGATATTGATGAGGAGATAGAAAGAATGTTTGAGGAGGAGCCAATCAATGAAGGGAGAGTGGAAGGTGAAGTACACACTGCTTCCAGTTCTGAGACAGATAGTGATCAAATTGGGAATGTACCTTACATTCATCAAAGAGATCAACCTCCTATTACGTCTACTTCTTCCAGGATAAGTATTGATGAGAGAGATTCTGATTATAATCCTGTGGATTCACCTAGTACTTCCATGAGGAGAAAAAGAATGGCTAGGAGAAAAGATTTCCCGGTTAGAAAAAGGGGAAGAGGTGAAATTCCAAGAAAACCACGTACTCAGGTGATTATTACAGAAACTGAACTGCCTATTATTTCTGATACTCAAAGATCACCTGAGAAAGAGATGACTGAGGAAGAACATCCAGCTGGCTCAACTGCTACAGCTACTGAGACTGAACCAATTCATGTTTTTGATCCACCTAACGTCTCTGATCCTGTTTTCTCAACTCCACCAAGACAAGAAAATCTGGATTTTGATGTAGATACTTTTCTAAACACTCCTCCAGATTTCCAAGGAAGAGAAGAATCTACCAGTGCTCCTCACTCTATTACTTTGGAAGAACGAATCAAGAATTTGGAAAAGGAGAGTTATGAAAATCTGAAGGTTATATCTGAGTTGAAAAAGGAAAATGAAGAGAAAACAAAGCTAATTACCATGATTCATCTAGATTCTGCAATCAAGGATACAAGAATAGCAACTCTAGAGCAACAAATGAAGAATATTTTTGACTATTGATCGGGTTTGGAGAGGCAGCTGAACGAGTTGAGAGAGTTTATCTCTCAAACCTATTTCCATCAACCACCAGTTATTCGGTCTACAACTGTGGTTGGTGAGACGAGCAGGCGTTCTCCAAGTCCATCTCCTGCAGAAAATATTCAAGAAAGAGAAACGGTCAACGAAGCTCAAGCTACTAAAGAACTGCCAAGTGTTAGTACTACTGAAGATGTTCCAATTTCATCTGAAGTACTTATCACTGAAGCTTTTACATCTACAGCTTTCGTTGAGCCAGAACATACGATGACTCTTCCTATTGTTACTGAAGAAGATGATGAAGATTTACTTGATTATGGTGATTCTGATGATGATGAAGATTCTGATGATGATGAAAATGAGGATGATGATGACAATGATGATGATAATGGTGGAGATGATGGTGGACATGATGGTGAAGATGATGATGATAATAATGATGATGATGATGGAGGTGATGTTGGAGGATTATCTTCTAATCCAACTAGTGAAACTAGCACTGAAAATGTCTCACGACCAAGTGCTAGTAATCCAGAAGGATACGAACCATTGGATCCTAACACGGAAGATTTATATGATAAAGAGTTGTACTCATTCAAGCTATCTACTGCAACTGAAACGACAGAAGAAGAATTTGGGTTATTTGATGATGTTGAAGAGCAAAATGAGTATACTGATATTTTTGGGAACAACTTACAAGACTTATTCAAAGACATTGATCTGGAAGAAGGAGAAATTCCTACTGAGTCTGTAAGTGATCCAACTCCTTCTGGTACAATACAAAAGGACTCTACTGGGCAGATTTCTCTATATACCAGAGGAGGATTGCAGTTCAAAGCGCCATCACCACCCAAAGAGACTCATTTCTTATTCGTATCAAAGCCGAAAGACAAGTATGGTGAACTTTCTCATGTTATTAGTTGGGCTTATGATGGTGAAAAGAAGATGTACGTAATTAAGAGAAGGAATGGTGAGATTGATTATCTGAAAAGCCCTCAAGATTTTCATACTTTAAGAGCTGCTGATCTTTATTCAATGGGAAAAGCTCCATTCTTCAATGAAAGAAACTATGGAGAAGCTGAATTAATGAGATCAAAGATAAGAAGAGAGATGAGAACTAACTTCAAGGACTTCAAAACTGCAAAGTCAAAGGTGATTGATGACTCTTCCAGAATTGATAAAAATACTAAAGCTCCAATGAAAATCAGAGTCTATCAACATCCCAAATACATAAAGAAAGTTCCAGTACATGCTCCAGTTCCTCCAAATTCTTTGAAGCAATTTCTATCTTGGAGTTATGAGAAGGATTCAGGTCAGGCTGTGATCAAATGCATTGATAGATCATATAGAATCATCGATCTAGCTGACTTAATGAAGTTTGGCAAAGACGACTTGAACAAGCTGCTACATTGTCCTATCACAGCTGACGAGTCTGTTTACTTTTTGTCTTGCCAATATGTCTGGATGACAGATCGAATCCTTATAAATAAATGGTATGCTTATTCTGGTTCTTACAAGAAAGCAAATGTTGACTTTGACTGATGATGTTTCACCGAGCCTAGGGGGACATTGTAAAAGACTACATAAGGCTCGGCAAAACAACAAAGTGATACACGAAACAAAGAAGTCAAGCGAAAAGTGAACTCACGCGAGAAGCCGATCTCGCGCGAGATGAAGACCCGCGCGAAAAGCCTGTCTCGCGCGAGAGCTGTTTGTTTTAGTATAAATATGTAATTTTCGCTTTTTGTAGATAAGTTTTTAAAAGTTTTGTCCAGTTTTCAGATCAATTTCGCTTGTATTTGCTCTGTGCGATTTCGCACAAGATTGTAATCACTATTGATTATCAATTGAAGTTGTTTTGATCATTCTTTGTCTTCTTCCAATCATAATTTCATTCCGCGTTATTGTGATTGAGATCTTGGTTAATCATCTTGGGAATTAGACGGATTTTTACATGTTTGAGTTGGGGTTCTAGATGGTGATTCTAGATATGTTATAACGAGTATTGGTTATAACATGAATGGAACTTGATGAGACATGATTGGATTTTTTTGGTTGGAAAGTCGGTGATGAATAAAAGTTGAGTGATTGATGGGAGCAAGTAGAGTTACAGCGTTTAACTGGCTAGAGACTATTCGGTCTTTAACATGTATCTCCATTTAATATGTGCATAGCAAACCATAGAGTTATTCAAGCTGGACTTCTTTAGATACTCTTAAACTCAATATTTTTAATAACGATCTCATGAACTTTCTGATGACATCATTGTTGTCAATTTTCACTTCTGTTTCTTGTAGTGCATCAAAATTCTCAAATATCAAAAAAGTAGTAGGTAATGGCTGATCACCTTTGGTAAAGTGGAAGTTTTTAAACTTTTTCTTAAACACATCTTTATTGTTTTCCTTCGTGTCTTTGGTGTCTTCATATCTTCCCTTTAGAGCATCCCACAAGCTCTTTGCACTTTTTGTTGAACCAGTGAAGGGGTCAATGCGACAGTTTCACAGTGTTAGAAGAGACTTAGAACACTTAGTAGATCAAATAGGGAACCACTTATATTGAAACAAAGAACACAAGTAAATAACAGAACAAGAACACAATGAGATGTTTTTCAAGAATGACTTATATTGCGCTCAAATTCTTTTTACAAGTGTTACAAAGCTTAATCTAAATGACAAGTACTTGAGATACTTTATACTACATATTGTAGCCGGCCATATTTTTAAAGCCAGCAGGAAACACTAATCTAGACAACAAGATCAATGTAAAGTCAAAAGGCAGATTTGCCTTTTGACTAGCAACTATGTTATGCCATAGCTCACCTCCTTATCAAATACAAAAAGGATAAAAGTACAAGAGTAGAAAGTTATAGACTCTAAGACCTTAATCTATAGTTAAAAAACTATGGACTTTTCACCAACTTATGTAAGTGGGTGAGTCTTTAGAGATGGCATTGGAAAGTGATTCAGCTTCTGTCAAAAGTAAGTCAGAGAAAGCATGTCTTCTCTGGATTCAAAAGAAATCAGTTTCTTGGCTTCGGAACACTTTGTCTTTGAAGCTTCGGAAGACTTCATCTTTGGCTTCGAAAGATTTCGTCTTTTGGCTTCGGAAGATTTGATATTTAGAGAAATTCCTTGAGTTATATCAAATCTTCCGAAGTAACTTTCCTTGAACTTCATATGTGCATGTTGAGAGCTATTTGGTTGCATTAGTCTCTAAGTATAATCTCTAAGTATAATCCTTACACTTTTGTACTTCTTGAAGCTATAAACGATGAGATTAAGAAAAGCCATTTGGAGCAACCATTGATCTTTCTCATCTATGTCAATCTTTTATAGATCTTCATTAGAGTATTTTCTTGGATCTTTAAAAGTAATTTCACATGTTTCTCCAACAGCTTTGACCAGGGGGATGTGAAGGCCATCAAGAATTGAGATATATGTTTCTATCTTGATGCTTGATGAAATCTTATCTACCATGTTTCATAGCTTTCAGATTTAATGTAGAAGACTTGCTATGAGTGCTATTCTCCAAATCACACTTGCTTGTAACATTAACTGCCATCTTCAAGTAAAAGTTTGTGTAGAGGAATTAACTTCATTAAAAATCAAAATGATTTAATGATGATTATATTAACTAATCTAGAGCCAAATCTCTTATATATCTTGTTAGAACGTTATAGGTTAAGAATACAACCAATACTGTAATTGTGATGAAAGGATGCATAATTTTTTTAATCAAAGACAAACAATTCACACAATGCAGTATAGAACAATGAAAGTAGTGGACAAAGTTTTGTCGAGTTTTTTATATATATCACTCAACAGTTACAAGTTACAATCTAGAGCAAAATGAAAGTATCGAAAACGTTAGAAGTATAACCTATTAACTAATACATTAGGAGATTATATATTAAGAACTACAGCCAGCTACATGTATGCAACAGGCTGGACCAAACTCTAGAAAAACTGTCTAACCATTTATTCTAGGGTTCGAGATCGATTGCTAACTACAACAATTGATTTACATTATGTGGCATACCATGATTATATCCTGTAAATGGATACCAAAAAACATAAAACAATACAAACAAACTCTATGTTGTAGATGAGCAGAGGATCTTTATTTTATGCACAGTTAATATTGTCCCATTACTCACCGAAGCTAACACATGAACATCATATTGGAAGTTAGGGGTTGTTTGCAACATCTGATTGAATAAGTGCTGAATGAATAAGAGGGTCTGAACCAGTAAGAAGTCTGAACCAGTAAGAGGTCTGAACGAATAATTGTGTTTGGTTGAAAAAAAGAATGTTTTTAAAATAAAAACTCGATCACCATCATCTCAAACCACAAACACCACAAACACCACAACCTCCACCCTCACTTTCGTCTCTCTCTCACTTTCTTCTCTGATTTATACAAATACCACAACCACAATGTACAACTTACGATGCTCGTAGTACATCCATTCACTGAACACTTTCTAACTTTTCAGTTTTCTCTCTTAAAGTTAACCTTTTGGTTTCAACTTTTAAAGCTATACCCAATGTTGTTAGGACCGGATCGGATCGGCCGGTCCGACCGGTCGGACCGGGAATCGGAGGCCTGTCCGGTCCGGTCGATATAGGTTCGTTTTTGGAGCTTTGAACCGGCCGGTTCGAACCGAGTCGGCGGTTGGACCGGCCAACCGGTTCGGGTCCGACCGGATTTTGATTTTTTTTTTTTTTTTTTTTTTTTTTGATTTTAGTGGGTAAAAACGGGGTGTTAAACCATAAATTAGTATTTTGTATATACAAATATAGTTAAGTTTTATATATAACTATAAAATATATGTATAAATCATATATAAATTACTTATATTTAATTACATATATAAATATAATTAAAATATAGTTAAATCCGGTCCATCCGGTCCGACCGGTCCGACCGGTCCGACCACCAAACCAGTAAGCCGTCCGGTTCGACGTCCGATCCGGTTCTGAGAACATTGGCTATACCCACACACACACTATCTCTCATCTTCATCTTCTTCAAGCTTCTTGTTATTCTTCATTCATCACAAGCTCTCAACAATGGCTGCTCTGGTTCTTCTCTCTCTGATTTATCCGCCAAGCACCACCGCCGACCACCACCGCAACCACCACCGCCGACCACCACCGCCACCGCAAGCACCACCGCCAGTCGCCGACCACCACAGATCTGAACCGCCGCCCGTCGCCGACCACCACCGCAAGCACCACCGCAAGCACCACCGCCCGTCACTCCACCTTCACGTCTGACCACAGGTCAGACTATGGTTGAGGTCTGACCGGGTAGGAGCTCCGGTCAGACGTGATCTCCGGTAAGAGGCAAGTAACCAAACACCCCAGGTCTAACCGAGTCAGACGCTCACGTCTGACCAGCTCAGTCAGACCCAACCAAACAGCCCCTTAATTGATCATCGGAATCATAATCAGAAGTGTGCAATTAATCAGAAGTTATCTTGTTTTTTGGAAAGAGGTTATGTATCGGAATCGTTATTATGACTTTACCAATTTTATCTCATTCGGTGTCATTCCTAATGTTAGTCATTTTATTGCGTTTAAAGTTCTTAAAAATATCCAAATTTAGCGAAAGTATATGCAAAAGAACATTGTTTACTATTTTATAGGGTTTGTGGTAAAAGTAACGAGTTACTTTTGGTTTATTATATACTAAAAAAATAAACAAATCTAAATAGTTACAACTAGAGGTGTTAAATGGGTGTTTAATAGGCTGAACTATTGGTTCAGATTCTATTATCAATCAAGAGATAGGGTTAGGTGGCTTGTGAGGACTTTCTAATTATTTTTAGATATTAAAATCAAACCAAATGAATAGTAATATGCATAATGGATTGCTTTTAGTACAAGCTCTTCATGCTTGATGCATTAAAAAAAATCTAAAGGTTATACATCGTGTAGCAATAGAATGTGAATGAATGATATTTGAGTTAATTTCGATTTTACTTCCTGAGTTTTGACAATAATAATCATTTTCATCCAAAATATTATAAATATCAATTTATCTTAAAAAGTTTCATAACTTGTTTCAATTTCAGTTCTAAAGTTTCATTGATTCTTTTAACTTAAATCCAAACTTATGAAACTTTTGGATTGAAATCAAAACAATTTATAAAACTTTTGGAGGTAAATTGATTTTTTAATCTTTTTAAGGAAAATAATTACTTTTGTTAAAACTTAGGGAGCAAAATAGAAATTAACTCATGATATTTTAACTTTGATACCTAGATCTAAGTATTAGACTATATAATTATTAGGGTTATTAGTATGAGCCCACGGGCCCAATTAGGTTTAGGTTTCTATTATATTTTTATATATTGTAACTAAACCTACCAATAATATTAATCTGGCCTTTTACCATCGTACATGGTATCAAAGCCACCCTAAGCTCTCTACCACCTCGGGTGAGCCACCACAAAAACATAAAACCCTAGGCGCCACCGCATCGCGAAAAACCCTAGACAGGGCAGCGTGTCGTCACCGCTGTCGCTTCCCTGTCTAGCCACCATTCGTTCCTTTTAAAGATTCTCCGTTTAGTTTTACTAATCTTCTTTTATGTGTTGATATTTAGCTTTCTGATCAAAGGTCACGACCTTCTATTCTACTACTTGCCATCGGTTTCATATTGTTAACTTTGATCCTTGCAACCTTACGTTCTTATATCCTTGCAATCTTCCGATCTCATTTACTTGCAACCTTTTTGTCGCAACCTGGCCATAGTCAACGGCCTTCACCTTGTCTACCTAGTTTTCATCACGATGAAGAATTTTTATTGGGTCTCTCTTGTATTAGATCCGATATCCCATCATGTTTCTTTTTCTTTCTTTTTAGCCAGACCACGGTCCCTAGCCACCAAAGTACGCCGCTTGGCCACGGTCACCGGCCTTCGGTATGACACACCACCGCATGACCACGGTCACTGGGTGTCTGTTTTTTCTTTTGTTCTAGACGTACCACGATCCCTTGCCATCACAGCGTGCCGCCTAACCACGGTCACCGGCCTACGCTTGACATACCGTCGCACGAACATTTACTATTTGTGAAAAATTGTATAATATCACTCCTCCCCCGAAGTTCGCCGAATGCCTATTTTTTTCTTTCTTTTTTTTCTTGCCGGACCACGGTCCGTTGTCACCGGACCACGGTCCATTGTCACCGGACCATTTGTCGCGCTGCCTCCCGGACTATGGTCCTCCATCGCGCGGCCGTTGTGCCATTTTGGTTGCCGCCTCCAGGACTACGGTCCGTCGTAGCACGACACTGCCCTCTACCGCCGCCCGGCCTTCCGCCGCCACCCAGCCCTCTACCGCCGCCCGATCCTCTGCCGCACCAGCCCCCTGCCATGTCATTCCTCTGCAGCTCTAGCCCTCTACATTGCGTGCCCCGTGCAAGATTACATGATTATTTAAAAATTGAAGATTGCAAGATTTTAGATTGAAGATTGTAAGAGTTTGGTTAAAAGAATTTTGGTAGAAGTTGTGATCGAGATCAGGATTAGTTTTTTATTGTTTTTTTTCATTTTTATATTTCTATCGTTTTTAGTCTAAGAGTCCGATTCTTTACCACTCAGACTGCGGGGGAGTACTAGACTATATAATTATTAGGGTTATTAATATGAGCTTACGGGCCCGATTAGGTTTAGGGTTTTCATTATGTTATATATTGTGACTAACCATCAATAATAGTAATCTAAACTTTTACCATCTTACACTAAGAAGGGTGATGAAAACTAATATGCATAATGGATTTCTTTTAGTATACACTTTTCATGCTTGATGCATCAAAACAAAATTTAAAGGTTATATATGGAGTAACAATAGAATGTGAAAAAATGATATTTTAACCGTGATACCAGGAACTAAAAAGGATGGTGAAATTTAGTATTAATATTACCTTAACAGATTTATTCAACACTATCTTTACGACAGGAAAGATGCCGGACCAGTGGAGAACCAGTGTTATAGTCCCCATATATAAGAAAAAAGGAGATGTACAAAGTTGCGAAAATTACAGGGGGATAAAGCTATTGAGTCACACGATGAAATTATGGGAAAGAGTTATTGACACAAGAATTAGACGGGAAACTCAGATAGCGTCAAACCAATTTGGATTTATGCCAGGACGCTCTACGACAGAAGCGATACACGCCATAAGGAGGTTAATGGAGAAATACAGAGAAAAGAAAAAGGACCTTCATATGGTATTCATCGACCTAGAAAAGGCATATGACAGCATTCCGCGTCAACTAATTTGGGAAAGTCTACGACTCAGAAGGGTACCGGAGAGGTATATCCAAATAATCAAGGATATGTATGAGGGGGCAAAAACGTGTGTGCGAGCCCCGATCGGAGACACAGACTCATTCACAGTGGAAGTGGGACTCCACCAAGGATCGGCACTGAGCCCATTTCTCTTCACAGTAGTGTTGGATGAGATGACCAAGTCTATACAGCAGCCAGTTCCATGGTGCATGCTCTTTGCGGATGATATTGTATTAATATCGGAATCTAAAAGGATGCTTAACGACAGGCTAGAACAGTGGAGAGCAGCACTAGAGCGCAAAGGTTTAAGGATAAGTCGCTCAAAGACAGAATACATGCATTGTAACTTTAGTGGCGAGGCGGAAGATGACACCCAAATCAGTATCCAAGGTATGGCGGTCCCACAAACGTCTAGGTTCAAATACCTGGGCTCGTACCTGCAGGAGGACGGAATAAGATACACAGCGATGTAGCGCACCGTATTCAAGCAGGATGGTGCAAGTGGAGAGCAGCATCAGGGATCCTATGTGATAAGAGGTTTCCAACAAAACTAAAGGGAAAGCTATATCGTGTGGCAGTACGTCCAGCTATGCTATATGGAACAGACTGCTGGGCCATAAAGAAATCGCACGAGAAACAAATAGAGGTAGCGGAAATGCGAATGCTGAGGTGGATGTGCGGTCACACGAGACTGGATCGAATAAGAAACGAAGTGTTTCGACAGAAGCTAGAAGTGGCCTGTATCGCAGATAAAATACGAGAGGGAAGATTAAGATGGTTTGGGCATGTCAAGAGGAGACCAATGGCGGCACCAGTTAGAGCAGTAGAGAACATCACCTTAGAGGGTAGGAGGAGTAGAGGAAGACCTAAATTGACTTGGGATGAGGTAATTAGACGAGATATGATACACTTGCACCTCTCTGAGCACATGATCGGGGATAGGACTGAGTGGAGGCGTAGAATTAAAATTAAGGACTTCTAGTTCGAACTATAGGCAGAAGGGTGTTCGAAGTCTGGTTGCGGGGCCTGATGTCTAAGTAGCCCATATCTGCCCTTTAACGGTGATTCTGCATGCACCTAGGATATTTGTATGCTATGTGTTGTTTGGTTTATTGTGTACTGTAGGCTATGTGTTGTATGATCTATTGTATGATGCCTTGCTAGCGATATGGCTTTTTTGGTATTCTGTATGCTATGTGTTATATCTTTATGTGATATATATCTTTGTGATATATATCTTTGTGTTGTATGCTTTATCTTTATGTGATATATATCTTCGTGATATATATCTTTGTGTTGTATGCTTTATCTAATTCTTTATGTGATATATATCTGTGTGTTGTATGCTTTGTATTATGACTGTTATTGTGTTGACTTTGTTGACTATGTTAACGAGTCGGGGGTCTCTTCGGAAGCAGTCTCTCTATCTTTCTAGATAGAGGAAAGACATGCCACCATATACCCCCCCCAGACCCCGCTCTCCAGCGGGATACACTGGGTATGTTTGTTTGTTTGTTTGTTTGTTTATTACCTTAAAAAGTAATGTTCGTGTCATTTGCCACCGGTGAACTCTCACATCTTAACTTTTGAATTTTATACTTTTAACCTCTCTAATTTGTAAAAAGTTCATAGAATAATATATTGACTCCCTTATTTTCAAAAGTTTAGGGCTTACACCTTGTACAATTTTACTTAAAAAGGTTAATTTCTTATGTTCTTATTTTTATGTACGCATTGTTATAGATTCGAGTTTGTCTATATTTTGACGTAAATTTTATTCGAAAAAAACTGAGTCAAATATAAAATGTTCTCATGCTTATTTCTAAGTACAGTTTTAGTTGGTCTAAATTTCAATGTTAAATTATGTTTGAATTACTTTATGTTTCGACATAAATGTAGTTTGGAAATGAGTCGGATGGTTTGTGATCTATACTTTATCACGTCGTGTACAACAACGTTGTCGTAACGCATAGTAGGTAAAATTACTAGTTTTATAATATAATGTAATCACATAAAATAAGAAAATTTCGAAGAAAATCTTCAAACTTGTTCTAAGAGTTAAGAATTATTAAAAATAAACCTTCAAAGTTTGATCCCTCATTAAGAAAGTGGTGGTGAGATCCGTTCGTTGAGAAGTCGGTGAGATCTCCTCATGAGAAAGCAGATGTGGGTTTCATTTTCCCTTGTTATATTATTTCTAAGAATTAATTTCACATATAGTTTCTATTTTCTCTAATGATTTGTAATATTTAATTCTAAAAAAGAAATCAAAATACAGAATGTTATTATGATTTTACATTCCAATATGAATTTTGTTTAATATTGGAAAACTTATTGTGTGACGAACACGAATTTTACTAACGCTCTAGGTATGTGGTCATGCTCATTCTTCTAATGATATGCATAGTAATAAGAAACGTGGAAGAAGAGTAGCAACTCTTATAATTTGGCATTTGTATTCCTTTTATTGTGTATCTTACTTCTGCACATATTTTTTAATAACTTTTAGAATAAAGTACTTTAAGAACCTTCAAATACACTATTGCGATATACTTAAATTCATTAATGTTTTGATATTAATTTATTTAAAATCAAACAGGGAAAAAATTTGATTTTATTTTTATGACTTTTGGTATATGTTATTTTATAAAATATTTCTGAATATATCGTTAAGACATTTTTATTTTTATTCCTACGTTTACACATGAATTTTATTTAAAACCAAGGTAAATCAAAACATGATTTTCTTTTATAACTTTCGGTGTATATTATTTTATATAACTTTATTTTTCCTGTATGTTTCTTTAAGAACATTATTAAAAACAGAGTCAACTCATCTGACAAGGCTTACCAAATTTTCGTCGCAACGTGATCGGGTGGTGAAAGTTCAATTTTTATCGCATAATGATCGGGTGGTGAAAGTTCAATGTTTAAAAGCTTTATTTTCGTGTTTTATGTGTCAATTTATGAGTAATAGAGTTATTTTTAAGATATTCTTGTGTTCGTAGGATAAATGTGAAGAATACGAAAAAGTTGGAAGAAATGGGACAAAAATTGGAGCTCAGGAAGTGAATAAATGTAAAAAAGAAGTTACAAGATATTGGTAACTTAAAACGGACATAACTTAAGCTATGAAAAGAATTAGGGGACCCACGACCTATCGACAGAAATATATCGAAAAGTTACACATGAAAATCAACTTTGCGCTGGGGGCCGGTGGCGCCACCGATGCCACCGGCGTAAGTAAACCTGAAACCTTCTGACTTACGCCTAGCTTGATGCCAAGCCCGAGCCACCGACGCCACTATTGGTGCCACCGACATCAGGTGCCGCGTCATGATGGATTTTGACCTAATTTGAGAGTTTTCAAAAGGGGATTGACCCTAAAACGAAGGACACCTCCTAAGACTACAATCAAGGATGAAAACCAAGCATCTTTCATCATTCCAAAGCTTTCAAACATCAAATTCATCCGGATTCACATGACCAATTACAATTGTGTTGAAGAATTGATGATGATGTAAGGTTTTAAATGATTTATGATTCACTTTAGGGGATGATTTTGTGCATGTTCTCATTTTTCTTTGTTGTAACTTAGATGTGAGATTGGATCTTGAACCTTTCAAGTTCTTTTATATTCAATTCAAGATTTGAATTATTTAACGATTTGATTATGTTTAAACCTAGTTTTAGTTTTTTATAACGTTGATTTTCATAATCATTGTGTGATTGTAGGGGTTGCACCTAGAGGCTCGGGAAATCAAGTTAAGATGAAGATCGAGATCAAGTCCATGCGAGAACCTAAAGTTACCGCATCAAAATCTGCTTCTCTCCTGACAACATTTAGTCGCACGAGAACTAGTTGATTCATGCGAGAACTTTTAGTTAGTATAAATATAGAATTTTGTTTTGTAATCAAAGAGCTTTTGTCAGTTTCCTGATTTCATACATGTTTAATTATTCAAAATCTGAGAGTAATATACTTTGAAGTTATTTACATTCATGTTCATGTGCGTTTGATTCTTCTTCTTATTATTACCGTGAGCGATTATACTCCTCGTTCTGCTCACGAGATCGATTTTATTATTGGTGTTGATCCTTACAATTGGTATTAGAGCCTGGTATGCTCAAATTGATTGAATTGAATATTAAAGAAGTATTTTAAAGTGTTTGTGAGTCTTGATTTGATTGATAATCGAATTTCTACTTAATTTCTGCTGAAATTGATCAATCTAGAAGATGGTGAAGCTGATAAGTTCATTGATTGATGAATTGATGATGTTATTGAGCTTAAACGAGCTTAATTGAATCAATTAGCAACAATTAGGATCTTAATTGAACCTAAATCACTAATTGAACACTTACTTAATCAAATTTTAATCAATTTGGTGAAAGATTGAAGCTGGAAACCTTCAAAATCGAAGAGATCAAACAGGCGAAAAGTTTATGAAATTCTATGAAAAGTTGGGTTTTCACGCGAGAAGTTGGTTTTCGTAAAAGTTTGTCACAAAAGTTTGTTACAAAAGATTCCATTCGCGCGACAACTTTCAGATTTCACAAAATCAGTTACAAAAGTATCCGCACGAGAACTTTGTATTATTCGCACGAGAACTTTCTAATTTCACGCGAGAACTTGGTTATTCGCTCGAGAACTTGAAGTTTGAAGAAAATTTTGAAGTATTTGATTTTGAAGTGAGAAAAATGCCAAATCTGAAGCACGTCACTGCCACTCTTAATCATGACAATAAGATTGGTATTAGCACCAAGCCACCTCGTCTGCTCAATGAAGAAGATTACCGAGACTGGGCATATTGGTTTAAGAACCATGTCATTTACACTGAACCTAGGATGATTAGATCTATTAAGAAAGGTCCATATATTCCGGTATATAAAAATGACAAAGGAGACCTGGTTCCTAAATCTAAACATCTTTGGGATGAGGAGAATATGAAAAGAATGGAGCTTGATGATAAGGCTTATGCTTCTATCACCATGGCACTCTACCGCTGAGATTGCACGGAAGTTTAAAGATTATACAAAGGCTAAGGATTTATGGGATGCCACGGAAGAACAAATCATGGGCAACAAAGACATGAGAGAGAGCAGGAAAGACATGATTAACCAAGAGTTCAAATGTTTAATCATATTATTAGTGAGACTTTAGAGGCTTAGATGTCTAGATTTGTAAAGCTGATCATAAAAATGAAGAGTGCAGGAATTACTCTAGAGAATATAGTAGTAAACAAATGTTGTTAAATTCTCTACCATATAGCTGGAACAACAACTGCACTACCATCAAGAGAACCAAATATCGGTTTACCTTGTCTCTCGGTGATCTCATCTCAACCATCAAATCCTATGATATGGATGATAAGCAAAGGGCTGCTAATTATACCAACACCAGGGGAGCTAAAGCATCTGCATTGTATGCCAAAATTGCTAGTAATTTGAATTACTATATCAGCTACTCTCAGTTGTGTCAACAACAACAATCAGTAACTTCTGCTCATCCAACTATCAAAGATCAAACTTTGCCCTAATCCTTGCCTCCTTACCAAACTTTTTATCAAAACCCTTATGACAAAGCTCAAATCCAACCACAACCTCAAACCTTTTATCAAAATCCTTATGTACAAGCTTAAATCCAACCACAACCTCAAACCTACTCACAAATTCAAGCTACACAACTAACACAACAAGCTTTTGTTGTAATCTCTCAACCTAACAAACAAACCATTCACATAGTTGAAGAGCGCCTAGCTATATTTACTACATTCATGAACAATTATGAAGTATTTTCTGCTGGAAGGCTCAATGCACCAAACATCTTGGTTGATAACTTACAACAAGTTAATCCTGATAATGTTGAAGAAAATGATATTAATTATCAGATGGCTATGGTGATGTACAGAGCTAAGAATTTTGCTAGGAAAACTAGAAGGAATGTGTTTGGTCTGAACAACTCCAGCAAGATAGGGTTTGATAAGTCCAATTTGAGATGATACAATTGTAACAAACCTAGCCACTTTGCCAGAGAATGCACTGAACCCAGATCAAACTAGAATGAACATGGAAAGAAAAAGTGACAGTGGAGGTGGAAACAAAGAATAATCAAGCCAGTTCATCCAAAAATAAAGCCTTGGTCTCACAAACCAATGAAGAATATGATTGGTCATACCAGATGGAAATTCTTGATATCGAGTTGTCCACTATTTTATTTGTTGAGATTCAAACAATTGATGAGCATGTTAAAGACAATTTATTTGCTGAGTTTGTGTCTGATGATCTGTTGAATGATGTGTTTACTGAAGAAGAAAGGGTTGAAGTTAAGAAAGTTGAGGAAAAGTAGGTGGAAGAGGTGAATATTGAAGAAGTGTAGGACAGTGAAGAAAAGACTGTTGAGTTCAACATTGAAGAAATTGAAGGAACAACTGTTGAGTTGACTCCAGCTAAAGCAGAGAAGAAAGATAATGCTGTTGAGAAAACTCCAGCATCTGCTTATGCTAACCAAGTCAATGTTGTTGAGATCACAATGACATATGAAGAAGTAAAAACTGTGGAGAATGCCTGCATGGTGAATGTTGTCCATGAAGAGACAAAGAAGCAAGCTGAAACTGATGAGGTATATATTACTCTTTATTCAAATGATTGTATTGAAAAGGTACAAAGATATAGAGTTCATAATGAACGTTTGATCTTAGAAGTTGAGAAACTTCAATATCAAGCTCTAAAATATAAAACTGATGAGAAAATTTTAAAGAAAAGATAGATGGATTAAACAAATCGATTTATCAGTCAAAATTAGATCTTTATGATAAAGATTGTAACATAAATGATTTGACAACTCGTAACAATGAACTATCTTTAGAAATTAATAAACTAAACAGTGACTCTTGTCTTTAAAATTGATTGTTGAGAAATTTGAATTATCTTCAAATATGGTTGAAGGTATAATCAAGTCTCAAATGATACAAAAACTTAATGGTGGTAAAGGCGGAGTTAGTTATTCTAACATTGCACCACCGATTAACCATAATTATACTTTATTGCTTTCATCAATTAACATTTGTGATAAAGAGACCTATGGACTAGATTTTCAACCAAAGTCTGGCTTAACACCTTCAGTCAATGTTTTACTGACTGTTGATCCTGTCATAAAAACTAAAATTAAAGTTCATCATGATAATTCTTTTACAGAAAGTGTTAAGATGAACGGGTTGGTTGAAGAATGATAAAGTGATGATGGATTAATTTTCAGGAAAATAAAAATTATAATGAAAAAACTTCATGTAATTCATCATCAATGATTAATGAAAGTTCAGAAGTTTCTAGTACTACAAATATTTGTTCAAAATTGTCTAACAAGGAAAAGAAACTAAAATTCAAAATAGATTTTAAGACCAAAGAAAGAAAACAAGTCATAACATCTATATCTGACTTGAAAAATGATTTCAAGAACATATTTGTTTCAAAATGAAACATTGATAAAGAGGATTATATTTTTTAGAAAACAAATGCAAGTTTCAAAATAAGTCTCCTATTATTGCTAACTCTTTGAAACAAAATGTATCCAGGTACAAAAGAAACTGGTCCTACTCCAGTACCTTCCAGTCATAAGGATAAAGCTAAACTAAAACCCTTGTTAGCCTTAGAAGAGAATCACTCTGTCAGGATAATTCATAATGAAATAGGAAAATGAGAGACTGTTAAAGAATCTATAGGCCAAAGACATACTAAAGCCAGATTCTATGATAACTATGGAAGTTATCATCAACGGTTTGAGAAAACAACTCGAGAGCAAAATGTGTATCATAATAAATGTTGTTATGTGTGTGGAAAGCCAAATCACATGGCTAGAAATTGTCATCACCAGTAATTGACAAGTAAATAAAGATTTCACAATTCTATTACAAATAATAGAAAACAATTATTTCTTAATGCCAAATTTAAAAGGAATTTGAGTCAGTCAAACTTTTTTACTAATAACATAAATGTTCAAATGAACATAAATTTGCAAAAAGAAAATACAACCAAAAATCTTTACATACCAATGATGGCAATTCATTTTCCACACAAACTCCTTTCAAGAAATTAGTTACAACCCTGATCAAACCAATTCAGAAATAGAAAATTAAAACTACTCAACTAGAATATGATATTCTTGAAGATTATATCTTCAATGATAAAAGAGATATGATATTCAAATCTATATCATATTTTGATGAAAATGGTGTACGCAAGTCAACCATGGCTTGGGTTCCTAAATTTTGAATAAATCATTCATTTATGCAGGAACATCCAAGACCCAGCATCAATAGTGTTTGGCACATTGACAGTGGATGTTCAAGGTACATGACTGGTAATATATCTCTGTTAAACAACATAAAACCTTACAATGGAGGATGTGTTATATTTGCTGGAGACAAAGGTGGTAAAATTATAAAGAAAGGTACAGTGTCGAATAGTGTGTTAAGCTTTGAATATGTTAATTTTGTAGAGGAACTATAACATAACTTGTTAAGTGTCTCTCAAATTTGCAGAAAACAATATTCAACACCCTTCACTAATAAAGAATGTCTTATTCTAAAACCTGGATATGAATGGATCTCATTCATTTGTAACTACGTCTTGTTTATTGTCTAAAGCCTCGAAGAGTGACTCATTGTTATGGCTTCGTCGTCTTCGTCATGTAAATGTTAAAAATATGAACAAGTTGGTTAGAGGAAATCATATTGTAGGCCTACCTTTGAAAGAATTTCAATTAACTGAACATTGTCTATCATGTTCAAAAGGCAAACAACACAAACTTCCTTATAAAGCAGTTGCTCATATAAAAATTAACTCTATACTTCAACTGTTACACATGTATTTATTTGGTCCAGTTAATGATTTGAGTTTAGGACGTCATGCATGTTGTTTAGTCATTACTGATGAATTATCTAGATTTACATGGGTTTTCTTCTTAGCAACCAAAGATGAGAAACCTAATTTGTTGTTAAAATTCATGACACTCATGGAGAATCAGATTGACAAAACAATTAAGTGCATTCGAAGTGATAATGGAACCGAATTCTACAATCATACATTGAATGAGTTTTATGATTTAAAGGGGATAGCTAGACAATTTAGTTCTAGGGAACTCCATAACAAGATGGAGTTGCTGAAAGACGAAACAGAACTTTAATTGAAGTTGCCAGAATAATATTATCAGCAGTCAAATTACCACCATTCTTTTGGACTGAAGCTGTTAACACTGCATGTTATATTCAAAATCATGTGTTAATCAATAAAAAAACAAACTATGACTTCTTATGAAATATTTTTCAAACATAAACCTAAAGTCAAATATTTTAAAACTTTTGGATGTTGTTGTACTTTGATAAACACATTTGATTCAAAGTCAAAATTTGATGAAAAAGCTTATGAATGTTATTTTGCTGGATATTCAGCCAACAAGGTAGCATATCGGGTTTATAATAAAAGATTTAAACAAATAATTGAGTCATTTGATATTGATTGGCATGAATCTAACCAAACAGATGCAGGTTCTACACCTTCATGCTTTATGATTTGAAACATTTAATTGATCGTCTGTTGTTTCCACAACTACTCTACCTTTGACATCCTTAATTTAGGATATTTTTGCTGATGATATTGAATCTATTTTTTCTCTAGTAAAATGAATATCTTTAGATATACCTTCTTCTTCACATATTTCAGCTGCTCCATAGGTTTCTGACTCTGATATGTCTGAATTTGAACAAATTGTTAAGCAAGCTCCATAAGTTTCTAATCAGAGTTTTTCTTCTGCTCAAGTTAATCCAATTGATACCGTTCAAGTTCCCTTTGATGATTTATCTATTGATAATGATAACCATCAAGAGGAAGATATTGTTTATCAACCGGAAGGAGGGAAGTCTGTTGAAGAACCAGTAGGATATATGTCTAATCTAGACGAAGTTATCTCTAAAGATACTATTCTGTTGATACATGTCAATGTACCTAGTTTATGAGCTTTAATGTAAGTCTTTCATGTCTTAAACATGTGTAATTGATGTAATGGTTGAATGAATGATATAAAGTGTATTGTGATATTTGATTTATATTTTGATTATGTCATGACTTCATTATATTGAATGTGTTGCACATGTATGAACTAACTATGGTCCTGTTTGATTTTACTGACCCAACGTCTGACCACTGACTGGCTGACCCGGTCAGCCAGTCAGTGCGTTTGATTCGTCTGACCGGTAGTTCTGACCCGAACTGTTGAACTAACCGAGTCATCTATTTCTTCCCTTCTGACCCTCCCCACCCACCCGATCAGCCCCTGGCCCCCTTCCTCCCGCTGCGCGATTCGTTCCTCCCCTGACCGAGTAATCAGTTTCTCCCCTGCGGTCTCGTTCGCCGGTCATCCCCTCCCCCACGCTCTTGGTCGGCTTCATCCCCTCCCAAGTCCCGACCGAGCCCTAATCCAGCCCCCCTGCGCTCTCGATCGGCCCTAACCGAACACCAAGTTACGAAGAAGAGCTGCTGATCATGTGTCAGGTGGAATTTGAAGAAGGAGTGAAGAAGATTGAAGAGATTGCATCTGTTGAAGGTGTTGATTGTGTGCAAATAGGGCCGTTGGATCTGAGTGCGAGCATGGGGTATTTGTGGGACCCTGGGAATAAGAAGGTGAAGGCGATGCTCCGGACGGCGGAGAAGGGGGTGTTAAAGACGACGGCGAACGGCGGCGGTGGTGGCGGAGCTTATCTGTGTGGTTTTGCGATGCCGCATGACTCGCCGGAGGAGATGAGGTCACGGGGGTATCATATGATCTCCGGTGCGGTGGATGTTGGGTTGTTTAGATCAGCTTGTGTTGAAGATGTGAAGAGGTTTAGATCATTAGCTGTTGATGAAGATGGTGATAAATATGGTGATGAGAAGTATTGGAGTGAATGAAGTGTTTGATTTGCGTTTCGATTGCTGTTTGAATGTCATGAATCAGTGTTATTGTTTCTTATGGGTATGTGTATGGGTATGTATATGGGTATGTATATAGGTATGTATATGGGTATGTATATGGGTATGTAGATGGGTATGTAGATGGGTATGTATATGGGTATGTATATGGGTATGTATATGGGTATGTATATGGGTATGTATATGGGTATGTATATGGGTATGTATATATATATATATATATATATATATATATAGGTATGTATATGGGTATGTATATGTGTATGTATAGGGCAATAATGTTATTTTTATCATTCAGTAAAATCAGTCAGATTTAAATCAAACAGTCAAGTTTCAGTCAGATGCAGACTCAGTCAGAACCTCTTACTGGGTCAGCTTCTTACTCAGTCAGATCTTACCAGTCAGCGCAATCAAACAGCCCCTATATAGGTTTGATGTTGTGTGATAGTTCATGCTAATGGCCCATGCTAATGGACCATTCGCATGAATTTATCATGCTTATGGACCAGTCGCACGACTAAACCAGGAGACTGGATCAGTCGTACGATTGAAACATAAGACTAACTCAGTCGCACGACTGAACCTTCAGTCGTGCGTATGACTCAATCACATGATTCAGTCCCATGACTGAAGACAACAAACCTATAAATACCACTTAATTCATGGAAAATGTAACAATTGAAAACCTTTCGAATACTTGCGCACCCTAGCCGTCCAGAGCGTCCTTGTTCATCATTCCAACTTCATAGCTCGTTTCTGATCAATTCTTGTTTGTTCTTAACGTTTGTTTCATCGTAGGATTGATCAGATTGTTGTTCTCACTGATTGGATCGCCAATCAAATAGGATTCCGCACTATTTGATCTGGTTTCACGCATTATCAGTTAGTACTCCATACTTACACGATCCTAACATGTTCCTCATATGAGAATTCATAAAGACCATCCAACTTAAGCAATCATTGGTTCATTATCACAGGGAGTTCAAACTCGAAGTAGATCTGGTGCAATAAATACACGCTTGTATTCATATTTCATTTCTCAGATTGTGCTGAAGAATGTTGAAATGGCACTGAAAGAAAACAGTTGGGTATAGGCTATGAAAGACGAGGTGATGCAATTCAAGAAGCTAAATATGTGGCATCTATGTAAACTACCAAAGGGTAAGTTACTGATTGGAACAAAATGGATATTCAAGAACAAAATGGATTAAAAGAATGTGATTCTTAAAAACGAGGCCAGGCTTGTTGTTCAAAGATTCTATCATATTAAAGGACTTGATTATGAAGAAGTATATACTCCTGTTGTAAGACTAGAAGCTGTACGAATCTTTCTGGTTTAAGCTTCATACAAGAACTTCACAATCTATCAAATGGATGTCCAAACTGCATTCTTGTATGACAAAATGAAAGAAGAAACCTATGTTTGTCAACTACCAGTTTTTGAAGACCCAGATCATCCTGAATCTGTTTACAAGTTAGACAAAGCACTTTATGGCTTACATCAAGCACCTCGTGCTTGGTATGTTACTCTAACTAAACATTTGCTTGCAAATGGTTATACAAGAGGTACTATTGATCAAACTTTATGTCGATGATATTATTTTTAGATCTACCAATGATGATTTGTGCAAGGAATTTGAAGCAGTGATGAAGGAGAAATTTGAGATGAGTTCTCTTAAAAAATGTCATTTTTCTTAGGCATCCAAGTTAAACAATATAATAAGAGTATACTGATACCTCAAGAAATGATGAAATCAAAAACGCTCACACTTTTGATGATTTGAACCTGTTAAGAACAAGAACAAGCACAAGTGTATGATTTCCTCCAAGGATCTTTTCTAATCTCTCATTCAACAAACAATAATCATGGTGCAGAAACCCATGATTATAGTTATGATATCAGTGTGTTCTAGTGTGTGTATGATTGCTAGTGATTCAATGCTTGTATGATAAATAACTATTTGTTTGTATTGATCTGTCCAAAAAGCTTATAAAGGATTAGGGTATTGTGCTATTTATAGCCTATGTAGATAGCTATATACAATTATAAAAATACCCTTATGTAAACAAAAATTACATAAAAATCCTAAGTCTAAGTAGTTCGATGTGGATGTTAGACTGTCCGTTATGGATGCTAAGTTGTCCGCTGTGGATAATCAATAAGCTGTCCGCTGTGCCTTGGATGTTGTCTGATGTGAACACTTATTGTATGTTGTCTTGTTAGTTATCCACTATGCAGTGTTCATCTGTTGTGGATTGAACATCCGCTATGGACTGTTCATCAGCTGTGGACTTTTTTCATCCACTGTGTGTGATTATTCATCCGCTGTAGACACTTGGAAGTTGTTCTTCATCCGCTGCATAGACTTGGTCATCCGCTGTGGGTATTTCTTCATTCACTGCCGATACTTGACAAAATTTCTATTATCTACAAACCTTAAAAAGAAATTTAAACAATAAGTAGTGTGTGATATAAATGTTAATGATGCCAACATGTTAACTAAATGATTGTTTGAATGTTAGAACATATCATGTTTAATTATGGCCGGTATTATCCTTCTAATAATGCACTTATTGAATCCAACAAGAAAAGTATGTTCACAGTATCCTAGACAAATACAAGTTCAAGACTTCAAGATAGCTACTACTCCTATGTCTTCTCGTCCTACTTTGACTCCAGATCTCATGGGAAAAGATGTTCATCAACACATGTATTGATCAATGATCGGATCTCTGATGTATCTTACTGCAAGCAGACCAGACATCATGTTTCTTGCTTGTCAGTGTGCATGTTATCAGAGTAATCCAAAGGAATCTCACATGAAAGCTGTTAAGCGGATTTTTAAAAATCTCAATGGTCAACCAACACTCAGCCTTTGGTATCCTAAAAATTTCAATTTTAATTTATTTCCTTACACTAACAGTGATTATGCAGGCTGTAACTTGGATAGGAACAATTTTAATTTATTTCCTTACACTAAAAATTACAATTTTAATTTCTTGGCAATAGGTTGATTTCATGGCAGTACAAGAAGCAGCAGACGATATCTACATCAACTGCAGAGGCTGAATACGTGGTTGCATCAAGTTGTTGTTCTCAGATCGTTTGGATTCAACAACAACTTGTTGATTATGGTCTTAACATTTTATGACACAAAAATTTTATGTGATAATACTGCAGTATTGAACATTGCGAAGAATCCGATTCAACATTCAAAGACAAAACACATCGACATCCGAATGTATTTTATCCTTGATTGGTTTAAATGAAAATTTATCCATTTGGAGTTTGTTTCCTCTGATGATAACATAGCTGATTTGTTTACTAAGGCGTTTGATCATTCTAGATTTGACTTTTAGTCCAAAATATAGGAATAATTAAATTTAGTTAACATTTATTCTTCCACCCTTTACAAAAATATTTTTCCTTATTTTTAGTTAAAATTGTTATTTTCTTTCTAGCTAATCACAATTTTAGGGGGAGAAAAATTGAAAATATTTTGAAAAAGATTTTGTTTTCGGGGTAAGTAAATCGTCTTAAAAAACACAAAAGATTTTGTTTTACAAAGCTTGAGAAAATATTAAATTTTCAAGATATCATAGGAAACTATGGTACATCTCTTGATTTTGAATCGTTACATTCTAAGGCATACAAGACACTCACTTCAATTATGTTTGATATGTTGATAGATTGGACATCCAAGAATGAAAAGCACTATGTTCTGTGATGCACTGAAAGTAACTTTCAATGATAAATGTGGGTAACTCATCAAAGTTATGTGATAACACTGATTCAATGCTAAAACAAACTGAGAGTTACAGTCTAGTCATAATCAAGCCAGTTACTTTTTAACTCATTTTAACTCAGATAATGTGTATATATGTATAATTAAAAGATAAAATTGTATACAAAAGAAAAACAAAAGATACAAAAGAGAACAACAAAAGCAAAAAAAGCCAAAAGGACATATAGGAATAAAAGATGCCAATGTGCATAATAATAAAAGATATATTATAGACATACATACTATATGATAATATTTTCTTCTTTGAGAATATGTTATGACAAAGGAGGCAAAATCAAAAGCTAGGGCATCTAAGTCCGACTTGGCTTGTAAGTCCTAAACGTCTTGCGAGGGCAAAAGATAAGTCCGACTGGCAGTTAATAAGTCCTACAACTTGTTAATATTCTCTGTTCAGAAACATTTTTCATGCTAGTTATGCTCAAATAGATATTATCTAAGACCATAATAGACTCTAAGAAAGCTGATCAGAAGTGAAAGGTTTAAGTCAAATTGGGGTGACTTGAAATCTCAAAAATGTCTAGAAGCTGGATAAGGGTTTTACAAGATTTTTAATTATGGGATCCACTGAATTCATATAACATAACCAAAACATAATAAATATCATAGCTTATGTGTCTAAGTAAAACTTGAAGTCTACGTTTAACATGGATACATTATATTGACAATCAACGTAACCAGTCTTATTTATAATAGTGCTTGATGATATTAATGATCACTAGCTAAGAAATATGATCCTATACTTGAAAATTTATCAAAACCATTTAAGTTATTAGAATAGTTATTGTGTCAAATTAATTTATGTTAAAAGTGTATTGTATTTACTTGTTTTAGTTATAGTTTTACAAAATGTTCAAAAATTAAGGGTGCTTGAATAATTGTAGAGACTTAGTTAAACATAATTATTATCATAACAAATCAAAAGGCTCAATAAGATGATTAAAATAAAAAAAATTAAAATGTTAAAATTCAAATAAAATTGAACTTTTCGCGCGAAAGGTTTAAGATATGCGAAAAGTTCAAAATGCGAGAACTTTGACTACTCGCGCGAGATGTCAGAGTACTATATAATGCACAGTTGTGCGAGAACTAGGTATTCGCACATAACTTCTAAAAATTTTTACTCTCAAATTCTAATTGTTGAACCTCTGTTAAACTTGATTGTAATATTCATAGTGGTCGCCCATTGATTCTTAATCATTTGATAAGGTATATTGAGGATTATAACTTTGATTTGTATGTGTTTGATCTTGACCGAAAGTTTAAAGGACTAATACATGTTAAATTGAACAAATTAAACATAATAAACCTGAATAGTGACTTAATCAACACATATGGAACATGTTTTATTGGTTAAAACACTCTAAAAATGATTGATTGAAAATTCGAAATAAATCATACTTTTCGTGTGAGAAAAGTTCTTTGAACATGAATGGAAGCGAAAACTTTCAAAACTAATTAGAAATACTCGCGTGGAAAGTTGACTTATCGTGTGAGAAGTTGACTTCTGGTAAAATTCAAATTCATGAGATAACTTAACTTGTCGTGCGAAAAGTTGAAATTGAAAACTGTTGTTTTCACACGAGAACTTAGAGTTTTCACGTGAGAAGGTCAAATTTTCAAAAAAATTTCTCTGTGTTGGAATTTTTCCTATGTTTAAAATTTTATGATTATCTTGTGTATTGATGAAAGTTGTTTAACGTTTCAGATGGCAAGGCCTATGGTTTTTAGTAACAACCATGACGGAGATGTTCCTAAAGACAAAGCTTTGTTCGGATCACTAATTGAGGGTTTAAAGACATCCCGGATTCATCACATTGCTTTAGCTAATCCTACTATCTATACTGATGTCATAGATTAGTTTTGGCAAACAGCTGCTAATGAGATTGATGAGGATGGAGAACCCTGCATAACTGCCACTGTTAAAGGCAAGAGGGTCGTTATTACAGCTGAGGTGATCAATAGCGTGTTATTGTTAGAGGATCAGCCTCATGCTCCGGTGAAGATTGATGATGATGCTGCTAAGGACTATCTAGTCTGAATAGGTTATAGCCACTGGTACCCATCTTTGGAGAAGAAGTACTTACCCCCATTCTGGAAGTACTTGTTCTGTGTGTGATCCATTGCCTTAGCAATCTTAAGGCTAGCATGGATAGTCTTAGCACTATTTTCAGATCCCTACTTGTATCACTAGTTGATGATCTTCTATACAGTATATCTAAGGTGATCTTTTCTAAGATGAAGAAGAACATCATAACTATCGTCGGGAAGAAGTTTATTATATACCCCAGCTTTCTACAAATTATAGTGAATGTTGCTCACCGTGAGTTAACTATTTCTGATTCATCCACCTATGTTGTAATGGTGATGAAGAAAGACATTTTCACTTATCTAATGGGAGCTTGAGGGGATGCTTGGGATGGTTCACACTTTCTAAGCTTGGAAGGTTTATTAAAGGATTCCAAGCTGAGGCACGACCATAAGAGACTGAGACAGCTCAAGCTAAAGATGTTAACATAGCTGGTACTTCTACTAGTACAGCTCAAGAGGCTTAAGAAAGTTCTCAAGGAGGAGAAAGATCTGATATGGATGAGGTGAACACCTGGTTTACTAAAAGTGGGAGCGAAATGGATAATGATCAGATCGGGAACATACCATATGTGCTACAAGAACATCCTAGAGTGCGAGAAACTTCTGCCAAACGCATTGCTGAGGAACGCGATTATGATTTTGTTCTAGAAGAGGTACCGACTACTCAAGGAAAGAGGAAGAGAATGGCCAGGAGGGCTGGTAATAGTCCACGTCAGAGGGATAGAGAACATCGGGTGTTGAGGAAACATCAAACCCCGATGACCACTGTGATGACTAATGAGGTTCCTATGCCAGATATTCCAGTCACAATCAGTGAGGCTGCTACACCCATGATCGTTACTGAGTCAACAACTATAGCATCCTCTTCTATGCCCACTACTGATGATGTTTTAAGGACACCTTCAAGGGGGCAAACACATGATGATATGTTTGGAGAAGCTAACGTTTTACACACTACTCCAGAACCTCAACCGCAACATGAGTCTGCATCTTTTTCTCCTACCAGGATCACCTTAGAGTAGAGGGTTGAGAGAAATGCTTGGGAAGACAAAGATGATAGATGATATGTGTCGGAGTTTGATTGAGAAAGATGAGAAGATAACCATTTTAAAGAGTCAGCAGTCTTGTTTAGATATGTTCAGATCATGGAATAGAAATTGAAAGATCTCACTTCTCGTGTAGTTTCATCATTTCATACGACAGAAGTTCGAGAAACGAGCAGACAACGAACTGCTGGATCTGAGCCTACTGATGATATTATCACTGAGACGGTACGTGTTGTTGATCCTGTTGGTACACAAACAACAATAGACACTGCTAATGTTGATCAAGAGCCATTATCTAATGTTCCTATTTAGGCCACTGAGGATCAACATGTACAATTCACTGGAGAGGCATTTATAGAGCCTGAGCATGTTATGCCAATTCCTAATCCAATAGATGATGATGATGATTTAGTGATGAAGAGGATAAGGATGAGGATGATGATGAGAATGGTGATGGTGATAATGGTGATGAGGGAGATGATAAAGAAGATGATAAAAAGGATGATAATGATGACCAAGGAGATGATACGGGTACTTCTACAGGTACTTCGAGATCATCGGGCACTGACAATGTCTTCGAACCAAGTCCCGATGATACAGTCAACTACACACCGTTAGATCTTGCCACCGAAGCTGCATATGAGAAGGAATTTTACTCTTTCCAGCAACGGTTGATTGCTAAGGAAGAAGAAGAAGATCTTACTTCGTTTGATAATTTAGAGGAGACTACTATAGACTACAAAGACGTATTTGGAAATAGTCGAAAGGACTTATTTTCTAATATCTTGATTGAAGAGCGAGAGATTGTTAGAGATCCAAGTGCTGGAGATACGACTGATAAGACAACAGATCAAACTGGTCAAAGCGTTGTACGCCAGGTTAGTAACATTACTGTTGAAGCTCCGTACCGCCAGTTTACATACACACGCTAACAAATTCCAAACCTTTCACAAGGTATGGAAACTCGGATTCTATTATTAGTTAGGTGTATGATGCTGAGAAGAAGATGTATGTGGTTAAGAGACGAGAAGGGGCAATAGAGTATTATCAGGATGAACACGACTTTCATACACTTAAATCATCGTATTTATATATCATGGGTCATGTTCCATTCATTAACCCCAATAACTATGAAAAAGGGAATTGGATTATAAACCTGATTTGGAGGCACAGTAAAACCAACTTCAAGGACTTTAAGATAACCAAATCCAAAATCATTAAAGATTAGACCCGGATTGATCCTAACACAAACAAATCAATGAAGATAAGGGTTTACAAGCATCCGAGGTATACAAAGAAGATCCTTATATATGCTCTAGTGCCAGTTAACAGCTTGTCGAAGCTTATGTGATGGAGTTATGAGAAGGAGACATGACACGCGTTGATACACTATGTAGAAAACGATTACCATATCATCGACCCTATGGATATGATTAAGTTTAGAAGGGATGATTTGATGAGTTTTCAGGCTTTTCCAATAGAAGCTGATGAATATGTTCATCTTTTGGTGACACATTTTGGTTGGTTGATTATGAAGGCCCGGGACAAGAAGATGTATGCATACGGGGCAGTTACAAGGTTGCAAATGTGGATTTCTAATGCATTGATATATAAATCCTTAGAGGAGATTGTAGGGGTTGAACCTAAAGGCTCAGTAAATCAAGTTAAGATGAAGTTCAAGATCAAGTCCATGCGAGAACCTAAAGTTACCGTGCGAGAATCTGCTTCTAGCGTGATAACATCTAGTCACGTGAGAACTAGTTGATTCAAGCGAGAACTTCTGGTTAGTATAAATATAGAAGTTTGTTTTTTAATCAGAAAGCTTTTGTCATTTTTCCTGATTTTCACACATATTGTAATCATTCAAAATCAGAGAGTAATATACTTTTAAGTTATTTACATTCATATTCAAGTTCATGTGCGTTTGATTCTTCTTATTATTATTATCGTGAGAGATTATATTCTGTGTTCTCCTCACGAGATTGATTTTGTTATCGGTGCTGATCCTTATAGTGATCATATTAGAATTAGGGTTACATGATTCAAATTAGTGATTATGTGAATGAATTCTTTTAAACTTGAATTCACAATTGTCACTTAGATCTTATCATTTGTAAGTCCCCGTTAATTACTCTCAATAGCTTTTACTCAAGAACGTAACTTTGTCAAACCTGAATCTTAAAGTCGATTGTTGTTTTGCCAATATTGTTAAAAACGTAAACTTTTATTTTGTTAATTTGATTATTTCCCAATACAATTAATCAAGAAATGTACTTTTCAATGTTTAGTATTTTTAGGTTAATAGTTTTTAGCACTTTCCTATGATTCCATGTAAATTCGACATCCTTCTTACCTTACTATTAAGGGTGACTAGTCATTCTTTAATTAATATTTTGATCAACTACACGACATGGATCAAAATGGCGCCATTACCGGGGAATCGCTACGCTTAGTGTTAGTAATAGTTATATACTTTCTTAAAAATATATAAAATCAAAAAATATTATATGTTTTCTTATTTATTCCTGTTTTCGTTTGGAATTACACGTAGTAAATTTGTTTCTTGTTTGTAGTTAGTTTCTTTGCAGGCTTAGTAGAATCAAAAGAATTTGGATATATCATGGATTGGGTCTAGGACAATGATCCATGTATGTATTACGAAAGGTTTTATTATTGGGTTTAAGATTGTTCAATGTTCTAGAATAAATAGGAAAACATAGAAAGAAGATGTTCTGAATACAAGTGACAAATGGGATATATGAGGGCAAACTACGAATACGAAGAAAACCACTCATATTACCCATACTATGAACCACCTCCACCATTAAATTATCAAGAAAATTATCATGCGGAAATAAATTAAAAATATGCCTAACAGTGGGATCACAACTACTATGAACCCAAGATGTCACATTTATCAAGTTACCAGGAGGAGTGTGATAACTACTATCCTGAATACCCTCAGCTGACATATGAGGAACTTTTAAGATTCAATGAACTCTGGCCTTGATAAAATCTTGAACATGTTGGTATAAATGAAAAGAGAAGACAAAAACATAGATAATGCATTCAAGGTATTGGTTAAGCAGGTTGGTCAACTAGTTGAGGACATGGCTCAACTAAGACAAGAGCAATCTAAGTTGGATAATGGTACAGTGATTGATGGTGGTATGGTTGAATAGGTTACGAGACTTCAAGAGCATAAATTTGTATGTTGAAAGTTGATAGAAGACATAACACCTTTAGTCTATAGCTAACTCGTTAAGTATCCCGCCTGGGGAGTACGTTCGCAAGAATGAAACTCAAGGAACAAAGTTGAAGAAGAGGGTTCGAGGAAAAAGAAAAAGACGGTGACATTACAAAGCATTAGACCAGTCATCATGAAATGGCTCTGCAACAACTATTCAACAAACTTTCCGATTATTAGGAAGCAAGTATGGAAGTAGCATGTCAACTACCGACCTACCTCGGGATTTTGTGTAAGGCCCCGTTCCAGGGACGCTTACAGCTGGTCATTCATCGTACTTAAAACACATTATTACGAAAATCATGCAGCGGAATCATCAAAATCATCCTTTTCATTTCAATAAAATGCTGTTAAAAATAGTCATAAACAGTGACCTCTAGTAGTTCAGGTTCCCGTTCTCATCTTTGCTTTTACAAAATACTATTACAGTTCGTTGCATAAGATCATTTTATTATAAAAGCTTTTTGCGAAATAATACATCTTTAATCAATTACAAAATTGTTGCATTACATAACAAAACCATTATATAAATGGATGTCATCCAAAAGAGCTGAGTAGCCGCCTCGTGCCATCCTCAGCAACACTACCTATCAACTGGAAACACATAAAAAGTCAGCGTTGCTGAGTGAGTTCTAGTTTTATATAAAACATACATTCCTTCGTTAAAATCGTTCTTACATACATGCGATCACACAACATACGTACGCATAGATAATATTATTATTATCTTCATCATTCATTCATTAGCTTCTGTTCATGTACCGTTCATCGCTAACATTCACATTCTTTCATAACTCTTTCTTTTGTTCGTATGTCTCTTACTTACATTCATACATTCATTACATTCGTCCGTACGTTAGTTACATTCATTCATACGTTCATTACATTCTTTCGTACGTTCATTACTTTCGGTGACATGTACAATGCCCCGAACATTGTGCACTACTGCTGGTGCTGGACCTGTGGTAATTAATCACGGACATTATGCACGAAGCTGATCTAGTCACCTAGGGCAAGTACATGCACCACTTATCTTTCCTCTTTCATTCTGGATCAATGCCATACGCTATACCCCGAACATTATGCATAACTGCTAGTGCTGGACCTGTGGTAATTAATCACGAACATTGTGCACTAGTGCTGATCCAGTCACCTAGGGTAAGTAGCAAGGATCCCGTACATATGGTCAATCACAAAGACTGGACCCCAGTGCGCATCTTTCGGGGTAGCTAACCCGCACACCGTTGAGCTAACGCCTTCATAGGGTGTGCACCTCCATACATTTGCTTGCAAGCCTTTTTCTTACTTTCATTCATTCATTCATTAATGCATGCATTCATTCATCATGTTCCTCTTTCATTATCTTTCACTTTACGTTTCTTAATACTTTCATTTCATTCATTAACATAGCACGTAAAGTCACGGAAAAGATAAACATACATCGACACAAGGAACATCGGCATTTACCAGTCATCAGTCATTACCATCATACAGGGCCACATCATACTTAACATACATATATCATGCATATACATGCGATACTATCGTCATCATGCCCAACGTAACTTCTAAGCCTCGACAGTTATCACACATGTACCTACGGGAGCTATCACATCACTACTTACCCTTGCCGTTTTCTCGAAGGTCAGCAATTGAACTATATCTCTCCTCGTACACAACAGCCCTACTTGGGCTATTGGGCACCCTTCAGTCGCATGGCCTCCATGCGACTGAGCACTATGCGATTGGACCAATGCGGATGAGCATCCATGCAGATGAACACCCAATCGTACGAATGGACTTTATATCGTGTGAATGAACACTATGCGAATGGACCTATGCGACTGAACCCTCAGTCGTGCGACTGAAGAGCTATGCGAATGGACCTGTGCGACTGAACTTTCATTCGTATGACCTGTCGTGCGACTGAATCCCCAGTCGTGCGATTGAGCCTCAGTCTGCGATTGAACCTCAGTCGTCCCTCAGTCGGCCGATTGGCCCTCCAGTCGCCTAGCCCTAGCTGGGCAGTGACTGTAGTTCATCCCGAACTGCAGCCGCGACATTCGGCCTTCAAACCCCTTCCAAGCTCATTCTAAGCCTAAATCAACCCTCCTAAACCTTAGGGAATCATACTATGACATCATACAAGCACATACAAGCCCAAAATCGCACTCTAAACACACTCCACACAATTACACCCAAATGGGTCAAACATACACATTTCAAAAACGGGTTTATATGTGTTCCAGCCCCAAAATCGGTTGAAACCAGGAAATGAGGGGTCCTAGAACTCACACAAACAAGAAGAAGATGAAGAGCTTCGTTTGGACTAGCTATTCGACGAGTTTCGAGCCCGAATCACCATTTTTCTCTCTTTTTCTCCTCTCTCTCTCTCTTCTTTCTCCCCTCTCCTCTTTTTGGCTGAGTTTTGCAAGTGTGGGGGAGGGGAGATGGCTGCCCTCTCCCTTAAAGCTACAGTTCAGTCGCCCGAACTCCAGGCGTATGGGCACTCCAGTCGCTCGGACACCATGCGACTGGACCTTCAGTCGCCTGAGCTCCATGCGATTGGACCTCCAGTCGCATGACACTGCAAATCAAATTTCCAGGCGTTACAAGTCCACCCCCCTTATTTAGGTTTCGTCCCCGAAACCTGTTATTTCTCAAACAAACGTGGGTAATGTTGTCTCATTTCTTCTTCGGTTTCCCACGTTAAACGTTGGTTAGTAGAGAAGCGATTTTGGAGAAGTCTTGAATGAATCTTCTGTAATAGCCCGCCAAACCCAAGAAACTGCGAATCTCAGATAGCGTCTTTGGAGACTTCCATGCATCACCACTTCCACCTTTACCGGATCAACCATAATTCCCTCCAGATTCACCACGTGACCCAAGAACTGAACTTCACACAACCAGAAGGCGCACTTGGAGAACTTGGCATACAGCTTCTCCCTTCTCAACGTCTCTAACACCTCTCGAATGTGACCAGCATGATCTATCTCGCTCCTCGAATAAATCAGGATATCATCGATAAACACAATCACTGATTTATCCAGCATCGGTCGACATACTCGGTTCATCAGATCCATAAAAGCAGCTGGCGCATTGGTCAAACCAAAAGACATGACAAGAAACTCGTAGTGACCGTAGCGCGTGCGAGAAGCTGTCTTAGGGATATCCTTCTCTTTCACCTTTAGTTGATGGTAGCCCGATCGAAGATCTATTCTTGAAAACCAACTAGCACCCTGAAGTTGATGAAACAAATCGTCGATTCTCGGCAAGGGGTATCGGTTCTTCACCGTCAACTTGTTCAGCTCAAGATAGTCGATACACATCCTCATACTACCGTCCTTCTTCTTTACAAACATGACCGGAGCACCCCAAGGTAAGATACTCGATCTAATGAACCCCTTATCTAGCAGCTCTTGCAACTGCTCCATCAACTCTTTCATTTCTGTAGGAGCCAATCGATACGAAGCTTTGGAAACAGGTTGGGCACCTGGTATCAGATCAATCTGAAACTCAATCTCTCGGTCAGGTGGCAATCCCGATAAGTCTTCCGGGAACACGTCTGGAAAATCACACACAACCGGAACATCAGATAGTTGTGGTGTTGGCGTTTCCACATCCTTTACATAACATAAGTAGGCGCTACATCCATGCCTCATACACTTTCCCACCACCGCCATCGAGATCACTTTCGGGATCGTCATGACCAGATCCCCATAAACAGTTACCGAACTCCCGTTAGGCGCTATCAGACGAATCATCTTCTTTCGACACACTATATTCGCCTTGAAGTTCGCCAACCAATCCATCCCAAGTACCTAGTCAAAACCACCTAAGGTCATCACAAATGGCCAAACTGGAAATTTGTGGCCCTCTAATTCCACATCACAACCCTCTATCACCTCGGAAATCCTAGTAGACTTACCTATCACAGTTTCTACATCAAACGGTACGTCAACACGTCTACTACTAACAGGCAGTTTGGCACAGAAGGCAGCAGAAATAAAACTCCTACTGGCACCCGAATCAAATAATATAGAGGCTAAAGTTTGGTTCACCAAAAACGTACCGGACACAACATCAGGGTCCGTCCTATCCTCCTCCAGCGTCATCGTGAATGCCCTGGCGCTTGCCCTCGGTCCTTCATTCCCCGTCTTCTTCACACCGGAACCCTCAGCCCTCGGCTTCTTGCAGTCTTTATTCATATGACCACTCTCCCCACAGTTGAAGCACCTCATGCCCCTACACTCTCTAGCCATATGACCAGGCTTTCCACACTTGAAATAGACGTTCAACCCCAGTCTACACTCCCCGCTATGCTCCTTCCCACATTTACCACACCTTTTCAGTCCCGTACCCGGTGTGGCTATATGACGGTCATCCACCCGTGCCTTCTTGTTGCTCGTCGAGGAATTACCCTGACTAAACCTCTTTCCATTCCAATTCCATTCACCACCACCCTTCCTACTACCTTCAGCCACCACCACCACAGCCTGTTCATCATATAACCTTCCGGCCAAGTCCACCACCGACCTAAAGGTGCTCGGTCGGGCGGCGATCATATGCCTGCGAATAACCGCCGGCAAACCCTGAATATACCTCTTGATCTTTCACAACAGAGGTGTCGCCTGATCCGGCACCAGACGTGCCATTTCGTTGAACTTTGTGGTGTACTGTTGGTGGGTCATCGTTCCCGCCTCCAGCTGTAGGAACTCCCTCTCAACCTTATCCATCTCTCGATGAGGACAGAACTCCTCGATCACTAACCTTTTCAGCTCAGACCACTTCATTCTTCCAATGGCCCTACTACCCTCGGCTTGGACTATGTTGTCCTACCAGCATAGAGCCGAATCCATGAAAGAGTGGGTAGTGAACTTCACCTTTTGGTCCTCCCGGCACTCGCTGATATCGAGAACAGCCTCCATTTCCCTCACCCATCGGTGAGCAGCAGCAGCAGTGCCATTACCATCAAAGGTAGGGGGCTTGCACCTCATAAACGCCCCGTAATTACAGCCTCGTACCGACTCCTACACAAGCTCCTCCTCCTCTTCCTCTTCATCATCAGAAAGAACCGTTTCTGGCTCTGGTTGCTCCTATCTTCCTGAGGACCTATTCCTCTCTTTTCTTTTTCTTCCCGGACAGCCTTTATCACTTCGGTCACCACAGACGACAAGATCGTCTGCATGACCTGATGCACGTCTTCAACCACTGTCTCTTTTACCGAGGCTCTCAAATTAGCGCTCTCGTCTACACCCTCCGGATGAGGGGTCTTGGGTTCTTCAGGAACCACTTTCTCCACCCTAGGTCTTCCTCTTATGGCCCGTGGTTCAGCACCACGTCCGCCACCACCTCCACCACATGAAGCTTTGGATGATCTACCACCGGCCATCCTCTAACACTCAATGAAAGGTTCAAACACCAACACGGTCATTCAAGGGAATAGATCAGTTTATGTCAACTATAGTAAGTCCCTAATTACAGTGGCCAGTTATGATTAACCACTTACTTTACTCTTCGTACCCCGAGCATTACCTGTCCTGACTACATTAGTATCTAAATCTAACAGTAACACATAAACACGTAACATGCGCACATAATACTGGTTAACTTTAAGAAAATACCTAATGGCACGCAGCTACTCAGATTGGCATCCCATCCCTTTCCGTCCCATTCTCAGTTTAAGTTAACTTTATTTTGAAAATTTACTCATTTCATTTAAACTTTGGCTCTGATACCAACTTGTAAGGCCCTATTCCCGGGATGCTTACAGCTGGTCATTCATCACGCTTAAAACACATTATTATGAAAATCATGCAGCGGAATCATCAAAATCTTCCTTTTCATTTCAATAAAATGCTCTTACAAAATAGTCATAAACAGTGACCTCTAGTAGTTCAGGTTCCCGTTCTCATCTTTGCTCTTACAAAATACTATTACAGTTTGTCGCATAAGATCATTTTATTATAAAAGCTTTTGCGAAATAATACATCGTTAATCAATTAAAAAATTGTTGCATTACATCACAAAAGCATTATATAAATGGATGCCATCCAAAAAGAGCTGAGTAGCCGCCTCGTGCCATCCTCAGCAACACTACCTGTCAACTGGAAACGTATAAAAAGTCAGCGTTGCTGAGTGAGTTCTAGTTTTATAATAAAACATACTTTCCTTCGTTAAAATCGTTCTTGCATACATGCGATCACACAACATACGTACACATAGATAATATTATTATTATCTTCATCATTCATTCATTAGCTTACGTTCATGTACCGTTCATCGCTAACATTCACATTCTTTCATAACTCTTTCTTTTGTTCGTACGTCTCTTACTTACACTCATACATTCATTACATTCGTCCGTACGTTAGTTACGTTCATTCATACGTTCATTACATTCGGTCGTACGTTCATTACTTTCGGTGACATGTACAATACCCAGAACATTGTGCACTACTGCTGGTGCTGGACCTGTGGTAATTAATCACGAACATTGTGCACGAAGCTGATCCAGTCACCTAGGGCAAGTAAATGCACCACTTATCTTTCCTCTTTCATTCTGGATCAATGCCATGCGCTATACCCCGAACATTGTGCACCACTACTGGTGCTAGACCTGTGGTAATTAATCACGAACATTGTGCACTAGTGCTGATCCAGTCACCTAGGGTAAGCAACAAGGATCCCATACAAATGGTCAATCACAAAGACTGGACCCCAGTATGCATCATTCGGGGTAGCTAACCCGCACACCGTTGAGCTAACACCTTCATAGGGTGTGCACCTCCATACATTTGCTTGCAATCCTTTTTCTTACTTACATTCATTCCTTCGTTAATGTATGCATTCATTTATCATGTTCCTCTTTCATTATCTTTCACTTTACGTTTCTTAATACTTTCATTTCATTCATTAACATAGCACGTAAAGTCACGGAAAAGATAAACATACATCGACACAAGGAACATCGGCATTTACCAGTCATCAGTCATTACCATCACACAGGGCCACATCATACTTAACATACATACATTATGCATATACATGCGATACTATCGTCATTATGCCCAATGTAACTTCTAAGCCTCGACAGTTATCACACATGTACCTACGGGAGCTATCATATCACTACTTACCCTTGCCCTTTTCCCGAAGGTCAGCAATTGAACTATATCTCTCCTCGTACACAACAGCCCTACTTGGGCGATTGGGCACCCTTCAGTCGCATGGCCTCCATGCGACTGAACACTATGCGATTGGACCAATGCGGATGAGCATCCATGCGGATAAACACCCAATCATACGAATGGACTTTCTATCGTGCGAATGAACACTATGAGAATGGACTTATGCGACTGAACCCTCAGTCGTGCGACTGAACAGCTATGCGAATGGACCTATGCGACGGAACTCTTAGTCGTATGACCTGTCGTGTGACTGAATCCCCAGTCTTGTGATTGAGCCTCAGTCGTGCGATTGAACCTCAGTCGTCCCTCAATCGGCCGATTGGCCCTCCAGTCACCTAGCCTTAGCTGGGCAGCGACTGTAGTTCATCCCGAATTGCAGCTGCAACATTCGGCCTTCAAACCCCTTCCAAGCTCATTCAAAGCCTAAATCAACCCTCCTAAAATTTAGGGAATCATACTATGACATCATACAAGCACATACAAGCCCAAAATCGCACTCTAAACACACTCCACACAATTACCCCCAAATGGGTCAAACACACACATTTCAAAAACGGGTTTATATGTGTTCCAGCCCTAAATTCAGTTGAAACAAGTAAATGAGGGGTCCTAGAACTCACACAAACAAGAAGAAGATGAAGAGCTTCGTTTGGACTAGCTACTCGACGAGTTTCGACCCCGAATCACCACTTTTCTCTCCTTTCTCTCTTCTTTCTCCCTTCTCCTCTTTTTGGCGGAGTTTTGCAAGTGTGGGGGAGGGGGAGATGGCTTCTGATGTGTGCTAGACTATACTAAATTAAACTAACAAATAAAACTCTAACTAGACACTAAAAAGCTTTAAATTTATAAAACTAAGACTCGATCCTAAGCAACACAACCGGCAGTGTACCGGTCGACTGCAGAATAGCTATTAAGTCTGAGTTATCGAACCCAAAGACTTCTGTATGGAAAACGAAACCTAAACTTACCTAAGACTTGACTAAAATACTAAGCGAAAGTAAAATAGGGGGTTTGTTTTTAAATTGCTTTAGAAAGAACTGAAAACAGGACAGACACAGAGAAAAGACTAGAATTGAGTTCAGATGATTAAAAACACTACCTAGGCAGAATCCTATACACGTTTTCGCTGTTCTTCGAATGGTTTTGGAAAGACTTGTGTAACCGGGATCTAGAGATGCTAACTTAAAAGGAACCTAGAGAAACCTCGACACTTTCAAGGAAAGCAACTAGATAGACCTAATAAGCCGATAAAACACCGGTTTGTGGATTACCCTCACAGGTTCTCCAAGAGAGCTAATAACACACCCGATAGACACTCTACCTCACGGCGCGAGTGTCACAATACCTAAAGGTAAGGGATAGATCTGGAATGCCTAATCAGACTCAGGAAACTATGATATGAGCGGGAAACTAGACTGAACTCCTCACAGAGACTCTAACCTAGCAATCAATCACACAAGATAACCTGATAACTTATTAACCTCACAGTATTAAGATTAGTTGCATATTTGATTAGTCCAATTCAAGGTTAATTACTTCAATGATTCAATACGTCTACCAAATCATCTAAAAACCGCAAACACAAGGCAAACGATCTAGCATGCATCCATTATATGATAGACAATCATGAAGACACATGTGAAGCAATAAATCAATCACAAGAACAGATCTAAATACACATCCACAACTGATCATGCAAACCAAATCATTATCATTAACTTTTAAACAAGTACCATCCAAAAACCGAAAGAATACTAAACTAAACAATGTATATTCATCAAACCTAGGTAGCTATAGAAGTTTAGCCAAGAAACATGTTCATAACAGTAGCAAAACTAATAGGAGAAGTCATTGATTACAAAGGAATGAAAACTAAGAAGAGAAACGTAAAAACCGGGACGATTAAGCCTTCGATTCTTCAATTCCTAACTCCCAACCTTCAATCCTTTGCTTCTAAGCTCCTGGAAATCGCCTCCACTCGTCCTCTGTCGTCCTAATGCCGTCTGGTGATGAATGAATATCGGCCTTTAGGGTTAATATTGTTGAAAAACTAATTTTCCACGATTTTACACCCGTCGCGTAGCGCGACGGGCCTTCACATATTGTCGCGTAGCGCGACAGTCACCACAACCCGACAAATTAGTCGGGTGGCAAATCCTGTAAATACCCGATTTCATTAAGGGCAAAATGGTAATTTCTCACCCCTCGCGTAGCGCGAGGGTGTGTCTATATCTGTCGCGTAGCGCGACAAATGTAATTCGGCAGAATGTTCTTTACGTTCACCGCCCGATCCTCTCGTTTCGAACTTGGAAGCTCATTCTTCTCTTTTCTACTGTTTTTAGCTTCCTTCTCATCCAATTTACTACAGAAAATACAATCAATCAGTAGTATCCGAAACGAGATAAAACAGGTGTAAAATGTAGCGAAAATTATATAAAATCAACTATAACAACTCAAGTAGTTTTCACTACATCAAACATCCCCACACTTATCTTTTTTCGTCCCTGAAAAAGAATTATGCTATGGAATCATAATCAGGTTTAAATCCGGTTCTTAAAAATTCAAGTTAACGGCTTATTTTAACATCTAATAACATGTTGACTGCGATCACAGGTACATTTGTCCACTTAAACCCAACCGCCGATCATTCAGGTCCCCAATCGTATTGCAATTAAGTTCAAGTATTCGATTAATTCATTATGGGTCTCACACTTCGGTACCTATTCCCGCTTCAAGCTTTCTAGGCACAGAATAAATCAAATTTCTAAGATTTTTCTACCACCGTAACCTACTACCCAACTGTAATCCCTCTATCTCTAGATGGAATTTGTTTGTGCCCTTTTGGCATCTTTTCTGAGCTTTTTTCAATATATTTTTTTTCTGAGCATTGCCTTATTATACCTAATTCTCAGAGGTGTTGCAAGCAAGAGTCACCATCCCCCGCAACCAACGCATGAGCCTTAAGCTTATTATACCCAATTCCTAGAGGTGTTGCAAGCAAGAGTCACTATCCCCCGCAACCAATGCATAGGCCTCAGGTTTTTAAAATTTTAAGATCATAACTCTTTTTTTTTAGCTCAATATATGGGTGGATTTCCTAAAGGCGCCGCCTGTTAAAGCGTGCCTGCTAGAAAACTACAGCTGGGTCTTAACCTACAGTGGTACCCCTTATACTGTCTATGGTTTTGGCTTCCAATGGTGAGAACCCACAAGACTTAATAATGTTTAATTAAGTGTACTAGAATACTCCTAGGATAACCTTACAAGATCAGCTGGGCCTACCCGCACATCCCAAATCAGACACATTTTCAATCAGTTATTCATCTTATATGTGTACTATTTGAAAAAACCGAACACCTGATTTTATCTATCATTTTCGATATTTTATTAGATGCAAACTTCAAAAACAGGGACACTTTTCAAAAATGTTCAATTTTTTTTAAGAACACACTAAAATAAAACTAACACACGCAAAAATTAAAGACTGACTAACTCAATTAAATTTAACATTGTCCTCAATGTGGAAATTAAAAAGAAAGACATAAATAAGAAGAGTTTTGGAAAAGACTTAGCTGGTAATAAGCAGATTCCATCTGTGCACAGTCTGAATCCAAAACCTCTGATCGTATAGCATTTCATTCGCGATCAGGAATCACTGGTTGCCTCCTTAAAAAGTGTTGGATATATTCACCCGAATGGAGATTGAGTACGGGTGAATTATTCCAAACCTGCAAAACAAACACTCTACCAGGCAAACACAGCATCAAACAGACTCAATAAAAATAAACAATCTGACTCAACAAACAGGGGAACACAAGTTTAGGTAAAATAATTTTTTTTGTCAGGTGTTTCGTCGCGTAGCGCGACAAAAATTGGGTAACCGTCGCGTAGCGCGACGTTTTGTTTTGACTGACCAGTTGACCGGGTTTGTCGCGTAGCGCGACATATATGTGCTATGTCGCGTTGCGCGACGTGTGCTTTTTAACAGAAAGTTTTCTTCTTTTCATGCCTTAGAAAAATTTTGACCCCAATAATCTTTTTACCTATTTTAACATGACTCAAGTGGGAAAAACTTACCTGGTAGCATCCCGGTCATGTGTCAAATTGCAACCGAATAATCGTTTCCCTGCAAACACTTAACAAGACATGAAAACAAAGCACACGAAACACAAAAAGAAACTGACACAAACTACCTAGAACTTAAGCAAACCAACTCTACAAACTCTACAAATGGGTCACTACCCAAATACTATCTTCCAAGATCAACTTACGGGGGATCATGAAGACCTAGCTCACCCCCGATGCTCACTACATCATAACCAAACTCATCACCAAAGAAAAACCCACCATATTCAGACGCAATCAAGCTATCACAATCCCCACACTTGGGTTTTGCAAACGGTGGCGGTTTTCTTTCAAACTCTAACATCCCCACACTTGGGGATTTGCTATCCTTAATCATCACAAAATTTTCAAACTCAGAAGCAAACAACTCATCATCTTTTTCACAAATTCTCAAAAACTCATCAACTATCTTATCCAATTCCTCCTCTTCCTCGACAGAATATGCTCTCTCAACACAAACAACTTTAGCACTATTCTCTATACTCTTAACATTCTCCATTTTCCTATCAGGCACCTCACAAGAATTGATCAAGGAAACCGACTCTTTCGGAATACTAGGACCCCTAATTGATTTGGCTACCTCAAACACAACACTCTCTTCTCCTACGTGAAGTGTGATCTGACCCCTAAACACATCAATATTTGCCTTAGCAGTACACAAAAAGGGTCGACCTAAGATAATAGGAACACGTTCATCAGCCTCCATGTCTAAAACCACAAAATCTACGGGGAATACAAACTTACCAACTTTCACCAACAAATTCTCTACAATTCCCCGTGGGTGCTTAACAGATTTATCAGCAAGGGAAAGTGTCATGCGCGTTGGACTCAATTCACCTAAACCTAATTTCACATACAAGGAATAAGGCATAAGGTTAATACTAGCTCCTAAATCCGCCAACGCGTGGCATTGAACCTCACTACCAAACAGACACGGGATTGTGAAAATCCCGGGATCTGCCAATTTCTCCGGTAGTTGGTTCATAACCACCGCAGAACACTCACCCGACAAAGAGACACTTGAAATCTCACCCAGTTTGCTTTTATTCTTCAGGAGATCCTTCAGAAATTTCGCATACTAAGGCATCCACTTAATCACTTCTATGAACAGGAGATTGACCTTTAATTGCTTAAAGAGATCTAAAAAGTGTCCGTAATCCCTTTCATACTTTTGATGCTTAAGCCTATCAGGAAACGGGAGACGGGAATGGTCAATCTCAGGAGAATGCTCAGACATACTAGTCTTATTAACAACCTTATCCCCAGAGGGATTCTCAACTACCTCTCTCTCATCTTTCTCAAACATAACTTCCTCAACTATAGGAGTTCTACCCTCATCTAACCTCCTACCCGACCTAGTAGTAATGGCTTTAACATGTGCATTCGGGTTTTGTTGAGTATTACCGGGTAACTGACCTGGGGGCCTCTCATCTAACCTTCTAGCTATGTCCCCTACGGTCCTCTGGAGATCTAGGAAAGCTGACTGTTGGTTTTTCAGAAGATTATCATGCTCAGCTAGAATCTGTTGTGTTTTTGCATCTTTGACCACTAATTGAGTTAACAGATTCTCTATCCTACTCAACTCTCCATTACCCTGACTAACACCTTGATTCTGACCACTACCCTGCCCCTGGTTTTGACTAGATCCCTGTTGGAAACCTGGGGGAGCTCCTGAAGAACGCCAGCTAGAATTGTTTTGATTTCTCCAACCGGAGTTATAAGAATTATTAACATAGCTAGCTTGCTCTTGACCTACCAGAGGACACTCATTAGTGGCATGGTCACCTCTACATAGCTCACACCTATCAACCTTTTTCTTCAACTCTCTCACCTCACGAACTAGACTATCAAGAGCAGCAGCCACACTAGTATCCATGGTGACATGGTGAACTCCTCTGGATGAGGTACTAGTAGCAGGACTGGATTTCCTGTTTCCAGACCGCTGCTCATGTTCTGCTTGGGCAAAACTCTCAAACATTTCATTACATTCATTCACGTTTTTCTTACCCATTAAGTGCCCGCCCGCAGAAGTATCGAATCTAGCCCTAGTTTCATAATTCAACCCATTATAAAATTTCTCAACTAAAGCCCATTCGGACAAGCCATGCTGGGAGCAACGACTAAGGAGGTTTTGAAACCTCTCCCAAGCACGATAGTAAGGCTCGTCCGGCTCCATCCTGAACGAGTGGATCTCATCTCTAAGCCTAGATGCCTTGGCCGGCGGAAAATACTTATGAAGAAAACGCTCACGAAGAGCCGGCCAAGTGGTGAATGTACCAGCTGCATGAGATTCGAGCCAAGTGGCGGCTCTATCAGCAAGTGAAAATGGAAACAGCTGTAAGAAAATGGCATCATCAGACGCACCCTGCAACTTGAAAGTTCTACCAATTCACTCTAAGCGACCTATGTGTGCAGGTGCGTCCTCATCCTCGCGTCCATGGAATTGACAGTTATTAGAGATAGCTGTCATGACGTAGGATGGGATCTGCCAGGAGTTATCATTAGCAATGGCAGGAAGTGTGATTGGATTGCTAACTCCTGTGAAGCCATTGGTGGCTTGCTGATGAACAGTCTGATTCTCAGCCATATGTGTGTGTGGTGAACTAGGTGGGCTAGAATCTGCAGAATAAGTAGAAGAAAGTGCTATAGGAAAAGGTGTAGAATCAAAAACAGAAAGAGAAGAAGTACCATCCTCAAATTCAGGCAACGCAAGCTGCAAATCTTGATCCGGAGGTGGTCCTTGTGATCTCAAGCGGGGCATAAACCTGCAAAACACAAAATTAAAACTGTAAGACTGGCTCAAACAAATAAAATAAAAACAAATAGAATTGAAAAACAAACTAATTAAAAACACTTAGCACAAATAGCAATTAAATCAAGTAAGTCTATTTAACGCAATCGCCAAGAAGTCCCCGGCAACGGCGCCAAAAACTTTGATGTGTGCTAGACTATACTAAATTAAACTAACAAATAAAACTCTAACTAGACACTAAAAAGCTTTAAATTTATAAAACTAAGACTCGATCCTAAGCAACACAACCGGCAGTGTACCGGTCGACTGCAGAATAGCTATTAAGTCCGAGTTATCGAACCCAAAGACTTCTGTATGGAAAACGAAACTAAACTTACCTAAGACTTGACTAAAATACTAAGCGAAAGTAAAATAGGGGGTTTGTTTTTAAATTGCTTTAGAAAGAACTGAAAACAGGACAGACACAGAGAAAACTAGAATTGAGTTCAATGATTAAAAACACTACCTAGGCAGAATCCTATACACGTTTTGGTGTTCTTCTAACGGTTTTGGAAAGACTTGTGTAACCGGGATCTAGAGATGCTAACTTAAAAGGAACCTAGAGAAACCTCGACACTTTCAAGGAAAGCAACTAGATAGACCTAATAAGCCGATAAAACACCGGTTTGTGGATTACCCTCACAGGTTCTCCAAGAGAGCTAATAACACACCCGATAGACACTCTACCTCACGGCGCGAGTGTCACAATACCTAAAGGTAAGGGGATAGATCTGGAATGCCTAATCAGACTCAGGAAACTATGATATGAGCGGGAAACTAGACTGAACTCCTCACAGAGACTCTAACCTAGCAATCAATCACACAAGATAACCTGATAACCTATTAACCTCACAGTATTAAGATTAGTTGCATATTTGATTAGTCCAATTCAAGGTTAATTACTTCAATGATTCAATACGTCTACCAAATCATCTAAAAACCGCAAACACAAGGCAAACGATCTAGCATGCATCCATTATATGATAGACAATCACCAAGACACATGTGAAGCAATAAATCAATCACAAGAACAGATCTAAATACACATCCACAACTGATCATGCAAACCAAATCATTATCATTAACTTTTAAACAAGTACCATCCAAAAACCGAAAGAATACTAAACTAAACAATGTATATTCATCAAACCTAGGTAGCTATAGAAGTTTAGCCAAGAAACATGTTCATAACAGTAGCAAAACTAATAGGAGAAGTCATTGATTACAAAGGAATAAAAACTAAGAAGAGAAACGTAAAAACCGGGACGATTAAGCCTTCGATTCTTCAATTCCTAACTCCCAACCTTCAATCCTTTGCTTCTAAGCTCCTGGAAATCGCCTCCACTCGTCCTCTGCCGTCCCAATGCCGTCTGGTGATGAATGAATATCGGCCTTTAGGGTTAATATTGTTGAAAAACTAATTTTCCACGATTTTACACCCGTCGCGTAGCGCGACGGGCCTTCACATATTGTCGCGTAGCACGACAGTCACCACAACCCGACAAATTAGTCGGGTGGCAAATCCTGTAAATACCCGATTTCATTAAGGGCAAAATGGTAATTTCTCACCCCTCGCGTAGCGCGAGGGTGTGTCTATATCTGTCGCGTAGCGCGACAAATGTAATTCCGCAGAATGTTCTTTACGTTCACCGCCCGATCCTCTCGTTTCGAACTTGGAAGCTCATTCTTCTCTTTTCTACTGTTTTTAGCTTCCTTCTCATCCAATTTACTACAGAAAATACAATCAATCAGTAGTATCCGAAACGAGATAAAACAGGTGTAAAATGTAGCGAAAATTATATAAAATCAACTATAACAACTCAAGTAGTTTTCACTACATCAGCTTCCCTCTCCCTTAAAGCTACAGTTTAGTCGCCCGAATTCCAGGCGTATGGGCACTCCAGTCGCCCAAACACCATACGACTGGACCTTCAGTCGCCTGATCTCCATGCGATTGGACCTCCAGTCGCATGACACTCCAAATCAAATTTCCAGGCGTTACAATTTGGTTGGCAAATGTGCACTTTAATCACCATAACAGATATCAGGTGTAGTCTAGTTTAAGACCCAAGACTTAGCGGCTACTTGGGAGGCAACCCAAGCTATTTTGTGTTTTTTAGTCTTTTTTTGATTTATTTATGATTTTATGTTATTTCATTCTAAGAACTTTATGGGTGTGTTCACTAGAAATTCTCACGAGATTACACTCATCTACCAGGGTCTATTGGATGGTTTAAAAGGCATGTTGCATATGATAAATGCAACCTAATTTCTATGAAAGTGAGTTTAGGACTTAATCATTAAAGAGATTTTTTTATTTTTATTTAAAATTTTAACTATTTTGTAATTAATTTATAATTAAAGGTTGCATCGAGGATAATGCAATGCTTTAAGTATTTAAGGTAGGTAATATACTACATTTGTTACAGAACTTGTATTGTTTGATGCATACCAAGACTATAAAACAAGATATTTGTACATAAATGATAAAGGAATCTAGGAATCCCCTTTTACTTCTTGACTTTTGTTTACTATTATCCATCCTAACCATTAGTAGCCATGTCAAGCCTTAAACCATTCTTTTGTTAAACCCGATATATAAAGACCAAGTTGTTAGTTGGTAACTGACCGTGAAACCATTCAAAGTAAAAAGCAGATGAAGTCAAGATATATTATAAAATATATTTTAATTAAAATGAATATTAAAGAAAATAAAAGAATAGAAAGCAATTGTTTACAAGGGATCAAAGTGATCTAGTTAGTTAGTTATGTTAATAAGGATTGTTTAACGGTCTAATTTATTTTTGTGTTTGTGTTAGCCACTATTAAAAGTCAAAATTTCTTACCCGTGTCTAAGCCCAAAAACCCACAAGTCCTTTAGATGTGTGCAAAGTCTAAGTAAGTGGTGGAGGTGTGATTGTGATACAAGCTTATATGGACATGATGGTATATTGAGTTATTGATTGATTATGCTAGTACCTATTTTACTAGTCCAGTTAAAATTCGAGAGGAATGACTCAATATGAGGGGTGTGTGCATGAAAACAAAAATAAAAAGCAAGTTAAGCCTAGTTGTGTGAATTCCTGTGTAACTTGAATATAATTAACTTGCTAGAATGTAAACCTATTGAATGATTTAGTCTTGTGAATAAGGGTATGACCTTGGACCTTAACTGAGCCTTGATAAGTGATTAGTAATGTGCATATGCAAAGACGGGTTTATAGAATACAATTGAGCTTTGCTTAAGGACAAGCAAAAGGTAAGTGTGTGGATTGTGATCAGGTGATGAAATTTCAATGTTTAAAAGTATTATTTCCTAGTTTTACGTGTCAAATTATGAGAAATAGAGTTATTTTCATGATATTCTTGTGTTCGTAGGATAAACGTGAAATACGAAGAAGTTGGAAGAAACGGGACAAAAATTGGAGCTCGGGAAGTGAAGAAATGTAAAAAGAAGTTACAAGACAAGGATAACTTAAAACGGACATACCTTAGCTACTGGATGGCTACCCTCCATTCCCTTACTTCACGTGCGTTCCCTTCTTATCAGTCATCCACTAAGTGAGTGAAAGAGGTTTTATTGGGAGAATTGGGAAGAGATAGGAAAAGAATTACAGGACCCATGACCTATCAACGGAAAGAACTCAAAACGTTTCACATAAAAATCAACTTTGTGTAGAGGGTGGCGCTACCGACGCCATTTTGCGCGCCACTGATGCCACCAGAGTAAGTAAACCTGAAACCTACTGACTAACGCCCCTTGCCCCCTCTGACGCCAAGGTTGGTGCCAAGCTCGAGCCATCGACGCCACTATTGGTGCCACCGAATTTGGGCGCCGCGTTTTGATGGATTTTGACCTAATTTGAGAGGTTTTAAAAGGGAATTGATCCTAAAATGAAAGACACCTCTTTAGACTGCAATCAGGGATGAAAAAGCAAGCACTTTTCACCATTCCAAAGCTTTCAAACATCAAATTCATCTGGATTCACATGATCAATTACAATTGTGTTGAAGAACCGATGATGATGCAAGGAAAAACTAATTATGATTCACTTTGGGGGACGGGTTTGTGCAAGTTTTCGTTTTTCTTAGTTGTAACTTAGATTTGAGATTGATTTGAACCTTTAAGGTCTTTTAGATTCAATTCATGATTTAGTTATTTGAACGATTTGATTATGTTTAAACCTAATTTTAGTTTTTTTATAACTTTGGTTTCCTTTAGTCATTATGTAATTGATTATTAGAATAAGGGTTACATGATTCATATTGGTGATTATGTGAGTGAAGTCCTTTAAACTTTAATCCATAATTGTCACTTAGATCTTATCATGTGTAGGTCACCATTAATGATTTCTCAATAGGTTTTACTAAAACATAACTTTGTCAAAATTGAATCCTGAAGTGGATTATTTTTTCCTCGAGATTATTAAATAATTTAATTATTCCTTAATTCAATTAATTAAGCAATTTACTTTTCAATGTTTAGTATTTTTAGGTTAATCGTTGCTAGCACTTTACTGTGATTTCATGTGAGTTCGACATTCTTCTTACCCTTTATTATTAAGGGTGATTAGCCACTATTTAATTAATATATTTGACCTACCGCACGACATCGATCACAATGCACGTGCGAATTTTACTAGTTTATAATAATATGTAAAAACAATGATTATAAAAATTGTACCTGGAAATTTAAAAACTTTTTCCCTTCTGTAAACTCAATTGACTTGTTTTTCTACCAAGTTAAAAATTAATCAATCAACTTGAAGGTTAATTTAATATAAATGGACTCTTTCTTATTTAGATGAGTAATTTGGATACATGTCTCCCCAAACTTATAAAATATAATATTTATTATATATATTTTCTGTATTATGTATTAAAATCTCGTAATTTTGATACGTGTCTCTGCAAACTTATTACTATAATATGTTTTTAAAATAGAACTAGTTTTTTAACCTGTCGCACGTTGCGGCAACGCAATTCGTGAAGTGGTAAAGTATTAACTATAATCGACCTGACTCGTTTTCGAGCTAAATTTACGTCGAAAAGTAAAGTAACTCGGATTTATACAGTCGAATAACAACGTATTATATTTCACGTCACTCCAAAACCTAACATAGACCAACTCAAAATATATATAGAAAATAAGCACGTGCGGCACCCGTGTGTGGCATGATAATGTGTAGACGACAATCGCCCCGACTGATTTCAATATAAATTTATATCAAAGCGTAAAGTAAATTGAATTTATACCGTCAAATAAAAACATATTATATTTGACCTAACTAATGCTCAAACGTAAACCAAGTCATAAAATATTTTAAAAAACCTAACAATATTTTGTATTTGACGCGGCTCATTTTCAAATATATAGTTTATCAAAATTGTCCTTATTACTTTCAATAGGTTCTAGCAGTTGAGTGAGGATATGGTGTCTTAGTTGAAGTTGTTCCGATGTAATACTAATTTTTTACTCCAGCAAAAATGTCATTATTGCTTTCATCAACATAGTGGTTAATGGTATAAATTATTACTAAATAATTATTCATTACGTTTGTGTTTTAATAGTATAGAAGCTGGAGGTAAACGGGAGGTGGAGAAGAAAACAAATTCAAGAGGGCACACGGGAGGGGAGGAAACGATAGCCAAACCAGATCGGCCGCCGTCTCTGCCATTTCTAGCACCATCAAACACCAAATGCCCATTTCTCTCTCTACAATTTCTCTATCTATCAGTTTATCTCTCTCTAAAATCTCTCTATTTATACATAAATACAAATAGTAGGGATTAAAATACAAAACATGGTTTACCAAGTGGTCTTTATTTATACATAATCTCGATTTTAGTCACTGTTTTGCAAATTGACTCCACTTGAGTACCAACGTTATTTTGTCTCCACCTGAGTACCAAATTTTAAAAAAATTGTCTATTTCAGTCCAAATTTCGAACGCCGTGAGAATGTGTCGTTAAATAGCAGTCACGTGCACTCCACCTGAGGGTATTTCGGTCAATTCATGTGTAAACGGTCTCTGTCTTCGCATAAGAGCAAATTGAAACTAGTTCGAAGCTGTTAAACTCATCCCTCACGTTTTACACTTCTCTGATTTCACTCCTCATCATGTGGCATTTGCGTGCTCCCACTGAAGTAGAGTATGATACACTAGAAATATACAGTAAGTGCATTCAATCTTTGCCGAGTAATTTTGGATTTGTTTTGCATTGTCTGATTTGCATTGTTAACGTAGGTCAAGAACCAAACCTGTTTTCTCTAAAAATCTTTCATGGTAGAGAGTTTGTGGGCTTCCCACTTAGAAGATACGTGCATGGCAATGTCAATTTTGTGGACTTAGTTGATCATGATGTGTTCTCTACCCATGTGATTGATGCAATTATCAAAGTTTTAGGCTATTGTGAAGATGAGGAAATTTGCTATCACTTTAAGATCCCAGGGCAAGATTTAGATTCCGGTCTTCGAGCTCTTAGGAATGATAAGGATGTACTAAACATGTTGCAGTATGTATCTATTCTTAAGTTAATAGAGATTTATACAGAGCATGGTAAAACTAAGCTAAACACATACTTTCAGTCACCTAAAGGTGATTCTAAAGTAGTGATTGAAGAGATTGTTGATGTTGGGCCTTATAATTGTAAATGAAAATTAGGACTTGAGTGGCATAATGATAACCCATGGTCTAGTGATGAAGATGTTAATGAGGCTATTAGTGAAGGTCATGTGAATGTTAGTGATAATGTTGGATAGAATGTTAGTGAGCCTGTTGGTGAAGGTAATTTGAATGCTAGTGAGCCCGTTGGTGAAGGTAATTTGAATGCTAGTGAGCCTGTTGGTGAAGGTAATTTGAATGCTAGTGAGCCTGTTGGTGAAGGTAATTTGAATGCTAGTGAGCCTGTTGGTGAAGGTAATTTGAATGGTAGTGAGCCTGTTGATGTTAGGAATACACTAAATGAGAAAAATGGTAATGAGAATGAGCAGTTAGATGATGGTGGTAATAAGAATATGGGCGATGAGCAGGTACAACAACTTATGGATGATAATACATTTATAGCTCAGTTTATGAATGAGCATGACTTTGAGAATAACATGGTTGAGGGTGAAGTTAATGATGAATATGAAAGGGATAATAATGACTTTGAAAGGAAAGTAATAAATCTGAAATGGATACTAATGAAGATAAGGATTTTGATTTTATTATTGATGAAGATAACATGGTAGAGGATGTGGAGATGGACATGAATGAATTTAGAGCAGCTGTTGATATGGATGTAAAAAATAACATGGAAAAAGATGATGATGTTGATGAGGAGACTGCACAAATACATCTGGATAACTTTGATAGTTTAAGTGAGGATGAGGATACTCCATTAAACAAAAGATTAAAACAGTTGAGAAAGGAAAAAAAACTAGAAAGGAGTTGCATCAGTCCATTTTTATTTTGGTCAAACTATAAGTGACAAAGAAGAAATCAAGTTGGCTGTTAAGAAAAATATGGTTGAGACTAGAAGGCAACTTTCTATTGTAAAAAATGACAACCGTGGATTTAGGGTTGTTTGTCAAGGGCATAATCCAAGTTTTATTTGAAACCAAGGGCAAATCAGAGAAGTTTCAAAACATGGTGGGTCCCAGCAGTGTGTGGAATCTTCAAAGGCTGGTGGTTCAGGTGCAATAAATAAAGATACTAAAAAACAAGGATAAAGAATCCAAAGCCCACTTGCCGTTGGACTTTGCATATATCTAGGACCAATAAACAAGATCTGTGGTGTGTGAAGACTTTTATTGAGCAACATGACTGTTTACAGACAAGAGAGATCAAGATGTATAATGTTAGGTCTATTGCAAGAGAAGTGGAGCAAGTAATTGATTCTAACCCTAACATACCTTTAAAGGCCCTACAAGATCTGCTACAAAACAAAAACTAGGTAAAGATTTCAATTTATAAAATCTTTAAGGCAAAAATGATGGCCCTTCATAAGTTACATAGTGATTACAAGGCACAATATGAATTGTTGAGGGATTATTATAATGAATTGTTGAGATCCAATCATGGGACAACTATAAAAATTGATATCGAAAGCGAATGCAATCCAGCAAGTGAAACTAGACAATTTAGAAGAATCTACATATGTCTTGGTGCTATGAAATCTGGTTTTATAGCATATGGAAGGGATCTACTGGGTTTAAATGGATGCTTTATGAAGGGTCCATATCCAGGACAAATTTTGACTATTGTTGGGGTTGATTCCAATAATGGCATCTACCCTGTTGCATATGCAATAGTAGAGTCTGAAACACCAACTCATGGACTTGGTTCTTGGAACAACTTACTAATGATCTAGATCTATTTGTTACTTCAAATTTCACTTTCATCACTGATAGGCAAAAGGTACTTATCCTCTTAAGTTCACTGTTAAATCAATCAGTACTTTCATTAATGTTTTATGTTTTAAATAAAAATTGTTATAGGGATTAACACCTACATTGAAGAAAGTTCTCCTATTTGCTGAGCACAAGTATTGCTTGAGACACATACATAAGAATATGAAATCTAAATGGAGAGGGCATATGTACAAGGACCGGTTGTGGAAGTGTGCAAGTGCAACAACAATCCCCCAATTTGAAAAGGCAATGGCAGCAGTAAGAAAACAAAATGGTTCTTTGCATGATTGGTTAAAAGAAATCCCCCCATAACACTGGAGCAGAGCTTATTTTAGTGGTAATATATGTTCTTAATTGGTTAAAACTAAATAATTAGTGCTATATATATATATATATATAATAACTACCTTGTTCTTTCTGGTGTAATAACTACAGGAAGAGCAGTGTGTGATATACTGCTTGATAATGTTTGTGAGGTATTTAACAGACAATTGGTAGGACGTAGAGATAGGCCTATAATTAGTTTCTTAGAATACATAAGGGAGTACATGATGAAAAGGATTGTTGGAGTCCACAATTTGATTGCCAAGTGTGAAGAACCCTTAACGCCATATGCAACTAAGACCTTTAATACAATAAAATCTAAGGCTGCAGAGTACAATGTCATCATGGCTGGAGTAAACAAATATCAGGTTAGTGGTCCTTGTTAGATCAAGTGATGGTTGACTTAGGGAAGAAAACTTGTTCATGTAGGAAATGGGAGTTCATTGGGATGCCTAGTAAGCATGCAGTGGCAGCCATATGGGATTTTTCAAAGGGGGATGAGGAGGCTACAATTCCAGAGTCATGGGTTTCTAGAGTTTATTGGCTTCAAACTTGGAAAGATGTTTACCAATAAACCATTCACCCAATCAATGGGAGAGACCTGTGGACACTATTAGCATGCCCAATAGTTTTAACAGCCCCAAAACATCATATTCAGGTGGGTAGGCCAAGGAAAAAAATGAAGAAAAGTGCTGAGGAGTTGAGTGAAATCAATGATAGGGGCAAGATTGTTAGGAGGGGATATTCTACTACATGTTCAAAGTGTAACAAGAAGGGCCATAATAAAAGATCCTACACTGGTCAAGGGGGGTCACAGCAAGTGTCATAGGAAACTCCACAAGCAACACAAGATGTTTAGTTGTTGTTTTATCAGTTTTTTTGTTGAACCATGATGAGTTTTGTAATGTTTTATGTTTGTTGAACAAGTATGGTTTATTTTGTTAACATTATGGTTATGGCATGTTCTATTTGACTTCATCTGTAGTGTACCATTTGTTACATTTGAGAGCATATAACAACATGCATAACAATAGCCGATATTATTAAGATTTGCAGGTTAATACATTAAACCAAAATTCACTGCCATTACAGGGTTCTATTACATCATTTGAAAACCAAATACATAAACCAAAACCTAATACCATTTCAAGTTTCTATTACATCATTTTAATACCAAATACATAACAAAGAATAACCAAATTAAACCTAATACAAATCTTAGTTTCTTCACTTGAAATGATAATCTCTTACAATCAGCTTGTAATTTGTTGTTGGATTTCAGCAATCCGGATATAATTCGAGTGGCCTTTGCACATAGAGGAGGGTCAACCCAACTCACAAACCCACAACTGAGAGGAGGGTCAACACAACTCACAAACATATAATAGTCTTGAAACCTAACAATTTAGGTCTTACCGTGTTAGCACAACAATGAAAGCGACGTCCCGGCTTTACTGAGGTCCAAGACGTGATGATTCTTGTTGGAGATCCACATGAACATATCACCATTTTCATCAGCTGTAACACAAAGAGAGAGAGAGAGAGATAGAGATGGAGATATGTGTATATATATGGGTTTATTGAAATCAGGGGGCAAAGAGACCGTTTACACATGAATTGACCGAAATACCCTCAGTTGGAGTGCACGTGACTGCTATTTAACGGCACATTCTAATGTCGTTCGAAATTTAGACTGAAACAGACCACTTTTTTAAAATTTGGTACTCAAGTGGAGATCAAGTAAACGTTGGTACTCAAGTGGAGTCAATTTGTAAAACACAGGGACTAAAACCGAGATTAACTCTTACAAATATATAGGGTAATGTTATAGAATAGTAATTAGTTTTAAAAGTGTTACGATTAGATAACTTTCAAAATTTGAGTTATTTAATTGAAACACTTTTAAAACATTATTACTATTCCATAAAATTAATCTTTTATTAAATACATTTTCTACACTATGTATTAAAATTTGTATTTTAAAAATATATTACATTTCACTAGTTTAAATAGAGATTTATGAGGTTACTTTATTACCCTCATATCTAATCACGGGTGAAAAGATTTTAATGAGTTTTTTGGTTTCGGGAGGCCCATTCCACATATGGTATAACATCCAACTATCCAAATCCAAGTACAATTGGGGCCCAGTAAACTCTTATGATCAGGAGCGGCTCAACGGGCCCAATCGAACTAAAAAATTAAGGACTTTTTTAAAAACACAATTTAAACATAAGCAACCTAATCACATTTCATTGAACAAAAGTAATAAATCAAAGAAAAATTCATATACTAACTTTTAGCCATTGATAGTTGATTTCTTTAAAAAAAAGCAAAAAAGAGCAAGTCGATCATCAAAATTTTCATTTGCACTCAGCTATCAAGTGATTCCTGTTTCAAAACTTAATTGGATCATATAATACCAAAATTCAATATATTTTTTTATAAAATGAGGGCCCTATATTTAGGGGCCCCAGGCCCTATATTTAGGGGCCTCAAGCCCAATACGTCATAAATTACACTATAGAGCCGGCCCTGGTCTTGGTATATAATGGGGTAATGGGCTACAACCCATATTTGTGTCTTTATCCGTAAATCATAATCAATTACACAATAATTGTGATTGCCTTAGCAACTTCGGTTTTGAATTTGAACTTGTTACTTATTTTGGTTATACTAAATATATTAAGAGAAAATAAAAATATGTATAAAGTTTAGGGGAAAATGCGTTTAAGATTATGATATAGTTTATATAAAAAATATCTATAAAGTTTATTCTAAATATGTATTAAAAATATGTATAAAGTTTATACTAAATACATATAATATATTAATACCTACTACTCCTAATTTTAAATGTTTGTTTATTGAAATTATTATTAATGTTTTCTAACAAAAGACATAGTTAGTGCTCGACTTAAATTCCGTTTTCTGTAAGGTCAGAGAGGGGTTAGATTGCATTATGATCTGACGTATGTAATTTTACCATACATTTTGTGTAGTAGGTTGTTTCCCGGTTCATATACAAGATTATTTAAAACTACATTCACCGACCCTTTATCTTCTTATATCAATCTCTTGCTTAGGAACTCAAATTCATGGTGTTAGTTTTCTTTTTATATGTAACAGTGGATTTAGAAACTTTTTACCATTATTACCATGTTTCATTGTTTCATTATTTGAATGTGTGGGAAATTTTAATCAACCGCATGTCACCAAATATTAACAAGAATTTAAATATATTATTATGCATTTTATGATCAATAAATACGTACAAAAATGTGTTGTCATGATCTTTATGCTAAAAGATTAAAAGAACTTTAAATCTTCTCACTTTGTCCCTCCAAGTATAACTGTGTCATCTGTTAAACTGTTAAAAAAAGATGGCCCTATAATTTTAACAAATATTGTTGTATCATATCATCATATATATATTTTTTATAGGTGTTGTATTCATTGCATGTGTCCGCACTTATTTGATCATGTCAAAAAACGGATGTTTTTTTTTTAATTCCATGTAATCTCTCCTCGTCTTCTTAAATCGATCATTTGTTGTATCTTTGACGCCAAGTGATTATTGTGGTCGAAAGTTTTGATTCTTTTGCTACATAAGTTTACTTTTTGACTATCTTTTTATTATTCGGACCACCACTATCCAACGAAAGTTACGTTAAAAGTCCCCAACATGCGTTACCACCTTAAATATCAAGAAGGCACATAATAATTTTATATCATTTCAAACAAAGAAAGAAATCATATTTCTTTAAAATTGAATGAAAATGAATCTATTAACAGACAATTTGAACAAAAGTTTGAGTTTTATCTTGATTAGGAAATTAAACAGATGTGTTCATGGGTTAAGGGGTCGAACACAAACAGAACTTGTATTTTAGTTACTTCTTCAAAATATCAAATGTGTAAGGAAATCACAAATGTATAAGTTATAACGACATAATTACGCTTAAAGTAAAATCAACAGCCGTTTTTTAAGTTTTGATAAAATTAGAAGTTTAATAAAATAAAAGTTTCACTCTCTCAATCCGACCAATTATGGTTTGAATTATCCAAAACTAACTTGACATTGTATAAACTAAACACCAACGTGAATTTCATAACAGATTCATATATTTTTTTGTCAAATTGGAAACTCGTTCCCCTAATCGACAATTGTTTAAAATGATTGTCTTTTTAAAGTAGTTATATTCTACGTTGATGATACGGGACGATACATTAGACGACGATCAGGACTTGTTATTTAAATATTAATGATTACAAAATAGGTAGCCATCCAATATGGAACCCACATCTACAACATATTGGAGGTAAGAATGTAAAAAGGATATTGGACCATTTATACATATTTTTAATTCTTTTAATTTTGTGACTTTTATGTCAACCATTTTTTTTTGAAAGATTACTTTCTTAATAATAAAATCCTTTACCAAGTTAGTGGTTAGTGGGGTTCGAACCCCTGACATGACCACCTCACTTTCTCTCGAATATTAAGAACTAATATTTATTAAAGGTTATTACTCTATAATTAAAATAGAATGGAATTGAATAGCATATAACAACTTAAATCACAACCGTCAGTTTTTATCTACGGTTACCGATCACTCCATCCTCGTGTGACTATGTTTGAGTAGCTTTATTCAACTATACCCATGTGCGTTGTCAGTCTTCATGCTTCCATTACATTTCAAAGAAGAAAGGAGACAGAGAGAGAGAGAGAGAGAGATTCAGAAATTCATTGATTTTATGATCTGACTTAGATCGTTGTTTTGTTGCTTTGATGGCACGTGATACGTTTATGATGGCATCTAGTGCTTAGATAGGGCTAGGTATTAGACGTTAGTCTTTGTTGGGAAGACTTCTTCCTTGGCTTCGCTGCAAGGGTGACACGTGATTCCGGCTAGGGTGTTTCTGCAGGACCATTGAAGGGGGTTCAGTGCAACAGTTTCACAGTGAAGAGAGACTTAGAGCACTGAACAGATCAAATAGAAAACTGGGTTTTTGGTGATAATGCTGAGAACACAAGTGAAAATGAGACAGAACAAGGACAAGAACAAGATAGTATTTGGTTTTCAAGAATGATTTATATTGTTCTCAAGTTATATTACAACTCTTACAAAGCATATCATAAAAAGACAAGTACTTAAGACACTGTATATTACATCCTATAACCGGCTATACTTTGAAAACCAGCTGAAAACACTAATCTTGATAACAAGATCAATGTATAGTCAAAAGACAGATTGACTTTTGACTTATGACCATTGCATGCCATAGCTCACATCCTCATATATTACAAAAATAATAAAAGGTATAAAAGTAGAAAGTTACAGACCAATAGCCTTATTCTAAAGTTGACAAAAGTATGGACCTTTTCACAAACTCTTCTAAGTTAGTGAGTCTTCAGAGATGACAGCGAAAAGTAGTTTAGCTTTTGTCAAAAGGTGATCAGAGAAAGCATGTCTTCTCTGTATTCGGAAGAAATCAGTCTTTGGATTCAGAAGACTTTGTCTCTGAGGTTTCGAAAGACTTCATCTTTGGCTTCAAAAGATATGGTTATTTGGTTTCGAAAGATTTTACATTTAGCATATTTTCTTGAGTTGTGTAAAATCTTCCGAACGAACTTCTTTGTACTTCATGCATGCATGCTGAGAGATCTTTGGTTGCATTAGCCACTATATATAATACTTACAGTTTCTAACAAAATGGGCACCGATCTAAGATCCAATAACGATGGTTGCAAGTGATGGAGGTAAGCCTGCACTGTTTTGTTTGTCATCAATTATAGGTATGTCTTTCTTATCAGATTTTTTCCTATTTTTAGCAACTGTAATTGTTGTTTACATCATAATCTTTGGACATACATCACCGTTGTGTAATGAACAAATATCTAGTGTTTTGTTTTTAGGTTATCCTAAGTAATGTTTGGAAGCGCAAAACTTGCAACAGATATCAGAAAACCCGAAATCAATTATGTTACCTCAGGATTACTACAGTTGTTGGATTCTAGCAAGAGATAGTTCCTGGGACATAGAGGTTATGAATATGTAGAGATTGTGAAAAATTGAACATATAAGAATCATCATGGTGCCAATAGTTGTCATGTTTTCATGTCTCTAATCTTCATTATAAAACATCATATTATTTATTTCCTCTATTACACTTCTAGTTTTCATGTTATCTTCATGAGTTTTAGTGTTTAGTTATCTTTTGATAGTGTGTTAGGATTCTTTTATTGAAAGCTAGTTGTGTTGATTAAACTTTTTGGAGGGGGTTAAATGCAAGCAAGATGAGTTTGCTATAATTAACCCCAGGGATTGTTATTGTTGGTTGAAGGTCATTGCAGGCGCAACAAGATTGCTAGGCTTAACCTTTAGGATTGTTTGTCATGGTTTGAGGGTTGCTGCTGTGATTGACATTATTCTTTCAGACATCCTGTAAGTTTGTGTTTGTGCTATTTTTTAGTTGCTATCGTATTCTTATTTTTACATGTTATGTTAATAATATTTATTGTAACTCTGATTGATACATGCATATTTTTCCAAACACACTTTTGATTCTCATAAAGACACATTAAAACGGAGCTAGTTTTTTCATAAAGACAAAAAAGAAGGTAGAAGAAAGATGACTTGTTTACTTCACATGTGAAGTAATTTAAGAAGACTTAATCATTTGCTAAGATATGAATAATGTTAACACATCCCTTGCTAAGATGTGAATAATATTAACACATCAATACTCAATGTAAGGATTACACTTAGAGGCTGATGCAACCAAATAGCTCTCAGCATGCATGTATGCGTGAATTATGCTAAGTATAAAATCTTTCGAAGCCAAAGACCATATCTTCCGAAGCAAAAGATAAAGTCTTCCAAAGCTTCAAATACAAAGTCTTCCGAAGTCAAATACTAATTTCGTCAAATACAGAGAAGATAAGTTTTCTCTGAACCACCTTTTAACAAAAGTTAAATCACTTTCCGCTGTCATTTCTAAAGACTCACCAACTTATATAAGTTGGTGAAAAGTCCATACTTTTGTGAAACTGTAGATTAGGTTCTTTTGTCTGTAACTTTCTACTTTTGTACTTTTATCCTGACTGTAATATTAGGATGTGAGTATGGCATGTCATAGTCACAAGTCAAAAGACAATTTGCCTTTTGACTTTACATTGATCTTATTGTCTAGATTATTGTTCTAGCTGGCTTTTAAAGTATAGTCGATTGTAGAATGTAGTATAAAGTGTCTTAAGTACTTATCTTTATTTATATGCTTTGTAACAATTGTAAAAGAACTTGAGAGTAATATACATCATTCTTGAAAATCATATTATCTTGTTCTTATTCTTGTTCTGTCTTATTTCTTGTGTCCTTAGTATCACCATAAAACTGGTTTCTATTTGATCTGTTAAGTGTTTTAACTATATCCCTCATTGTGAAACTTTTGCATTGACCACTTGTAACGGTCATGCACTCAACGTTGCAAATCACTTAACTAATTTATTATCAAAAAGTGGGAGATCGTTAGGATAACAATGAAGGAGAAATTAAACTATCAACTGTATTAGCAATATTAATAATCCCTTGTTTTGATAATAATGTGAAACTATGACTTGTGATCTTAATTTGCAAATTGAAAATGAATATATATCACATACAAGTTCATAAACATTTAGTTCATCATAAAGTGTGGTGATTCAAGTCCAATCCAATCCAACACAACAATTATATGAATTAAATAAGTGAAAAATTGATGATCAACATTAAAGAATTCAAGGTGAATCATCTAGTGTGGAGATTCAATTTCAATCTAATTTAAAAATCATGGTAATTACATAGAAGTAATTTATGGTCAAGATTAGAAGTCTTTAAGATAGATAAGTATGTTTCCAGTGACGAGAGATTTTAAGAAAACAAGCTTATTAAATGGATAACTGACTTATTGAAATTTGAATTTTAGCTAAAACGGTGTTTTCCATAAATTCTTTTTTTATGAAACGTAATTAGCTTAGCATTAATCTCATGCTAAATGTGCAATTAAGCTTAGTTAGTTATTAAATGGGATTACGGAATTTTAAAAATAGATGGTAGAAGAAATCTACTATGTTAGGAATATTTCCAAAATTTGCTTTTGCAAAGAAGACGCAAAATGACTATAAAGGACAAGAATTTACCAACTAGGAAAGTATCTTGGCTTCTTTAGACGTTTAATTATAATTAATCTCATTTGAATGACTAAAATATTTGTCAACTTAAGAGGCTGAATAATGATTTATTGAAACTCAAAAATTGGTGAAATAAAGGGTGAAATAAAGTGAAGAATTGGAATAAAGACTTGATGTAACTAGTCATAACATTCATAAGAAAAAGAAGCAATTTGGGGTGACCATGTGAACCATGGTCGATATATTGACCATGGCTTTGACGTTGAGTTGTTCAGAGTCTAATTTCGGGTTTTCTTGAGTTGTGTCTATAAATAAAAGCCCCAAACACCATTTCTCTTTACCCTGTTTGCTCCTAACCTTGTGTAATAGTGATAGAATATCTCTCATTAATTCCCGCATAGTCAACATTCTTGAAAGTGAGAAAATCAAGATCAATGATTAAGGAGAAAATAGAAAAAGTTATGCTTCAAAATTTTAATCTTCTTATCCTTTCACTTTATTTGTATATGTTAGTAGTGTGTTATCACATAGCTTGAGCTTTGAAAGATTCATCAAGTGTTAGACATTTAGTGTGATGTGATCACTTTTACTAGTGAAAATAGTGAGATCAAAGTGTTCACATCCTTTGCAAATTGGGATGTTGTATATTGGTGTCACATCCCGGCGGAAGCGTGAAATGCTTGGGTGTGACTTTTCCGTTCGAAACGCATTGATTATAATAACATACAATCATAGCAATTAACTAAACACAAGTTTCCATTAAATATATCATTCAGGATTACAATATTCGTACAAAATTTGTCTAATTATTAGACTTTTACATATTGTTTGTGACCCCTAAGTTTAAAGATTTATCATAATCACTTCATATCATTTCCCAGCTAGTAATGGACGTAAACGTCCACGTGCAGGCTGAGATCCATCAAATCCAAAGTGATCCATACACATAGCTTTCCGATATACTCATACCATTCGTTATACAAGTTGAATGTGTAAACTAAGTTATAGAAAATGATGACAACCTGAAAAAGCATACTCAAACAATTAACACAAAGTTGGTGAGAACATAGGTTTGATAATTAATAATAAGTTTCTTAAATGATGCAACATAAACAGGTTTACAACCAAACCTTACTTATATGCCAAGTGATTCATAACTGTCACAAATATAAATCACAGAATCAAATAATATAACATCACGACCCCTATTCGGTAGTCTCAAGTGGGTCTAGTTGGTGCAGGAAACATGTTCCTAAGTAGCGCTACCTATATTATCTGATGATTCCTTATACGAAATAATAGTTGCGTCTTAAGGCAACCAATGATAGTAACTTATCAAAAATTCTCATTTATATTAGCATCAAAATACAAAAACACGCAGTATGCTCCCCCCCCCCTAAAAAAACTTATAAATAAAAAGGGGCTATGTTACTCACCTTATTTCCATCCAAATGTCAAATAATTCCTATAAAATAATTATTTATTAGAATAAATTTTATTTCTTTAAAATTTTCAGTATTTTAAATCACTAATTCATGATAGAATTCCAAATCTTTAGCTACTCTCCTTTTAAAATCATCAAAATTTACCAGCAGGAACATTAAAAAAATTAATTTATCTCATAAAATTCCAGATCAATAATTCATAACAGGCAATTTACTAGAATTTTTAAATGTTTCAAATTAATTGGAAGAAATAGTTAAACATCTCTAAAACATGCAAAATTCATACAAATTGTTCTATTATGAATATCATAATCTATGTAAATTTTTCATGATTTATCCTACTCTTTTACTATTTTTCAGATTTTCCTCTTATTAATTCTTCTAAAATATAAAACTTTGTCATTATTATGACTTAATTCATGAAATTTATTCTGCAATTTCAATTTAACATATGGATCATAATATAAATTTTACAGATTTTTATTGAGTCTAGATCTTTTGTTTGGTAATTTCCTTCTATTTATTTGAATTAATCATATAAATTAATATATCCTTTAAAATTATTCCATAATTTCCAGATTATTATTTCCAATATTTTCTAATAAATTTTGTTCCTACAATCAAAGTTATTTAAGTATTTAATCCAATTTATCATAAATATTCCATGTTTCAACCCTTTAATTATTGTATTTTGGTTTAAATCCTTGATTTTTATAAACCTTTAAATTTTTTATTTTTGTTAAGATCTAGAGTCAATAGGTCTAGATTCAATGTACAAGCTTAGAAATTTGATCATCTTTTTGTAATAAACTCTTATACATATTTATCTTCTTGTATGCAATATATGTATATGTTAACCTATTATATGTTTTTATTTATATGTGTGCTTGCGGGAATAACATCATACTTGGTCAATTTGTAAAATTGACCAAGTGTAAGAACTATCTACGGATAAACAGAATGTTCTTCCATAGGTATTCTAACAAAACAAGGAATTGTGCTTCCGAAGATCTTCTGCGGAAAAACAAATTGTTGTGGATGAAGTAAAGTGACTTAACTCCTACAGAAGAGCAAAGTCCTACGGAAGGGTAAACTCCTATGGAAGATCAAGGTCCTGCGGAATACACAAGTCCTACGGAAGACCAAAACACTCGATTGTACACCAAGTACATCAAGTCAACAAGTCAAACACTAAAGTGATCTCAAAAAGTCAACTTCTGCAGACGACTTCGCTTTAGTCAGATAACATCACATCAAGACATTCTCTGAGTAACTTTCTTACCATGATAAGAAAGTTATTATTACCCTGACAGTAAAAAAACCTAAGCCTATAAATACAAGGAATAGGTGCATACTTTTAGTTACTGATTACTACGGATTGATATCAAGCATAACCTAACAACAAACCCTAGCAACCCTAATAGAAACGACATCAATATACACCAAATCATCATCATTAGAACCCTAGTAATCAATTATAGTAATCATTCAATCATTATTTGTTCAATTGTAATCGTTAGTCAATATTAATGGAAAACTTTTGAATCAAACGTGTTTGTTCATTTATTATGTTCATCTGTTTTACATTTATCTGAATTGTTCTTCATTGATTCATATTACGACTGTTATTTTATCATCAATCAATTAAACAACGACTAGTGATAATTCCGTGATCACTATTCATACAATCTAACCTGATAATTTCCTATTCGATTATTGGATTAATAGGTGGTATCAGAGCCAAGTGCTCATTGATTTAAATCAATTGATCTATCAGTGTTAGATTTGTGTAATTATTTATTTGTATCATTAGATCTGTCAGATTTTTGATTAGATCTGTTGATTGTGAGTAATATTGCTTTAAGGGTGTTCATAACAACTTGAGAGTTCATAACTCAGATTCAAGGGTGTTATTGAACGAATTAATGAACACACAAGTTGAGTTAAGCTAATCGATAGCTAACTAAAGAATTTTACTTAAAAAGTTGGTGTAATCAATTTAAAATCATCAAACGCTGATTTATCATCAGACGAGTACTGTTCCGTTGCTCAGTTAACGTTAATCTATATCAAAATAGTTTTGATTCATAGTTTTGTGTCACTGATCGATAATCAACGGTTGTTCAAAAAAGTTTGGACAAAACTTATCATCAAACATCCTCAATTCCATATCGGTTGAGAACTTATTAAGAGGATCGACTAATTTTGACTTTAACGACTTCATTAATCGATAATTAAGACTTTGTCATTAATTAGATCATTTACAACTGAATTTGTGTTTTAGTTAACAATTATCAGATTAACTAAGATGAGTTATTCACTCGTTGGATCAGCTTACCGACCTCCGAAGTTGGAAAACAAAGTTGATCTCAAAACATGGAAAATCAGGTTCAGGAATCATGTGAATTACACTGATTCTGATTTATGGGTGTCCATTACTGAAGGTCCTTATATTCCACCAACTCTCGAACCTAATTACAAGGACAACAATCAACCCATAAGTCTGAAGGATTTGTCACCTGAGGTTGAAAAGAATGTCAAAGTTGATATTAGAGCTTATAGTATGCTTACTATGGCTCTACCAGAAGACCTCATAACCAGGTGTGAAAATTACAAAATAGCAAACTCCTTATGGAAGATTCTTCACACTCTTTATGGAGGGAGTGATGAGATCAGAAGCCTTAGGAAGGATACACTTCGCTCATAATATAAAACTTTCCATCATATTGAAGGTGAATTTGTTCCTCAATAACTACATAGATTCATGTAGTTGGTGACTGAAATGAACATATTGGAGTTGAAATACACCAATGAAGTGCTGAACAAAAAGATGCTCCATACTTTACCTAAAATTTGGACTCAAATAGTATCCATGTTTAAGAATACCTTAGATCTCAAAGCCATTGGACTAGATACTTTTGGTAGCTAAGGTAGAAGCACTGCAACTAGAAAAAAAACAAGAAACAAGAGTACAAAGGCACCCATTGCTCCTTACCAGTTCAAAGTAACAAAGGGCGTTGGAAGTGCTTTTATTTCCAATCATGATGATGGAAGCTCTTGTGCTTTGAGTGATGATGAAGAAGAAGTTGGTTTTTATGCTTCAAGGCCATCCAGATCCAAAACTCAAAGCAATTTAGCAAGAGAAGAAAGAGGAAGACATGACGAGGGAAAAGCCCACCTGCTGTATCATCAAAGGCATCCTCCTTAAACAAAATAACAATAAAAAAGAACCAATTACTGTGGTTCTGGACTCAGAAGAATAGAAGACAACTTTTGCAGCATTTAGTTCATGCTCTCAAGCTTATCTAGGTAGTACATTGACACCTGCACACATTTGCCAGCAAGATTTTGAGGAACTACATCCAGATGAAGTTGAAGATATGGATCTGCAATGGCAAATAGCCATGATTACTTACAGAGCCAAAATGTATCTGAGAAGAAACAAAGGATTGGCGGCTGCAGTTAGAACAAAAAAGATTAGTGTTGATAAGTCCAAGGTAAGATGCTAAAAATGCATTTTGTATGGTCATTTCTTAAGGAAATATAATCAATAATCAACAACTGATTTGAGACAAAATCAACAACTTCTGTCTCAACAACACCAGTCTCACCAACAATCAACAAGTCAAAGAACCTTCAAACAACCTCAACATACAAACTCATCCCCACCAGCCACAAGTTCATCAGTAGGTCCGAGGAAAACCAAGAAAAATGGGTTAATCAGTCTGTAAGATAGAACATGTGATTGGAGCATGTATGAGAAGGAGGTGTTGGAAGAAAATCAAGCTTTAATGGCTAACATGGAGAACAAAGTCCCACCTATGGCTAGAGAGGTAAGGGATAGATTGTGTTCATCAACTTGTGTTGAAGAGGTTGAAAGATATAGAGTCCATGCTTAATAATTGGCTAATAAAGTAAAAGAAACAATGGTTTTGAATGAATCTCATGTAAGAGATCATAAATTATATCAGATGAAAATAACCTCTTTACAAAAGGATTCAGACAAGCTGGTTTCTGAAAATTACAACCTAAAAGCCCAAATTGAGCACCTGACCACCTCTTGAACAAATCCATGTCTGATCATACATCTACTAAAGTGACATTTTAGAAGTTTCAATTATCATCTTAGTAATATGAGAAATTGTTAAATTCTCATGTTGAATCAAAGAATAGGTATAGGTTGGGTTTAAATGTTGTTGCACCCCCATTGAATGATAACTATATCCCTTTACCTGAGTCTATGACCAACAGTTTATCAAACCATTTTATGCCAAACACTAAAATTGAACGAAAAACTAAAATTAATCTATTGGTAAATGGTAATGATACTGAGGTGAGTGAAACTAAGTCTTTTGAATCAGAAGTTTTAAAATAAAATGACTCAGAATTTGACTTTGATAAGTGTGATGACTTGGGTGATTCTGATGAACATAATGAGCAACATGTTGATGGTTTGGGTAAGGGAAAGAATGTTTCATTTGAACCTATCATGCCCAAAGTTCTTGAAGAAATCAAGCTACCTTATCCTCAAAGCAAAGAAATATGCTGAAGACAATTTACAAGAGGATAGCTCAGCTGAATGAAGGACTTCATGAGCTCAACAACAACAAAAATCTCCATCAACAACAGCTAATGTTGTTAATGCCAAATCTATGGAAGAAGTAAAAATACATCTATGGAAAAGGCAAAGAAAACAACAGCAGTAGAACTTCTACGGAAGAAGAAAAATGTTGATCTTTCAATAACCGTAGAAGATCTACGGAGGCAGAAATCAACTGCATCAACAATCATCAAGAGAGCCAAGCAACAGAAAGCTATGAATCCTAAGCAATAGAAATTATCTGCTGTTAAACAAGAACCCTTTGACATTATGTCTGGGAATGGTAAGGATTCATCAGCTGCCAAATTTGAAAATGATTAAAAGGCATAAAAGCAAACAAAGAAAAAGAAAGTGATTAGGCCTGAAGGTGATGCAGAGGAAAAATACTGCAAGTGGTGCGATATGCATAATCATAACACTGATGAATGCTACTTTAGCAGTTTTTGCTCCATCTACAACATGAACAATCACAAGACTTCTTATTGTTGTTTTAACAAACATTATGCTATTTGTAACAAGAATAACCATTCTACTCAGGAATGCTATTTCAATAAAAAGAATAAAACAAAGAGCACAAAGAAGCAACAATCGGAGAAGATTGAATCAGACTCATAATCAAGTGACAGTCAAGAAGATTCAAAGCTCAATAAGCAGCAGCAAAAGAAAAAAGTGTCCAAAGCAAAGAAGCAAACTTCTACTAAGGATAAACCAAAGAAGAAGAAGGTGAAACAACAACCTTAACTCAACACACCTCATAAGAAGGTAGAGTTGAAAGAGCAAAAAAGCCAATGTTCATAAAACCTTCTTTGAAAATTTTGAAAAAGGTACTTTAATATCACAATCATAATCGAAGGATGATGAAACATTCTTCAATCAAGGTTCATCATCAAATTCAAAGTAGAAGAAAAAAAAGAGAAAATGAAAGAAGAAGTGATTATGAAACAAGAACAAAGTGTTTCAAGCCTATCTTCACCAGAATCATCCTCACCACAAACAAAACATAATGAATCAATTGAGTCTAAAATCAAACCTAAATCATCAAGACTCATTCATGTGGGAATAACAATTTTAGACATAAGTGGTCAGCCCAAGATCATTAAGGCTTGGGTTCCACGTTCTAATTGATTTCATTATGTATGCAGGAACATCCTTGGAGGACTGACAACAAGTGGTATGTTGACAGTGGATGTTCTAGACATATGACAGGCAACTGCTCTCTACTCCATTACTTCAAACATCAAAATGCTTCATATATGGCATTTGGTAGGGATAAGAAGAGAGGTTAAATTATTAGTGAAGGAATGGTAACAAATGGTGTACTCAAGTTTGAGAAAGTAAATTATTGTGAAAATTTGCAATACAATTTACTTAGTGTTTCTCAATTTTGTGATAAAAATTATACCACTTTATTTGATAACACTTACTGTTACATTCTTAGGTTTTTCAGTTCCAGCAAACTGGATCCTTCTTAAAGAATCAAGAAAAGGAAACACATATGTTTTGGATATAAACAACATATCTATAACAAGCAAGGAAACCCACCTAATTTTTAAGTCTTCAGAAGATGAATCTCAACTATGGCATGAAAGGATGGCTCATTCTAACATGAAGAACATGAACAAGCTGGTCAAAAATGACTTAGTCATTAGCCTACCACAGAAAAAATTTTATTGTTCTAATCGTTGTTCATCATGTTATAAGGGAAAACAACATAGAGTGTCTCATAAATCCAAAACAATCAACACAAATACAACACCACTCAAAATGCTTGACATTGACCTTTTTGGTCCAACCAATGTGATGAGTATTGGAAAAGGCAATATTGTTTGGTTATTGTTGATTTCTTAAAATAGAAAAATGAAACATCAGATACATTAATAGAGTTTATCACTAAGATTAAAAATCAACTTGATTTGAAAACCAAAATTTTAAGAAGTGATAATGGGTTTGAATTTATTAATCATGTTTTAGATTCCTTTTGTAGGAACAAAGGCATAGCAAGACAATTCAGTGCACCAAGAACTCTATAACAAAATGGAGTTGCTGAAAAAAGAAACAGAACTCTCATTGAAGCAGCAAGAACAACGCTAGTTGATTCACATCTACCAATCACTTTTTTGGCAGAAGCAGTGAACACAATATGCAATGTTCAAAACAGGACAATAATTATCAAAGAACATAACAAAACACCATATGAGCTTTTATTTAAAAGAAAACCTTTTATAGGATATCTTAGAACTTTTGGGTGTCATGTGTCTATTTTAAACACAAAATATCAATTAGGAAAGTTTTCTGAAAAAGCCTATGATGGTTTCTTTGTTAGTTATTCATCAACATTTGAATAATATAGAGTTTACATTCCACATCAGCACATTATGAAAGAAACACCTAATGTATCTTTTGATGAATCCTTATTTCCAACATATGTTAAAGGATCATCATGGTTGTTTGATATAGATGCATTAACAAATTCATTTTACACTGGTTATTTGAATGTTGCAGGTTCTACGTATACATGATATCCTTATGTACCTCCAAACATGAGTAAAGTGCCATTAACTGCTGATCCTCCAAGACCACAATCTCACACTTAAAGTGTTGTTGATCCTGGCCCTTCATCTTAAACAAGCAATGAACAGACAGACGGAAGTGATATTTTAGTTTCTAAAAAGATGAACAAAGTATCAGTAGGACTTAACTCTGCATCCGCAGAAGTTTATATTGCATCTGGAGGAATGAACACTGCATCAGCAGATGTTCCTTTAACATCAGCAGATATTCCATTTACTTCCGGATGTGCTTCATTATCTTCAAAGAACAACACATCAGCAGGTCATCAAACAACATCCGTATATGTTCCTATACCTCCTACGGAAATTCTTCCTGCATCTGCTGATACACAAGAGCATGAAGATGGTTATCATTCAATAATAGATCATAATAATGAAGAATTTGACTACTTTATTGATTCTCCATCTTAGTTGGATCCATCTCCATCAACAAACCTAACCAACCTGGAATCATCCATTCCAGTTGCAGCAATACTGACATCTATAATTCATAAGAATCATCCAACAGATAACATCCTTGGTGATCTTAATGAAAGAACCACAAGAAGCCAAGGAGGGACTGCCAACATTTGTCTTTTATCTTGTTTTCTTTCACAAGTGGTTCCTCCTAATGTTACTGTAGCATTAAAAGACAACAACTGGATTGGATCTATACAAGAAGAGCTTTAGCAATTCAGAAAGCAAAAAGTTTGGAATCTTTTTTATCTTCCTGAAGGCCAATATCCAATTGGCACAAGGTGGCTTTTCAAGAACAAACTTTATGATAGAGGTATCATAGTAAGAAACAAAGCAAGGATGATAGCCCAAGGCTATACCTAAGAAGAAGGGATTGATTAAGATGAGGTCCTTGCACCAGTTACAAGGATTAAAGCAATTAGAGTCTTCCTAGCCTATGCTTCATATATGAAGTTCACAGTTTATCAAATGGATATGAAATATGCCTTCTTATATGATAAAATTAATGAAGAAGTCTATGTTACGCAACCACCAGGCTTCGAAGATCCTGATTACCCATACAGGATATACAAGCTTGACAAAGCTTTGTATGGTCTTCATCAGGCACCAAGAAAGTGGTATGAAACATTATCTACCTTCTTGCTCAAGCATGGATACGAAAGGGGAATAATTGATCAGACTTTCTTCCTCAAGCATGAGCATCAAGATCTTCTGGTTGTCCAAATCTGTATTGATGACATTATTTTTGGATCAGCAAACAAGAGATTGTTTGAAAGCTTTGAAATTTTGATAAAATCTGAATTTAAGATGAGTTCCACGGGAGAACTAACTTTCTTCCTAGGTTTACAAGTTCATCATAAACCAGATGGTATATACATCAATTAGGAGAAGTATGTCCACCAAATCTTGAAGAAGTACAACCTTGTTGATACTTCTTCATGCAAAACATCGGCATCAACAATAGATAAGATTGTACCTGATCCTACAAGAAAGTCGGTTGATCAAAGATTATATAGATCAATGATAGGATCTTTAATGTACTTAACTGCTAGCAAACCTGATATAATGTTTGATGTGTGCATTTGTGCTAGGTATGAATCGGATCCAAAAGTCACATTTTAATGCAGTCAAAAGGAGTTTTAGATACCTTAAAGGGAAGCCATCCCTTGGACTTTGGTATCCTAAAGAAGGAGAATTTACCCTCTACTCATATTCTAATAGTGACTTTAGAGGATGAAACAACAATAGAAAATCCACAACTGGTGAATGTCAATTTATAGGACCAAGACTTGTTTTTTGGAAGTGCCAAAATCAAATAAATGTATCAGTATCCACAGCTGAGGCTGAGTACATAGCTGCCTCAGCTGGTTGCTCTCAAGTATTATGGTTGCAAAACCAATTACTTGATTATGGTTATAATTTTCTTCAAATACCAATTCACATAGATAGCTCAACTGCTATGTTCATCACTGCTAATCCAGTGCAACATAGTAAAATAAAACATATAGAAATCAGAAATCATTTTCTGAGAGACTACTCAGAAAAATGTTTATCTAGTTGTTCAAAGTGGATACAAAAGATCAGCTTGCTGACTTATTCACTAAAGCCTTTGATTCAATAAGATTTAATTTCTTAACTGAATCATTAGGCATGATCAACGTATATTGGCAATCATCACAAAGAAAACCATGATCTATCCTTCATCAATATAAAATAAAAAATATACAAAAATACTTATTGTTGATACATGATGTCCCTAGTTTATTGTACTTAAATATTTATGTCTATCATTTCTTATATATGTGTAATACAAGGGTATTATTGTAATATGATATATGTTTGGATGTCTATTATTGATTATATTATATTCTTATAATATTTATTACTACACACTTGACTGAATATTATATATAGGTTTGTAGTAGTTATTCATAGTTCTGAGTTAGTAATGATTCAGAAATGTGTTTGACTTAGTCTTGTGGTCATTCATGCTAATGAAACATGCTTATAAACCAGTCGCACGACTGAACCAGTTGACTGGATCAGTCTCACGATTGAGTCATACGACTAGCTCAGTTGCACGACTGAACCAGGTGACTGGATCAGTCGCACGACTGAGTCATAAGACTGGCTCTGTCGCACGACTGAACCATTCATAGAGTTCAGTCGTGCGTATGAATCAATTGCTTGACTCAGTCGCACGACTGAACCATGCTAGTGGCTCAGTCATACGACTGTACACTTCAATCTATAAATACCATTTAATTCGTGGAAAAACAGAACTCTTCGAATATCATAATACCCTAGCCATCCAGAGCGTCCTTGTTCATCTATCCAACTTCATTGTTCGTCCCGGATTGATTTCTACTCATTCTTAACATTGTTTAATCGTTAGATCGATCAGGGTTTACGTTCTTACTAATTGGATCACCAATCAAAGAGGATTCGACACTATTTGATTTGGTTTCATGTTGAATCAGTTAGTACTCCGTACGTACACGGTCTTAACAAGTGGTATTAGAGCTTTGGCTCTTGATTCTTTGTGGTTTCAATTGGTGTTTTCATTAAAATTAACGTTTCTAATTCAAAAGATTCATGTTTCGATTAAAATAGTGTTTTTGAAGTGTGCATGGTTCAAAAGTTTCAAACTTTTCAACTTACGGTAGATTAGGGTTCGTGAAAAATCGTTTTTTTTGTTGTGAAAGTGTTCAAAGTTTCGAATTTTTCATCCACAGCAGTTTCGGTAGCACGATTGCTCAATCCCATGACTAAATCCCCATGCACGATTCAACCGCATGACTAGACTTAGTCGTATTGCTCATTCGCGCGATTGAGCTAACCCACATGGTTGAACTCATTCGCATCCCTCAATCGCATGATTGAACTCAGTCACACTCTCCAATCGAATGATTGAACTCAGTCGTACTCTCCAATCGCACGATTGACTCTATCGTATACATAACTTTTCAAGTTTGAAACCATGGGCGATTAGAACTCTGTGTTCACTGCTGGAAAGAACTCACAGATCTAGAATCTATTACTTCTGGAAAATGAGATTGGAAATCATAACAAACCACCAAAACTGTTGACCTTGGATGAATACCTACAATGGAAACAACTGTTTGAAATCTACCTTAACGGCGTTGACCTAAACTTGTAGACTTCAATTGAGACTGGTTATACTATACCTATTGGAGCAAATGGAGATAAACTAACTCTAAGTGGGATGAATGAGGTGTAAAAGGTTGCACTCAATGCTGAGAAGAAAGCATATGCCCTACTGACACAGTCTATTCCTAAGGACATTTTCCATCAATTTTCAAAATATAAACAGTCCAAGAAGCTGTGGTCGGCTTTGGAAAAGTGATATGATGGTAATGCAACTTTAAAGGCACTAAAGGCTAAAGCACTCAAGAAGGAATTCGATAACTTTTCATCCATGGGAAATGAAAGCTTGGATGATATTATAGATAGGTTTTATCATCTGATGAGTGAGCTGCATAGTTATGGTGTAACTACCTCAATGGAGGATAAAGTTGCAAGCTTTGTTGATGGTCTACCGGATAAATGGGATTCTTTTATGTCTAATCTAAGATAGAACAAAGTTCTAGCTACTCTGGACATCAATGACTTTATCTTGAAGTTGAGGGAGGAGGAGCTAAGGATGGAATACAAGTCTGAGAAAGGGTCATACACACAGAATCCATCAGTATATAATGTTGTTCCCACACCAGTTTCATCTGGTGCACCTCTTCAAACAGCATTTGTTTCTCACACATCTGGAATTTCTCAAAGTGGTTCTTCTGGAAGTGAATCATCAGGATCATCTGGAACTCAGTATATTATCCCTGACTCTAATCCTACAAAGCTGAGGACTGAGAATCTGGGAAATGTTACTGTTGAGGTAGCAAAAGAGCATATGGATCTTCTCACTGCGGTTGTACACTCATATGATGGGTTGGTTACTGTTAAGATAGGAAACTGTCATCTTGCGAATGAGGACTATGAGCAGATGGATGAGATAGAGTTGGAAAGAATGGATATCCTGTGGGCTTTGGCCAGTGCTATAAGAAGGGCCAAGAAGTTTGTGAAGAAGACGGGGCAGAATCTGGTTGCCACCAAAGACACAACTTTAGTTTTGAAAAAACCAAAGTTACATGCTTCAACTATGGTGAAAAGGGTCACTTCAAAAGAGAGTGCATGAAACCTAAGAAGACAGGAAGTAGTAACCCTTTTTCATCCATCAACCGTCAGGACAAAGAAAAGAAAGTGGCTTCAACGAGTCAGTATTCGAAGGCTTTGGTTGCTCAAAGAGATGAAGGACAGGACTGGTCCTTCAGATTTCTTTCTGATAGAGAAGCAAATGTGGCAGTGGTAGAAGATCTTTGTTAATTATATTTTAGTCATAATTTACAGTAATTTTAAGGTATATTTCTGCATATATTTTGCATTAATTGCATGCATCTCTCATTTAATTTATAAGATAGTAGTTTTAGTAGGATGGAAATCTACTCTTCGTATATTTTTGGTTTTTATAGGATAATTAAATAGCTGGAAAAAGGAGTGATAAAGATTAAAACTTTAAAACCAAAAAAATAGGAGAGTTGGTTGGAAGAGGAGGATAACCCTAAAGATAAAAAGGGGGAGCTGCTGGGAAAAGGAGGCATCGAGCAGAAGGCAAGAAGAAGAAGAAGAAAAAGGCATATTGGAGAATCGAAGACAAGAAATTGGTGGAGAACTTTGGTCAACAATTGCTGCATAAAAGAAAGAGAAATCTTTGAGATTTCTCAATTTTGTTGGAAGCTATCTTAATTATTTGGTGGTTTTGATTAGTAAGATTTCATTATTAATTTTTCTTTGATTAACCTAGTAGTCATGTCCGGCTAGGGCACTTTTGATTTCAACATTAAGGTTTAATTTCTACGATATTGGTGTGAACTTATGTGAAACGTCTATGAGATGTTTTTTTTTATTTTAATGGTTTGTTTGTTTGATACTTGAGCTTAAACCCGGATCTAATCTGGTATATATTAGATTATTAATAAAATTGGCCACTTTATTAATCTCTCCAATAAAGTTCTTCAAGATTTAAAGCCCTAATCAAGTTTTAATTTTTGATATAAGGAAAAATTAACGGTTTGAATTTGTCTATAAATTCATTCTCGTTATAGAATCACACAATCTAGTTAAGCATACCAAACGGCGTGTGTGTTTAATTATAATCGGTACTTCTATCGTTGCCACTCGCACGCTAAGATCCGAACGGCGTGAGCTTAAAGTAGCGGGTTGGCTCCAATCAACGAACTGCGATTGACTGGACATTAGATAGAGGGGATATCCGAACGGCGTGATGTCTAGTATCGATACAAATCATTAATTGAAAACTATCGTTGCACCATAATCGTTGATGATCATAAGCCAAATCGAATCAAGAAATTACCTTAGTATTGGAATTAGACTTCATATTTGAATTAATTTCACCATTTAATTAAAGCCTTTATTAATCTCTTTTTCATAATGAAAAAGATACAAAAAATGTCAATTTACGTTTTTCAGGCAGAACCTTAACACGGCCGCGTGGAATTTCCTTTACAGTTTTGACACGACCGTGTCGGGTCACTGGAATTTTTCTACTTTTTATAAATTACTTTAAGTTTTAGTTTGTAGTTAAAACCCCCACCTTCCTTAGTCCATAATAAATCAAAGTAGCTGTGTTAAAACGTTTTTGGTATAAAATAATTGACACGTATCCCTGAGGACACGAACCCTACTTCCGCTCATACTATTCTTAGTGTGTGCACGGTAGGTTCACATTTTCATTATTTATTTGCTGGATTCGACACCCAACAAATTGGCACCGTTGCCAGGGATACGACGATTCTAATCATTTTATGCCAAGATCTTTTCGTACAGCTACACCACTTGAGATTGACTCGGAGATAGAGAAGACCGCAAAGAGGTTAAGGAAACAAGTGAAACTCCGAAAGAAGTTAGGAAGTTCCTCAACACCTATTAATTCACCTCCAGTCACTGACATTTGGCAAGATATACCCTTGTCAAGTGAATCTGAATCGGAATCTGAAACCGAATCACCACAACATTCACAAACAACCACCACTCCACCACAATCACCTACCCATCAAGAACCATTCTCACCTGAACCAACCATGGCAGCTCCAGCCGAACAAACCCTTAGACAATGGGCAACCCATGATGTTACCCAACAACCCCTCTGCATAAACTACCCTACTATGGTGAACTTTGAGCTAAAATCCGGTCTCATCCACTTGTTACCACTCTTCCGAGGCCTTGAGAACGAAGACCCTCATAAGTTTCTCAAGGAATTTCATGTTGTGTGTTCCGGAATGAAGCCACACAACGTTACTGAAGATCAAATCAAGCTTAGGACATTCCCCTTTGCTATGCAAGATTCGGCTAAAGAATGGTTATACTACCTACCACCAGGGTCGGTAAACGCATGGACTGATCTTGCAAAATTGTTCTTAGACAAGTACTTCCCAGAAGTCAAAGCCTCTATTTTACGAAAGGAGATCATTGGGATTAAACAAGCAAAAAGAGAAGCTTTGCATACCTACTGGGAAAGATTCAAGAAGTTATGTGCTCGATGCCCACAACATGGCATCTCGGAACATCAACTACTTCAATACTTCTGTGAAGGGTTAGCACCACTAGAGAGAAGGTTGATAAATGCCTCTAGTGGGGGAGCTTTACTTGATAAAACACCAACCCAAATCAGAGACTTGATAACTTCCATAGCTGAAGATACCAAACATTCCTCACAAGAGGATGGATGGTATGAAGATGTACCACGGGGGGTTAAAGAAGTTAGCACTCCTCACATTGAAAGTCAACTTGCTAAATTGACTAAAGCTGTAATGCAACTCACAAAAGGCAAGGAAGCTGAGCAAAAACCTCGAGCATGTGAAATATTCTTACAATTTGGACACCCCACTGACATGTGTCCCACACTTCAAGAAGATGTTGAAGAGGCACAAGCGATAGGAGGTTATCCGAGGCAGAATTCAAAATCTTGTGAACAACAAAGAAATAATCAAAATTGGGGGCAAGCACCCAATGTTGGTTATCCACAAAGAGCCCCACAATTCCATCAAAGGCCCCCATTTCAGATGCAAGGCAATCAACAAAACTTTCAACCTCGACAACAACAAGCAGGAAGCTCAGAGATGTCTTTAAAAGACATTGTCAAGAATTTAGCAACTAGCACGTACACATTCCAACAAGAAACAAAAGCCAGCATTAAGAACTTAGAGCAACAAATGGCTCAACTTGCCAATTCCGTAAGTAAGATTGAGTCTCAAGGTAAACTACCCCCTCAAACCGAGACAAATCCTAAGCATAATGTTTGTGCTATTACCTTGAGAACCGAAGAGAGTTGTGAAGGCTCGAGAATACATAATGAAAATAAGAATGAAGAAACAATTGTTGAAAATAAGGAGCATAAAAAGAATAAAGCACCAAAGCCAAGTAATAGTGATGTGAGATTTACTCCTCCATCTCCATTCCATTCGAGACTAAAAGGAACACAAAAAAAGGGAAGAATAAGAAATCATGGAAACTTTCTGAAAGGTGGAGGTAAACATTCCTCTTCTTGATGCTATTAAACAAGTTCCACGGTATGCTAAATTGTTAAAGGAACTTTGCACGTCAAAGAAGAAGCTAAAAGGTAATGAAACGGTAAAGGTAAGTGAAAATGTTTCAGCTGTTTTACAAAAGAGATTACCCCCAAAGTGCAAGGATCTAGGTATCTTCACCGTTCCTTGTAAATTGGGGAATGTTAGTGTTCCTAGAGCAATTCTTGACCTTTGAGCCTCTATTAACGTTCTACCTTACTTAATTTTTAAAACACTTAATGTAGAACCATTAAAGAGGACCAGGGTAGTCATTCAACTGGCTGATAAGTCTATAGTACACCCAAAAGGTGTATTAGAGGATTTATTGGTTCAAGTGAATGAACTAGTGTTCCCAGCTGATTTTTATGTATTAGATATGAAGGATGATGACTCTATAAATTCAAGTTCTGTATTGTTGGGAAGACCATTTTTAAAAACTGCTAGAATTAAGATTGATGTTTATAATGGTACACTTTCTATGGAGTTTGACGGGGAAATAATCAATTTTAACATAGATGATGCAATACGTTACCCAAGCGATATTTCATCCTTAAACTACTTAGATATAATTGAACCACTAAGTGTTGAATGCATTAAGTTATCTAACATTGATGTTCCAGCTTTATTGTCAATCAAAATTATTGATAAGGATGTAACAAAAGAGCCTATTAAAGATTTTAAGCTTGGGGAGGTTTTGTTGGAGCTTGCACCAGACTGAACGAGACTTCAAAGAGTCTAGCCAAAGACGTTAAAGAAAGGTGCTATGCGGGAGGCAACCTGTATTTCATTTGATTTTTTTTCTTTCTATCTTTCTTTTACATAAAAAAATTAAAAAAATTAAAAAAAATAAAAAAAAATAAAAAAATAAAAAAATAAAAAAACGGTGTCAAACAAATATCAAACAGTAAGTTAAAACGACCGTGTTAAAAGTACTTGACAAAATTTCAAAACGGTCACTCAGCTTTCCGTTTGACTTAGAAATTCCAGAACATTAAAACGACCGTGTCAAATTTAACACGGCCGTGTTGCGCTGCTGTTTGTTTTAGAGAAAATAGAAAGGGGATGTTTTATTTATTTTTGCATTAGAAGCCCTAATTCTAAACCTTTGCACCCTGCCATCTCTCATACCAACTTCACCGCCATTCTACCCGTCCTCTCCATCCACCACATCCTCCACCTCATTAAATTCCATCCCATTCTCTACTCCAAGCATCGAGGACGACGCCAAATTCAAAGCTTTGGGAGAGGTAATTTTTAATTTCTTTTCGACTTATTTATCATTCAGTTGCATTTACATATTGCATTTAGGGTTGCATCATAGTTGTGCTAGTATTAGGACTGCATTGTATATACTTAATCATAGTATTAGGTTTGCATTAAAAAATAATAATAATAAATAAAAAATAAAAATAAAAATAAAAAAATAAAAATGAAAAAATGAAAAAAAAGAGGTAACACCTCTGTAGCCTTGGGAAAGAGTTGGAGAATAACATGAAAAATGATATTACCTTTTATTAAGCCAATCGTAGGTTGCGTGCACAAATAGGTTTATGGTAATAAATACACAAGATGTGCTCCGTTATGCTAGTGCCCTTCATTTCTGGATTTACAAAGACAAACATTTAACAACCATGTGTGCCTAATGCCGATCGGATCACATAAGGAGACTGAGACCTAGCAAAAATAGGTTGAGAGCCGAGTCCCAAAAAAAGAAGGGGAGAGAGATAGTTCTGATAAATAAGCCGCAGTAATGGCAATAAAAAAATAATAATAAAAAAATTGTGATCTCGTGTGGTGAAAAATTAACCACTTGCTCTCTATAGTCCTTGAGGTTAGGAAGGTTTCCACCGTGTGAAGAAAGGTGTTGGCACTGAAATGAGTAATTTAATACGGCTTAATTGATGTGAAACAATAAATCCAGAGCTTAAGTGTCACACCCCAACCTAGACGGCGGAATCGTCGAAGTGTGAGGGTTAAGATTGTTCACAGCCACATAACGCTATTCTTAAATGAAAATAATATTATCATAAGTTTCAAATGAAATACATTCATAAGTCTCAAATATGAAAAAGTTCCAAACAATACAAAACATAACATAAGCATTTTATTCATTTAGCTAGGTCCAAATCCTAGTTTATTGCAAGCTTCAAATGATGACTTCAAGCGTGGGCATTTCCTGAAACATGTTAAAAATAACGGGTCAACTATAAAGTTGGTGAGTTCCCAAGGGTTTCACATACATAATATACCATGGATTTCAAGTAGCAATTCATGTCATAGGTTATGAGTTAGCAAGTTTATAAAGCACATATAGTACAATCAAACCTCGACTAGTTTATATGTTTATATGAGTGGCTAAGTGTACTTGGTTCCCTAGTGCACAAGCATACGGCTCCTAGGAGTCGGCAATACATCGACTTTAGCACCAAATAGGCTTGTCAGGCCCAAAGATCTAAGACGTCGCCAGGCTAGCAATAGTTAATGATTGTAAACAATATATGTAACTCTTATAAGACTTACAATAACACAAATAACCATGACAAAAATAAAAGTATGAATTGCATGTGCTTTTATAAGATCTAAACGTTTATAAGTGTATGTTGAGTAATGTAACATGTTTCACCCCAAAACGATGTGAAATAGCATAAAAAGGGGCAAGGAAACTCACATGTCAATTAAGTATATAATGAAGATCAATAAGAATAATATATGTCGTTCCAAGATAAAACGTCACAAGGCACCTAGATATATAAATATTACAAGATTTAGGTTAATAATAAGATTAATGGGTTAACATGAACTAGGGTATTAGAATTTTAGGGATTTTTTATAAAATTAGTAAATTCTTATAAAAAGTCCACTTATGAAATAAAATTTATTTTTAAGAAAATTGATCTTTTGTAAATAACTTGTGATGTTATTTATAAGATTTTATCTAAATTCTATAATTATCATGATTAATCCTTAAACATAAGGTCCAATATCAATTTAATACCTTTAAGTATTACATAACAATCTAATTTTTTTATAAGAATATTTAATTATAACATTTGTAAATAATTTTATATTAAAATATCACATGTTTTACAAGAATAAATTTTTAAGAATTATATAGATGACTTTAAAAATAGTTGGGGTTTATAAAAGTCGTTTTTATAATTATTATAAATTTTCTATATTTAATTTAAGGCCAAAAAGCTTTAAAAAAATTACAAGAGGGTGCCCGGGTTCGAACCCGGGACCTCTTGCTTGCAAGGCAGTGTCTTACCAGCGAACCAAGGGCCGTGGCCGTGTCTTGCAGTGGAATTTAAAGTTTAAAAATATAGTTTTAGACAAACCCCAATTCTCTCAAGAACCCTAGATTCTTAGAACCAAAATCGAAGCATCAAACGGTGTTGATACAAAGATTAAACATGGGGCTTTTATTCCCCATGTAAAATCGATCAAAAGCCCTAAAGAATTACCCTCAATGGTTGTAAAATCGATGAGTGCAAGTTCGAACTTGTGTCGCGGTTGTTCTTGCTGCAGATGCGTTGGATGTGTGTGTTTTGAGTGAAATTGAAGGTTCCAGAGGTTTAGGAAACCCAATTCGAGTAGAAGCCCCCTAATTTATAGATTTAATTTGATCGTTTTGGTACTTAACGGCCATGATGTTTAAGTCGGGGGTTTCAGGTCGAATTTACATGTTTAATTGTTGTTTCAGGTGCAATGATTTATCATAATAACTTCGAAATGATTAGGGGAACGTTTCTAGCCGTTTAGTTAAATCGATATTATGATTTAGATGTAGAACAGCTTCACGCTTTGATGAGCTTTCGGTTTCAAATTCGTGGGTGTTTAATTCGTGGTTAGGAATCCAATTAATTCCCATCAACGTGTAGGAATTTAGTTCACGAATCGATTGCAACTTGTTTCGGGTTGAACCGTGCTTGATTTGGTGTTTCTGGGCTTCGCCGGAGCCGCGGCCGGTGGCTGGCCGGAGGCTCACCGGAAAAACGGGGAGAGGGTGTTTGGGTTTAAAGTTTTACACCTTTGGCCCCTGTGGTTTATGTTTTAACATTTCAACCCAAAGTTTGGGTTTTGGTTTTATTATAATTACGCTTTAGTCCCTGTAATTATTAATGTTATCATTCTATGTAAAAGAACTTATTAATCCCAATTTTAACATAATTTAACTTATATTACTACAAGATAAAGAATATTGTTTGATGTTAATATTATTATTATTATCATTAACTTAGTGATTATTATTGTTATTATTATTATAATTTATTAGTATTATTGTTACTAATACTATTACTATCATTATTATTATTAAACATTTATGCTTACTTTAATAAAACCGTTAACTTTCAAATTAAATATTAAACACATAATCCACCCATGAGATTCATAAATGACAACAATAGTCCTTACAAGAATAAACAATGTTAACTTCTAATTAACTCAAAAATACCAGATGTTACAGTCTCCCCAACTTAAAAGAATTTCGTCCCGAAATTAAGAATGAAACTATACAAATAAAAACGGGTATTTCTTCTTCATGTGCTCCTCACGTTCCCAAGTAAATTCAGCTCCACGCTTATTCTCCCAACGAACCTTAACAATTGGGGTAGTGGTAGTTCTAGTCTTCTTCATAATGCGATCTATAACTTCCACGGGTTTCTCGACAAAGTGTAATGACTCGTCGATCTGGATGTCATCCAACGGGACATGCAGATCTTCGTCAGCCAGGCACTTCCTCAAATTCGAGACATGGAATACAGGATGAACTCCACTAAGGTCGGAAGGTAATTCCAGTTTGTAAGCCACTTTCCCAATCCTTTTCAGAATCTTGAAAGGTCCTACAAATCTTGGGGCCAGTTTACCCTTCTTTCCAAAGCGAACAACACCCTTCCACGGTGAAACCTTAAGAAGAACCATCTCCCCAACTTGGAATTCCAATGGCTTACGTCGCTTATCAGCATAGCTCTTTTGTCGACTTCTTGCCACTTCAAGGTTCTTTCGGATGATAGAAACTTTATCGGTCGTCTCTTGTATAAGTTCAGGACCAGTGATGAAGTTTTCACCAATGTCGGTCCAGCAGATCGGTGAGCGGCATTTACGACCATAAAGCGCTTCGAACGGTGCCATCTTGATACTCGAGTGGTAACTATTGTTATACGAAAATTCCGCTAGCGGTAGATGCGTATCCCAATCACCACCAAAATCAAGGACACAAAGGCGTAGCAAATCCTCCAAGGTTTGGATGGTTCGCTCGGTTTGACCGTCAGTTTGGGGATGGTAAGCCGTGCTTAGATCCAATTGAGTACCCGAGAGTTCTTGCATAGACGACCAAAAGTGCGAAGTGAAACGAGCGTCTCGGTCGGATATGATGTGAAGAGGTACCCCATGACGACTTACAATTTCATCAACGTATATGCTAGCCAACCTTGATGTCTTGTAAGTGTCCCGTATGGGTATAAAATGTGCCGATTTGGTCAATCGGTCGACGATCACCCATATGCTATCATGTCCACGAGAGGTTCGGGGTAGCTTGGTTATGAAGTCCATGGATATGTGTTCCCACTTCCACATAGGAATCTCGGGTTGTTCAAGTAATCCACTTGGACGTTGGTGTTCGGCTTTAACCTTCGTACACGTGAGGCACTTAGCTACATAAGTCGCTACATCTTTCTTCATTCCAGGCCACCAATAATGACCACGCAAGTCCATGTACATCTTGTCGGAGCCAGGGTGAATAGAATAACGAGTTTGATGAGCTTCGTTCATGACAAGGGTACGAAGGTTATCACGATTTGGAACCCAAATTCGGTTTGCGAAATACATCAGCCCATTAGGTTTCGTCTCCAGTTGAGTTAGGAGGTTATGCTCCAGTTCATCCTTCATTCTTCCTTCTTGTTGAACCCTTTGTTGAGCCTCCAAGATACTAGACTCGATGTCACTATCTATTCTCAAGTTTTGTAGCAGTACAGTAGCCTCGTTGACATCTAGTCGAATTTCAGTATCGAATCCCCTCAAGGTGTCAAACCATTGTCGTCGATCGCGAATTTCTTGGAACGAGGCCATCTTGCTATGAACCTTTCGACTTAGTGCATCGGCCACAACATTTGCCTTCCCAGGATGGTAACGAATGTCACAGTCATAATCACTAATCAACTCAACCCAACGACGTTGTCTCATATTGAGATCTTTTTGATTAAAAACGTGTTGAAGGCTTTTGTGATCGGTGTAGACTATACATTGCGTACCATAAAGGTAATGTCTCCAAATCTTCAAGGCAAAAACAACAGCACCAAGCTCGAGATCATGTGTTGTGTAATTCACTTCATGAACCTTCAATTGTCTCGATGCATAAGCTATGACCTTTCCTCGTTGCATAAGAACACAACCAAGGCCTTGTTTTGATGCATCGCAATATACGGTGAAATCATCGTTTCCATCGGGCAGGGTCAAGATAGGAGCATTGCACAGTTTGTGCTTTAATACTTCAAAGGCTTCTTCTTGTTCGGGCCCCCACTCGAATGGTTTTTCTTTTGTGTCAGGGAAGTGAGAGGCTTCGCGATCCTTGAAAAGTTGGCGATGAATCGCCGGTAATAACCAGCAAGACCAAGGAAAGAACGAATCTCGGTTGGAGTCGTGGGAACACACCAATTCTTCACAGCTTCCACCTTTGCAGGGTCAACATGAATTCCTTGGCTATTCACCACGTGTCCTAGAAATTGAACTTCCTCGAGCCAGAAGTCACACTTCGAGAACTTCGCGTACAATTGTTCTTTCTTCAACAACTCAAGAACTTGTCGTAAATGCAGTTCATGCTCGGTGTTAGTCTTGGAGTAGATAAGTATGTCATCAATGAAGACGATCACAAACTTATCTAGATAAGGTTTGCATACTCGGTTCATAAGATCCATGAAGACAGCAGGAGCATTGGTTAAACCAAAAGGCATCACCATAAACTCATAGTGCCCATAACGAGTACGGAATGCGGTTTTAGGGATGTCATCATCATGGACTCGTAATTGATGATATCCAGAACGTAGATCAATCTTTGAGAATATAGCAACTCCTTGAAGTTGATCAAACAAGTCATCGATGCGAGGAAGAGGATAGCGGTTCTTGATGGTAAGCTTGTTAAGCTCACGGTAGTCGATGCACATACGAAACGATCCATCTTTCTTCTTCACAAAGAGGACAGGTGCACCCCAAGGCGAAGAACTAGGACGAATGAAACCCTTCTCGGTTAGCTCTTGAAGTTGACTAGAAAGTTCTTGCATTTCTGATGGTGCAAGTCGATACGGTGACTTAGCCACGGGGTTTGCTCCCGGTATTAGATCAATCTTAAACTCAACTTCACGCACGGGAGGTAACCCACTAAGGTCGTCGGGAAATACTTCCGGAAAGTCTCGGACAATCGGAACGTCCTTGAGTTCTTTCCCTTTGACTTTTGTGTTGACCACGTAAGCCAAGAACGCCATATAGTTCTTACTTAAACACTTTCGGGCTTGAGTGCAAGACATGAGTTTAAGCCCTTTGGAAGATTTTTCTCCGAACACTTTTAGAGTATCGCCAGATGATAACGGTATACGGATGCACTTCTCGAAACAAACGATCTCGGCATGGTGTTTGGCTAACCAATCCATACCAATGATGACGTCGAAGCTCCCAAGTTTCATAGGGATAAGATCAATAAGAAAATCGTGGGTGTCAAGACTTAAGATGCAATCACGGATAACGACATCCACGGTGATCGGTTCTCCATCGGCAACTTCAACGGTGAGAGGTCTTTCTAGTTTCGTATGTGGCTTAGCAAGTACGGGTTCAAACTCTAATGAAACAAAACTCTTATCGGCTCCAGAGTCAAATAGAACGTATGCATAAGTATTATTAATAAGGTACATACCTGTTCAAGGTTTAAGGCATTTAGCGATATAGGTATTGTATGAAAAAGACTTAGATCATAAACGTTAGGGTTGAATTTAGCATACCGTTCACCACATCGTTGTTTGCTTGTGCTTGATTAGCATTGATGTTGAAAGCACGTCCCCGGGCTTGTGGAACATTACCCGCAAGACGAGGGCATTGTGGACGCATATGACCAGGATCTCCACAATTATAGCAAGCACGATTGGTGACAGTTGTGGCGTTGTTAGGTGCATGACGACAAACCGCAACCAAGTGACCGTATTTGCCGCATAAGGTACAGATGCGGCACGGGGCGTTCCCCGGATGATGATACTTACAGGTGTTGCACATAGGTTGAAGGCCAGCATAAGTCCCAGCCACAGGCACTTGGGTCACAGGTGTAGCCGTAGGTACCAGTTGTCTTTGAGGTGGTTTGGGTGCAGCCACAGCATAATTGCGTGTTGGCGTAAACTTGCGCTTCTTATTGTTGTTGTTGTGGTTATAAGATGGTTCAGCTTTGGTTTCCTTAATAGCTTCAGTAACCGCCCTTTCCACTTTCTTTGCACCCTTCACAGACATGGTGCCCGCTCGTATATGATTCTCGGTGAGTTGAGCGGTAATAGTAATGGCTTCTTCCAAGGTCGTGGGTCGGCTACCCACCACGGCATCTTGGATTTGGGGTGGTACACCCTTGATGAATTTTTCAATGTTACGGGGTACAGTGTCGACCATGTGAGGCAACAGGATGCTCAGCTCGTGGTGCCTGGTTGAATAAGTTAAGTGATCACCACCGTCTTGTTTTAGGTTCCAGAACTCCTCCTCAAGCTTTTGTATTTCACTCCTTGGGCAAAACTTGGCGATGGCAATGGTCTTGAACTCTTCCCAAGTGAGTGCTAAAATAGCATCAGCTCCTCGATTTCTTTTCTCGCTATTCCACCAGGTAAGTGCCCTTTGTTGTAGCATACTTGTGGCATAACGAACTTTGAGTGCCTCAGGACACTCACAGTTAACAAAAGTGTTCTCCATACCCTCGAACCACTCAAGAAGACCAGTGGCTCCTTCCTTGCCACTAAAACTAGTGGGCTTGCAAGAGCTAAAGTGCTTGAAAGTACAGGTACGGGTGTTCCCTTGTTGATTGTTGTTATTCTCTCCATGAGCACCACTATTGTTCCCATTTGTGTTGTTGTTGCTATTAGCCATCAGGGTGCTATTAAGCTCAGCAACCATGGTTGGGAGTACAGCAGCCATTTGTCGAGCAATCATTGCTGCAAGCTTACGGTCGGAACTTCCACGCTTTCCATGATGACGAGACATGCTAGATATACAAAATGAGTTAGTTACAGGAATGAGAATAACAAAGGATAGTAGTTTAGACAAAGAAGCTAAGGGTTGTAAGGTACACAGAATGATTCCATTTTGGTAACGCATTACCATTTGGAAACGTTGACACGTCAAGGTGAATTGACCCATTTGCCTTAGAGATATGTGTATTTTGACCATAGTTTATCACTCATCCCAGAAATCCCCAGGTAAGCGTAACGGGCCCCTCAATGAGATTATACAATACGCTTGCCTTAGCCCGAGGGCTTTTTGCCAGGAAATCCAGAATACAGGTGTCTATGTGTCACACAATATTTCTTAGGTTCATGAAATCAAAACCTTGATGAGATTTATATAGATTAGACATAACGTCTAAAGATCCAAGTCATAAGCATAAGTATACGATTCCACGTGTCGTCGAGAATAAGATTAAGAGCATTTATGTGCGGGGAGAGTCAAAGAGTCAAATATGAGTTTTGGAAGACATGTAGCAATGTTTAGGCAATCCTATGCTAAGGTATCAAATTGCACATAAGGAGACATAGCATTATGTAGCTTGCAAACAATATATAATTCCTAGAATAATAATATTATTCTATGAGGTTCATGCATAAACTATAGTCTAGGTCACCATTTCTAATAACCTAAATCCCTATAGTTATGGGCTCTGATACCAATCTGTCACACCCCAACCTAGACGGCGGAATCGTCGAAGTGTGAGGGTTAAGATTGTTCACAGCCACATAACGCTATTCTTAAATGAAAATAATATTATCATAAGTTTCAAATGAAATACATTCATAAGTCTCAAATATGAAAAAGTTCCAAACAATACAAAACATAACATAAGCATTTTATTCATTTAGCTAGGTCCAAATCCTAGTTTATTGCAAGCTTCAAATGATGACTTCAAGCGTGGGCATTTCCTGAAACATGTTAAAAATAACGGGTCAACTATAAAGTTGGTGAGTTCCCAAGGGTTTCACATACATAATATACCATGGATTTCAAGTAGCAATTCATGTCATAGGTTATGAGTTAGCAAGTTTATAAAGCACATATAGTACAATCAAACCTCGACTAGTTTATATGTTTATATGAGTGGCTAAGTGTACTTGGTTCCCTAGTGCACAAGCATACGGCTCCTAGGAGTCGGCAATACATCGACTTTAGCACCAAATAGGCTTGTCAGGCCCAAAGATCTAAGACGTCGCCAGGCTAGCAATAGTTAATGATTGTAAACAATATATGTAACTCTTATAAGACTTACAATAACACAAATAACCATGACAAAAATAAAAGTATGAATTGCATGTGCTTTTATAAGATCTAAACGTTTATAAGTGTATGTTGAGTAATGTAACATGTTTCACCCCAAAACGATGTGAAATAGCATAAAAGGGGCAAGGAAACTCACATGTCAATTAAGTATATAATGAAGATCAATAAGAATAATATATGTCGTTCCAAGATAAAACGTCACAAGGCACCTAGATATATAAATATTACAAGATTTAGGTTAATAATAAGATTAATGGGTTAACATGAACTAGGGTATTAGAATTTTAGGGATTTTTTATAAAATTAGTAAATTCTTATAAAAAGTCCACTTATGAAATAAAATTTATTTTTAAGAAAATTGATCTTTTGTAAATAACTTGTGATGTTATTTATAAGATTTTATCTAAATTCTATAATTATCATGATTAATCCTTAAACATAAGGTCCAATATCAATTTAATACCTTTAAGTATTACATAACAATCTAATTTTTTTATAAGAATATTTAATTATAACATTTGTAAATAATTTTATATTAAAATATCAACATGTTTTACAAGAATAAATTTTTAAGAATTATATAGATGACTTTAAAAATAGTTGGGGTTTATAAAAGTCGTTTTTATAATTATTATAAATTTTCTATATTTAATTTAAGGCCAAAAAGCTTTAAAAAATTACAAGAGGGTGCCCGGGTTCGAACCCGGGACCTCTTGCTTGCAAGGCAGTGTCTTACCAGCGAACCAAGGGCCGTGGCCGTGTCTTGCAGTGGAATTTAAAGTTTAAAAATATAGTTTTAGACAAACCCCAATTCTCTCAAGAACCCTAGATTCTTAGAACCAAAATCGAAGCATCAAACGGTGTTGATACAAAGATTAAACATGGGGCTTTTATTCCCCATGTAAAATCGATCAAAAGCCCTAAAGAATTACCCTCAATGGTTGTAAAATCGATGAGTGCAAGTTCGAACTTGTGTCGCGGTTGTTCTTGCTGCAGATGCGTTGGATGTGTGTGTTTTGAGTGAAATTGAAGGTTCCAGAGGTTTAGGAAACCCAATTCGAGTAGAAGCCCCCTAATTTATAGATTTAATTTGATCGTTTTGGTACTTAACGGCCATGATGTTTAAGTCGGGGGTTTCAGGTCGAATTTACATGTTTAATTGTTGTTTCAGGTGCAATGATTTATCATAATAACTTCGAAATGATTAGGGGAACGTTTCTAGCCGTTTAGTTAAATCGATATTATGATTTAGATGTAGAACAGCTTCACGCTTTGATGAGCTTTCGGTTTCAAATTCGTGGGTGTTTAATTCGTGGTTAGGAATCCAATTAATTCCCATCAACGTGTAGGAATTTAGTTCACGAATCGATTGCAACTTGTTTCGGGTTGAACCGTGCTTGATTTTGGTGTTTCTGGGCTTCGCCGGAGCCGCGGCCGGTGGCTGGCCGGAGGCTCACCGGAAAAACGGGGAGAGGGTGTTTGGGTTTAAAGTTTTACACCTTTGGCCCCTGTGGTTTATGTTTTAACATTTCAACCCAAAGTTTGGGTTTTGGTTTTATTATAAATTACGCTTTAGTCCCTGTAATTATTAATGTTATCATTCTATGTAAAAGAACTTATTAATCCCAATTTTTAACATAATTTAACTTATATTACTACAAGATAAAGAATATTGTTTGATGTTAATATTATTATTATTATCATTAACTTAGTGATTATTATTGTTATTATTATTATAATTTATTAGTATTATGTTACTAATACTATTACTATCATTATTATTATTAAACATTTATGCTTACTTTAATAAAACCGTTAACTTTCAAATTAAATATTAAACACATAATCCACCCATGAGATTCATAAATGACAACAATAGTCCTTACAAGAATAAACAATGTTAACTTCTAATTAACTCAAAAATACCAGATGTTACATTAAGGGTTAGAGGATCATTACTTGCAAATTGGGCACATTTGTTTATAAAAATCTTGAAAATCCAATTTGTCCACGACAACTAAAAATTAGCATAATAAGATGATTTCATGCTCTTACTTCTTGCACGGGGCTAAGGTTGGTATTCCTAATTTCCTAATTATATAGCTATATGTTCTCTTTTGACTCCTCGAGTTATTCCTAGTCTTGACTTCCTTGAGGACAAGGAAAGGTTTAAGCTTAGGGAGATTTGTTAATTATATTTTTAGTCATAATTTACAGTAATTTTAGTGTACATTTCTGCATATATTTTGCATTAATTGTATGCATCTCTCATTTAATTTATAAGAAAGTAGTTTTAATAGAATGGAATCTACTCTTTGTATATTTTTGGTTTTTATAGGATAATTAAATGGCTGGAAAAAGGAGTGATAAAGATTAAAACTTTAAAACCAAAAAAAATAGGAGAGTTGGCTGGAAGAGGAGGATAACCCTAAAGATAAAAAGGGGGAGCTGCTGGGAAAAGGAGGCATCGAGCAGAAGGCAAGAAGAAGAAGAAAAAAACGCATATTGGAGAATCGAAGACAAGGAATTGGTGAAGAACTTTGGTCAACAATTGCTACATAAAAGAAAGAGAAATCATTGAGATTTCTCAATTTTGCTGAAGCTATCTTAATTATTTGGTGGTTTTGATTAGTAAGATTTCATTATTAATTTTTCTTTGATTAACCTAGTCGTCATGTCCGGCTAGGGCACTTTTGATTTCAACATTAAGGTTTAATTTCGGCGATATTGGTTTGAACTTATGTGAAATGTCTATGAAATGTTTTTTTATTTAATGGTTTGTTTGTTTGATTCTTGAGCTTAAACCCGGATCTAATCCGGTATATATTAGATTGTTAATAAAATTGGCCACTTTATTAATCTCTCCAATAAAGTTCTTCAAGATTTAAAACCCTAATCAAGTTTTAATTTTTTATATAAGGAAAAATTAACTGTTTGAGTTTGTCTATGAATTCATTCTCGTTATAGAATCACACAATCTAGTTAAGCATACCGAACGGCGTGTGTGTTTAATTATAATCGGTACTTCTATCGTTGCAACTCGCACGCTAAGATCCGAACTGCGTGAGCTTAGAGTAGCGGGTTGGCTCTAATCAACGAACTGCGATTGACTGGACATTAGATAGAGGGGATATCCGAACGGCGTGATGTCTAGTATCGATACAAATCATTAATTGAAAAACTGTCATTGCACCATAATCGTTGATGATCATAAGCCAAATCGAATCAAGAAATTACCTTAGTATTGGAATTAGTCTTCATATTTGAATTAATTTCACCATTTAATTAAAGTCTTTATTAATCTCTTTTTCATAATTAATAAGATACAAAAAAATGTCAATTTACGTTTTTCAGGCAGAACCTTAACACGGCCGCGTGGAATTTCCTTTACAGTTTTGACATGGCCGTGTCGGGTCACTGGAATTTTTCTACTTTTTATAAATTACTTTAAGTTTTAGTTTGTAGTTAAAACCCCACCTTCCTTAGTCCATAATAAATCAAAGTAGTTGTGTTAAAACGTTTTTGGTATAAAATAATTGACACGTATCCCTGAGGACACGAACCCTACTTCCGCTCATACTATTCTTAGTGTGTGCACGGTAGGTTCACATTTTCATTATTTATTTGCTGGATTCGACACCCAACAATCTTGATGACGGGTCAGCGAGTGAAGGAGATAACATAGCTGATTATGCTAATTCAGACGCTGAAGAAGCTATGGATGCCGAGATGAATTGACTACTGCTAGCACAGAATCTCCTATCAACAATGAATCTCAATTTGCTCTTATGGCTGACAATTCCAGCTCATCACAGCTAGATTCTAAAGATGAACTTTTTCATAAACATGCCTGTGAAGAATGTAATAAATTTCATGAAAGTGTAGATTTAAAATTTGCTAGGTTGTTAGATCATAATGATAGTCTGGTAAATGATTTGAAACTATGTACTGAAGCTAACAGGGTGTTAAAACAAAATAAGAGCAGTTTTAAAGAAAAACTTGATTTGTCAGGAAAGCAACTTAGGGAAACCGAGGTTGTTGCCTTTAATCAATCTAATGACATAAAGTTTTATCTAACAACAATAGAGGAAACTAAGAAAGAAAAAGCTATTCTTCAAGTTGAAATTGAATCGTTAAATCAGAAAATTCACAGTCTTACTAGTTCCTCTCATATTATTAAAAACTTGGTTAAAGAAATAAATAGGGGGAAGGGATTGGTTATAAGGTTGTGCCACCACCACATGCGATCATCTTAAACACAAAATGTCGATCTATTAATAATAACCCTATAAAGGATCATGTGGTAACAACACCCCTAGTCAGTAATCTGGACACTAGAGTTAACCTTGTGCCTCCGGTTACTGACCAGGAAGCAACAACCTCTGGCACAAAAGATGATGTTGTCATTGAATATCGGGATGATGAGAATAGCAATGCTACTCTTAGGTTGGGTTCAAAAGTTCATGTTTCAAAACCTAAAATTTCAGAACCAACTCATTCTAAAACTGTTCATCGACAAAATCTCAACAAAATGAAAGGAAAATATAGTCAAATATGAAACTAATTAAATTTTTCGAAGAAGGTGAGAAACCTAAAGTTGAAAAAAATAGACCAATCCTAGACCATACACCCCACCACACAAAAGATCTCCTAGTCCAGGAGAATGGAGATCCTATTATAAATGTGGAGAACGAGGACATATATCTCCAAATTGTCCCTACTATCAGACTCCAAGATGAAGAATTGATATTGTTCAAGATAATCACCCAAGGTTCACTACAACAAGACCAAACACTCCTCCAAAACACTACAGGCAACACAGACAAGCCATTGGCAAAGCTTTGATGACTGAAGTAAAACAAGTTGAGGAAAGCAACCCACGGGATCAAACAATAAACCAGTCGTCTGTTTATCACAAACAGGCCTTATATAAAACTAGTTTGTGGAAAGTTAAATCATCAATTGTGTCTGAAAGTGAGAACAAGATGAAGAATTATATGTCTCTAACTTCAGAAGGACAGTGGGTGGAGCTTGTTATGCATGATGCCTATGGGAAACCCAAGCCATTAAAGGCTTGGGTCCCACTCCTGAACTAATCTTTTCTGTTTTGTGTAGGTTTTCCGCTACAGCGCTATCACTAACACCTGGATTATTGATAGTGGGGCATCCAGGCACATGACCGTGAATCTGTCTCTCCTTTTCAATGTCAAGCAAATCAAAGGGGGACATGTATCTTTTGTTGGAAATAAAGGAGGCTACATAACCGCTCAAGGTGAAGTAGGTAACGGAAAGGTGACAAAGTGTCTTCAGTTCGTTATTTTTCCTTTTATTTTTATTTTATTTTATTTTCTGTCTTAAAAATATCAAAAACACAAAAAGATTTTCTGTTTTTAGAATTTTAGGGGGAGAATAGTTTCAGTTCCGGTATTTATTACTTAAAAAAAGGGCGGGCAAGTAAGCTGAAAAGCAAAGACATCAAATCCGAGAAATTGATTCAGTACAGTGGAAAATGATAGTACACAGGCATCGAATCATTTGGGACACCAAAAGGATTTTCATTTTTGAAATGTTGTACTGAAAGTTAGAAAATTATAAGTCTGAGAAGTCAAAGCCTAATAAGTTGAAAAATGACAGTAAGCTAGTCTGTTACTGTGGTTACATGGAGAAAGTAGATCTAGGGGTTGTATGTCCATTATATGATGTGTCGTTAGATTCAACACAATAGACTATGCAGGACCGGGTGAAGGGCTTATGCACTTGTACAACACAACAACACAAAGAGGAGAGTGTATAACAACACTTAACAATTCAAATGGGGAACTGGTAAGAATGAGTTTATAGAACTAAGAAACACAAGATGTAAACGAGACAAAAACTAGAGCAACATACAAGTAGTTGGTTTTCAAGGTTAATGTATATTGATCTTTTAGTTCCTTACAAAGTGGTTTACAAAGTTCAACTCAAAACTTGCTTAGTTACAAGGACTAGAATATACTTATACTGTAACCTACAGCCGGCCATACTTTGAAGGCCAGCTGGATACATGAACTAGACAACAAAATCCATGTAGAGTCAAAAGGCAGATTACCTTTTAACTAGTGACTATGACATGCCATAGCTCACATCCTAATATATTACAAAAAGGATAAAGTACATAAAGTGAAAAGTTACAGACTCAAGACCTCAATGTACAATTTACCTAAAGCATGGACCTTTTCACTAACTCATGAAAGGTTGGCGACTTATCATAGTGGCAGCGGAAAGTGGTTCAGCTTTAGGTAAAAAGTACATCAGATAAAGCATGTGATATAAAAGTCTTCGGAAGAAATCTGTCTTCAATGGTTGGCTTCGGAAGACTTTGTCCTTGAAGCTTCGGAAGACTTCATCTTTTGGCTTCAGAAGATATTGGTCTTGGCTTCGGAAGATTTCACACTTAGAATAATTTCTAAGTCAGTGTGAAACTTCCGAAGCATTCCACTTCAATGTACATGTGCATGCATGCAGGAAAGACTTTGAGTGTTTAGGTTGCATCAGCCTTACTAATAACCTTACAGACTAGTAGACGTCATTGGTGAATCACTTAAATTAAATCAATCAACATGTTGTGGGTTCCATCAATCAACATGTTGTGGGTTCCCATCTTATCCCTGGTCTGCACAATCAATAAATTTCCAATAAGGGGTGAGGAGGAAAAAGAAAGCCACAAATGTGTGCTAATAACAAAAAATATCAGCAATGCGTATGACAAATGTCATAAAGCTAATCAAGTGAAACGCAATCAAGTAAATGACAAATGTCTTTACTACGTTAAAAAAATTATAAAATTGCTCTAACAAGAAGATAGGTTGTGTGCCTCTCTGCTATGCGATGGCACTGACCTGAGGATAAGCATAACCTATATATTCTAAGAATTCATTGTTGTATGCGCCTCTTTGTTGTGCGATGGCACTGACCTGAGGCTTGGCATCTCTTTGAAAGCTCTTAGAATAGTTTCTTCTTGACAAAAAACCATATAAGCGTGGGATCCATAAATACTTGTTGAACTAATACACCTAAATTATCACCAATGTGTGTCCAAAATCTGTGTATAGATTTTAGTGGACAAATATACTGACAATCATCATGGCTGCATCTCTCGATGTTCAAACTCAATGTGTGCTATACAACAGCTCTAGCATGATTTCCTGTTAGTGCTTTTGACACTTAGATGAATGAGATTCTGTGAATCATATATATAATGTTCTCTGTTATCGATATAAGTACAAAAGGTCCTAAATGATTGCATTTTATGCCTGTCTGATTCTATGTGAATCGTTTAAGTGATGTTAAAATGCTTTCAACTCTTATCAAATGAAAAATACAAAAATATGTCTTATTTCAGTTTTATTTCAAGTTTCTCCTGCTTTAGTTATGTTTGTATTGAGTCGATGTCGGACTATGCAACAAGACTGAACTTTGTGAATGTCACATAATGAACTGAATGTTAACTGTGAAAAGGTTGCTTCTGAAAGATAAAAAGGTCACATCTGAGGTGATCAAACGATTTTTAGTTAAAAGGATCACGTCTGAGGTGATCAAATGGTTTTCATTTAAAAGGACCACGTCTGAGGTGATCAAATGGTTTTCAGTTAAAAGGATTATATCTGAAATGATCAATGGTCAAAATGTCATATATCAAAGATAACTGTGTGAAGTTCTGAGCCAAACGAAGTCAAATTCATAAGAGTATGGCCCAATCGCACGATTGGACCATAAGTATGGGCCAATCACACGACTGGACCACAAGTATGGCTCAATCGCACGACTGGACCATGAGGATGGTCGAGTTTCACGATTGGCAACCTTATCATGAACCAATCGTACGATTAGTTGAAAGCGTATAGGTCAATAGTACGATTGAACCTCAGTCGCACGTATGAACCATGCGAATGGGGCCAGTCGCACGACTGAAATTCAAAACAGTGTAAAAGGAGGTTCAGTCGGTCGTAACCTTACACTTGGTTTCAAACTCTCTCAAATACCTGACTAGCTAAGGACCCTTTTCAATATTTTTCTTGAGATTTAACTTGCTTATTCGATTGCTAACAGTTCTGCATTGATCAACAGGTACTTTCAAGATGAGAATGTGATGTTTAGTACCCAAAATCAATCGAAAGTCAGAATGAACAATATCCAAACTAAACCGAACTGAAAAACACCAAATTAGAACTTTAAATGAAATTAAAAGTGAATTTAATGTATATTTGGTGTTATAACAAGTCATGGCGCATCTAATGACTGTAATCTTCAAATGGATATTGCTGATTTGAAGAAAATTCAAATTTTTGGTCACGCACAGTGCGTATGCGACTGGACGGTCTGATGAACTTCAATCACATGATTGAACCAGACGCAAGATTCAATCGCACGATTGACTCAATCGGTGTGTCAGTCGTACGGCTGGCTAAATCGTATCTCATGAAATGCAACTAAGCTCAGCCGGATGCTCAATTGTACAATTAAGTTCAGTCGTATGGTTCCATTGTATGATCGAACCAGTATGATAAGACCTGTTCAAATTCAAATATTTCATCCATGTGGATTGGTCTTATTTGTTAATCTAATGGTTGTTGTTTGTGTTATAATAAAATGGCAGAAAGGTGGACGATGAGTACTAAGCACAACATTTGTGCTTACCTAAACACCATATCGAGGAATGCTGCAGAGTTTGTAGGAGTTATAGAGTTCCTAATTCGATCCAGGATATACCGAGCTATCTCTACTCCCTGCACACCATACCGATCACTACTTATAGAGTTCCTAATTCGATCCAGGATATACCGAGCTATCTCTACTCCCTGCACACCATACCGATCACTACAGCATGCATTCTGAGGAATACGATAGTTGATAGATCAGTTGAGCCCTACAGGATCAGGAGTTCTATATTTGGTCAGGATATCAACATTGGTGAAGATGATTTGAGGAAAGTACTAAATTTAGGGGACAATATGGATTACCCGACCAAGCTTCATCCCTTAACCGTTAGGGGATGTTTCTTGAGGATTAAGTATGTGGGAGACATTAATGCTGAAGTGCTTAACAAGAGCAATATGTGCCCCCCCTTTCAAGTACTTAGCGTATGTTATCCTGAAGTGCATTGCTTCCCGACAAGGTGGTTTTGATGAGTTGAGCGATCAGATACAGAACGCATTCGTGGCATTAGTGCTGAACCATCCGTTCAGCTTCTCTAAGATGTTCTTCAGCTATATGAAGGAGAAAATAGAGGCCAAGGGAAAGGAGGGCTTCTGCATGTATCCCCAGTTTCTCCAAATGATCATAAACGAGAAACTCCCACACTGTCAAAGAACAGGGATGATGAGGTGGTATTGGAAGTTATGGATGACACAACTCTGGGAAGGATGAAGGTGTACAGGGGAAAGCAGATAAAGTCCCCCGTGACGAGATTGTTTGGGCATTTGGCCAATTCGGGATATGTTGCTCCAGCCAGGAAGAAGTGGCGCCATGACGATAGTGACTCCGACATTGAGCACATTATGATTCCTGATGATGAGGATGATGATGATGATGATGATGATGATGATGACCTGAATGTGGGTCATGGAGGTAACTCATCTGCTGCGGGTGGGTCTAGCCAGCCTATAATTCACCCAGATCTCCCTACTATGAAAGATTGGGGTAACTTTGACTTGAGAGATGATTCAGAGGACTCAGAAGAAGAGCCTCTTACCAGGCAGGTCGGTAGCAAGTTAGTGGCTACTGAGAAAGGGAAGGAGGTAGTCGGTTCCTGCCGGGATGGTTCACAGGGTGTTGACACCAAGCAAACAGATCCATCACATATACCCAAACAGCCTAGCAGCGTAAGGGGAGCACTGACTGTTAGGGGAACGAGAAAGAAGAGAATGGCGCAGCCATATGGGAAGAAGGGGAAGCGACAAAGGATTGTTTTGATGAGTTCTCCCGTGCCAACTCACACCGTACATACTACATCCCCTGCTACTACCACCATTACAGCCACTACCACCGACACACCCACTACTACATAAATACCCACATCAGTTCACCCTCAATACCTAACCCCACACCTCCACAAACTATTCCTATTCCTATACCCTTGTTCACTACCTCAACCACTGAACCTACCTTTACACAAGCCGACACCTCAACCTCCCATATTCCTCCTTTCCAGAGCACTACTCTTCCCATAGTTAGGTTAGAGGAACAGCTAGCGAGCCTTAACAGACTAGTTCTCAAGCTGTTAGCTGCTGATGATCTCCGACCAAACCGGATTAGCCAACTGATGTGTGAGAATACTGGACAGAGACAACAGATTGCTCAACTGTCTGAGAGAAACAAGGAGAATGAGCCTGCACTGGTTAGAGCACATGAGGCTATTCAGTCTCAAAATCAGCTGCTCCTGGCCTCCACTGTGAAGATAAAGGAGTTAGAGTAGAAGAATAAAAGGTTATGTTGAGATTGAAAGGAAAAAGGAGGAGACGCTGAAGATTAAAGGAGATGGAGACAATGATGACGATGATGATGATTCGAGTGATGATGAATATGATGATGAGAATGATGAGAAGGAGCCTGATGAGACTGTAGAAGAGAAAGAGAAGGATGACGATGATGAGGAAGACGAACCAGAGGATACGGGGAAGGCGTCAGCATCAAATCAATCGCATAAGGAGAGGCGAACAAAGAAAAACCAGGATCAAGGAGCTTCATCCTCAGCTCCTCAAGATAAAGAGCCTCAAGACAAAGATTCAAGTAATGATTAAGAGTGTTTATGTAACTTGAAATATTTTGTATTAAAAAGTGTATTAAATTAATGAAAATAAAGTTGAATTATGTATAATGCCTTGATGTTCATTAATCTTTGCTTTTGCTTTGTTGATCATTCCATTTAGCAGATAAAACTCTACAAGTCGATGAATACTATGTCGCTCTCCTTCAGCAAATCAATACTCAGTTCACTATGATTCTTGATTTGCAGGGGAGAAGATCTGTGAGTTATGCACCAGAAGAGGGGGAGATCATCCATGATTTATCAGACTAACAGCTTGCAGAGATGTTTAGACTGAACCCTGATAATATTGTTAGAGATGCTCCGGAGGTTGATATTATTAGTAATGAGGAACTACAAGGTATAGACGATGTAGAGATTGAGGATGTCACATCTGAGTACTATCCACATTACACAAATGATGATGGAGATATTTTACTAGACTTGGGTGAAACCTTTGTTAGTGGAGCATTTGACAAGGTTGATGAGAAAGTCATAGAGAAAGAAGCTGCAGAAAGTAAAGCTCAAGCTGATGATGTTGATGTGCAGCAAAGGAACGCTGAATGGGTTGCATGTCTAGCTGAGATGAAAAATCAGAGAGAGCCTCCAAAGCAAAATACCTACACCAAGCTGTATAAAGTTAAGAGACATTAGAAAGTATCAGGAAAAAATATCAGCTGGGCCTATTTTGAGGATTTAAATGTTTATGCTGTCAAAAGGGAGAAAGGGATTGAGTATTGTAGACATCCACATGATCTGAAAACCCTCCCAGGCTTTAAGCTAAACAGACTTGCATGCCTAAACCTGCTGTATGCAAACCCAGGAAAGATGTCGGGTTGGTTTGAAAAGGCACTGAAGAAAGAGTACCACACGAGATGGGTGAACTTCAAACCTCAACAACCGAGAAGGTTTGTTAGCAAAACTAAAGTTGATCCTATCTCTGGTAGACAAAAGGTGGTGTTGAAATGGAGACCTCCAAGAACAATGTTAAAGATTCCATTGAGGGAAATGCGAGAGGACTTCACACCTTATTTTAAATAGTGGTTCTATGATTGGAAAATGGGCGAAGCGATGATTGTACTTAACCGGAAGGGAAAGATTGAGACTATTAGGGTGTTTGACCCGATGTGACTTACCAACTTGTCTGTAGATGATGTCTATACTCTATACAAGTGGACATTATTCTATGATACACAAGATATTGTACAAGCTCTATAATTTTAGCACATGATCAGACTCTATTTTGCATTTGAGAGTCATGTTGGAGTCTCAAAAGAGGAGAAGTACAAGAAGTTTGAAGAGCATGTGAAGAATTTTTTACAATAGAGTAAACTAGGTCCAAGGGGAAGTTTGTCGATACATGATATCCCTAGTTTATTGTACTTAAACGTTTATATCTTTCATCTCTTACGTATGTGTAATACAAGGGTATTATTGTAATATGATATATGTTTGGATGTATATTTACTATTGATTATATTGTATGCTTATAATATTTATTACTACACGCTTGACTAAATATTATATATAGGTTTGTAGTAGTTATTCGTAGTTGATTATATTGTATTCTTATAATGTTTATTACTACACGCTTGACTAAACATTATATATAGGTTTGTGGTAGTTATTCGTAGTTCTGAGTTAGTAATGATTTAGAAATGTGTTTGACTTAGTCTTGTGGTTATTCATGCTAATGGACCATGCTTATAGACCAGTTGCACGACTGAACGAGGTGACTGGATCAGTCATACGATTGAGTCATAAGACTGGCTCAGTTGCACGACTGAACCAGGTGACTGGATCAGTCGTACGACTGAGTCATAAGACTGGCTCAGTCGCAAGACTGAACCATTCATAGAGTTCATTCGTGCATATGAATCAATCGCTTGACTCAGTCGCGCGACTGAACCATGCTAATGGCTCAGTTGTACGACTGTACACTGCAACCTATAAATATCACGTAATTCGTGGAAAAACAGAACTCTTCGAATATCATAATAGCCTAGTCGTCCAGAGCGTCCTAGTTCGTCCATCTAACTTCATAGTTCGTCCCTGATTGATTTCTAATCGTTCTTAACGTTGTTAAATCGTTAGATCGATCAGGGTTTACGTCCTCACTGATTGGATCGCCAATCAAATAGGATTCCGCACTATTTTCATGTTGAATTAGTTAGTACTCCGTATGTACACGGTCCTAACACTTACAAAACATATAAAAATAAAAAAGATTGTTTTGTTCATAAGTTTTTGCTTTATATAGCTTTTTTTCATTAGGAAATGATAGTACACTATGACTTTGTTTACTTTCCTGATTATAACTCATAGCAAAGACTGATTAGAAGTGATTTGATATATGAGTAGGTTCAGCTTGAGTGGAATATCAACCTATTCATACTTAACATACTGACTAGATGATTAAATATGGTCAATTCTATTTTGATGAACAAGTAAGTGAGTCTTATCAGGATGTGATCAATTTACTCACCTAAACACAATAAGAGTTGGGGAACCATGCATTCCTCTCGAGCTGGGCTCTCGCTTTTCCAGAATATCTTTCTTTGCCAATCATATACTCTCTATTTTGCGTAAGCAAATACCTGAGCTTATGATCACCTTTGGTTTACAAAAGTAAACACATAGTGAGTTGATAATGATCATCATCATCCCTCTATTTTATATCAACAAAGACCTGGGTTGTAGGCACCTCTGTTTTACGTAAGTAAAGAACTGGTGACCTGATGATGATCATCTGCAAGCTCTAAAAGAATCGAATATGATCAACTGTATATTAACTTAAAGAGCTTATCAATCAGTCAGCATTAATAAGATTTCATAAAAATCTTAAGATAGAGTTTATGTTATAAGGAACATAGTTTCTTCTCATCCAGCTCCTCGCGAAACCGAGGGGCCACCATGGCTCCTCTCTTCTCAAGAATCCATACATCCCTTATCAGTGTATGGACAGCTATCTCTCGAGCACAGGTTTAGGTTCGGCCTCAATGGGAAAATAAAATGGAGCACCTAACAACGCATCTTCACAGACCAAGAACTACGAGATCACCCCTTTCATTTTGGGGTGACGGATTAGTGATTGCCCTTCTCCGACCCCCATCTATCCTCCTGAGGAGAAGTTTGGTTTCAAACCCCGGTTCGATATAAGGAACATAGTTTTAAAGTCTGAAAAAGTCATAAGTTGATTCATTAATGAAGGACAAACTCTAATGTGATTTGAATATGGAGTCCATTTTTATCTATCTTTAATCAACATCTAAACATGATAATCAGCATGGCATGTTGAACATATACTCTTGACTGAATTTAAGTGGATCAACATACTTGCAATCGCCAGTAGATCTATGTCTATAAATATTTAACAAAAATGCATCAGGAAGTTGCTTAGTGTCATAGTATGATCCCATATTATGAATTAAATACTTGTATATATCTTTAATTTATGTTTAATCTTCGTTAGTTTAAATAACATGGACAGATCAGTGCATTCCATGCTATTCTCTACATAAATTTCTGATAAATTCATAAGTTCATGATTAATCGTAAATTTAGGGGGAGTAGTAATCAGCATTAAAACTGAGTTTATCATAATTTAAATGAAGAAAATTAAAACTTGAGCACTAACTTGGCTGCAGAATATCTAAAATTCTTAATCAAATCAATTTCTTGCACAAATTGCCATGAAACAAGGCCAACAACGTCCACCAACAACAATGATCCTAACCTAATTTTAGAATCATACAAACAAATAGGTGACAAACTGTTCTTCAGCAGAACTACAGTGTAAATTTTGCATTTCCGCAAAAGCTACAGTGTAAAATTTGCACTTCAGTAGAAGTCATAGTGTGACTTAAATCAACAAGGTTAAATTTGACCTTTTGTAGATTGGTAATCTGCGGATAGGTTGATGTTTAACAAGTATAATATTTTTCATGGGTTGGTAACCTATGAAAAACAAAATTATACTTCCGTAGATTTAAATCAGTAAAGTTAGTTTTCCAGAGATATTTAGTCTTCGTAGATGTTCTACGGAAGAATTAACTTCCTATGGAAGAATTAATAACTATGGAACAATAACTAACCACGGAAGGGTAATACGGATTGAGGGTCCTACAATATTAAATAGGTTTTTATATATTCTGAAGTGTGTAGAAATGATAAGCTTTACCGTTGTCATTTTCCATTCACTTTTTTAGAACACTTTTTAGATCTAGAAAAACGTTCTTCATACCTTAAACCCTGTGAAGTCACTGGATCGATGAACATCCGAGCATGTTCTTGACGAAAGGTGATAAACCAAAAGACAAACAATAGTACGAACAATAATCGAATGATTTTATTGATAAAACATAACGATTTTAAGCTCGTTACAACTTAAGAATCAAGACTTTTGGCAAGGGGAGATCGAGCATGATCTCCCCTCTCATCCGGCAGCACCTGGGCGCCAGGAACCCTATCAAAAACCCTTTTGTTTCTACACATTGAAACTGGTATATATAGGCCTCGGCCCATATTAGATGCGACTGGGCCCATTCGTACGATTGGACCATGCTTATGGTTCAATCGTACGACTGGACCATGCGTATGGTTCAATCGTACGACTGGACCATCCTTATGGTTCAGTCTTACGAATGTCCCAATCGCATCTCTCAGTCGCACGACTGGTCCATTAGCATGGCTCAGTCGTACGACTGAGTTTCATTCGCATATGCTCCTGCGAATGACCCAGTTTCATGTGTTTACAAGGTGTATAACATTAAGCCTAGACTATTCGTCAAGCGACGGACACACTATATATGACTATATATGCTCCAACAAATTCCCCCTTGGACGTTGCTTGCGAATAGTAGATAACACCTCTTATAATCTTCAGTCAATCTTTGCTCTGGTTTCCAATAGAATCAAACGAACAACCATATTAGCCAACATTGCTGATCCGTCAGGTTACCACAATATCCCTAAAAATGATGTTAGGCACAATAGCTTTCGTTTACTTTGCAGAACACCATTATAGCAGTAAGATTCCCCAAATGACTGATTTTTCCAGATAATGACATGACCAGTTTTCCATTGCTTCAATCTTCACACAGTCTAACCTGTTTAACATTTCCAACTGTAGAAATTCCCCCTCACGTTCAGCATATCCCAATATATATACATTGTGCTCTCCTGTCGTCTTCATACGATGTATTGGGCAAAAGGTTAAAGGTTCCAATCCACAGCTGACAATATCAAACAAATCAGCATGCACGAAGATTCATCATCAGAAACCTGCTCACATCATCACTTTCTGATTGCGTCTTTAATTTCTTTATACATGGATTCCCCCTATGAATGATAATCCTCTCTGTGCGGATAAATATAACTTGATTGGCCCATAAATAGTCAGATGCTCCTGACTACCCCACAAAATCAGCACCGACAGCTGATATCTTCTCTTCTCTCTTTCGTGTTCTAACAACATTCACCTATTCTGGAAGTCCAACGAATAATGGGGTATCCATCAAACTTGTTTGACATAAGAAACTCAGGGTGAATGCGCTTTGCTCATCCTCAACTCTGGCATAGACTCTCCAAGAAAATCTTCACTATTGACCCGAACATTAACCGAAAATGACCCGATAATTTTCCCAAAAAAAAATTATTTTACCAGACTTTTTCAGAAGGCTTCCCGACTGATAAAAATGGTTTAGGGAAAAATTCATGCAAGAAGCTGTTCCAGACTCTTTTTTTTTGGTCTGGTACACAGCTCATTCGTGCAACTTGAACAGATAAATGAAGACATACGTACGAATGGGTGATTCGTGCGAATGGATACCCCGAATGGGTTAGTCGTGCGAATGAAGTACACGAAAGGGTCTGTCGTACGAATGAATGTTCATTCGTACGAATGGACATACGACTGGGTTAGTCGTAAGAATGGACCATACGAATGGTTCAGTCGTGCGAAAGAGGCCCAGTCGCATGGCCCAATCGAATGAACGGGTCTGAACGCAGAAAACCAGATCTGCAGCCGCCACAAGGCTGAAAAACCCTAATCCGATGATTTGGACGAGATACAACACAAAATTTGTATCACTGGATTCGTTTTTATGATCTGAAGAAGATTCCGAGTCCGGTTTTAACAAACAAACATCACACGCAATGAGATTTGAGCAAAACAAGATGAACACGAAGAACACGAAGTGGGTTTAACGTCAAAGAACTGAACTTTGATCCAGAAATCAAGAGCTCGGGTTGCTAGAATAATTGTTAGATCATTCCAGCAGTAACCGGCTATGATACCAATTGTGAAGTCACTGGATCGATGAACATCCGAGCATGTTCTTGACGGAAAGTGATAAACCAAAAGACAAACAATAGTACGAACAATAATCGAATGATTTTATTGATAAAACATAACGATTTTAAGCTCGTTACAACTTAAGAATCAAGACTTTTGGCAAGGGGAGATCGAGCATGATCTCCCCTCTCATCCGGCAGCACCTGGGCGCCAGGAATCCTATCAAAAACCCTTTTGTTTCTACACATTGAAACTGGTATATATAGGCCTCGGCCCATATTAGATGCGACTGGGCCCATTCGTACGATTGGACCATGCGTATGGTTCAATCGTACGACTGGACCATGTGTATGGTTCAATCGTACGACTGGACCATTCTTATGGTTCAGTCTTACGAATGTTCCAATCGCATCTCTCAGTCGCACGACTGGTCCATTAGCTGGCTCAGTCGTACGACTGAGTCTCATTCGCATATGCTCCTGCGAATGACCCAGTTTCATGTGTTTACAAGGTGTATAACATTAAGCCTAGACTATTCATCAAGCGACGGACACACTATATATGACTATATATGCTCCAACAAATTCCCCCTTGGACGTTGCTTGCGAATAGTTGATAACACCTCTTATAATCTTCAGTCAATCTTTGCTCTGGTTTCCAATAGAATCAAACGAACAACCATATTAGCCAACATTGCCGATCCGTCAGGTTACCACAATATCCCTGAAAATGAATTTAGGCACAATAGCTTTCGTTTACTTTGCAGAACACCATCATAGCAGTAAGATTCCCCAAATGACTGATTTTTCCAGATAATGACATGACCAATTTTCCATTGCTTCAATCTTCACACAGTCTAACCTGTTTAACATTTCCAACTATAGAAATTCCCCCTCACGTTCAGCGTATCCCAATATATATACATTGTGCTCTCCTGTCGTCATCATACGATGTATTGGGCAAAAGGTTGAAGGTTTCAATCCACAGCTGACAATATCAAACAAATCAGCATGCACGAAGATTCATCATCAGAAACCTGCTCACATCATCACTTTCTGATTGCGTCTTCAATTTCTTTATACATGGATTCCCCCTAAGAATGAGAATCCTCTCTGTGCGGATAAATATAACTTGATTGGCCCATAAATAGTCAGATGCTTCTGACTACCCCACAAAATCAGCACCGACAGCTGACATCTTCTCTTCTCTCTTTCGTGTTCTAACAATATTCACCTATTCTGGAAGTCCAACGAATAATGGGGTATCCATCGAACTTGATTGACATAAGAAACTCAGGGTGAATGCGCTTTGCTCATCCTCAACTCTGGCATAGACTCTCCAAGGAAATCTTCACTATTGACCCGAACATGAACCGAAAATGACCTGATAATTTTCCCAAAAAAAATTTATTTTACCAGACTTTTTCAGAAGGCTTCCCGACTGATAAAAATGGTTTAGGGAAAAATTCGTGCAAGAAGCTATTCCAGACTCTTTTTTTTTTGGTCTGGTACACAGCTCATTCGTGCAACTTGAACAGATAAATGAAGACATACGTACGAATGGGTGATTCGTGCGAATGGATACTCCGAATGGGTCAGTCGTGCGAATGAAGTACACGAAAGGGTCAGTCGTGCGAATGAATGTTCATTTGTACGAATGGACATACGACTGGGTTAGTCGTACGAATGGACCATACGAATGGTTCAGTCGTGCGAATGAGGCCCAGTCGCATGGCCCAATCGCATGAACGGGTCTGAACGCAGAACACCAGATCTGCAGCCGCCACAAGGCTGAAAAACCCTAATCCGATGATTTGGACGAGATACAACACAAAATTTGTATCACTGGATTCGTTTTTATGATCTGAAGAAGATTCCGAGTCCGGTTTTAACAAACAAACATCACACGCAATGAGATTTGAGCAGAACAAGATGAACACGAAGAACACGAAGTGGTTTTAACGTCAAAGAACTAAACTTTGATCCAGAAATCAAGAGCTCGGGTTGCTAGAATGATTATTAGATCATTCCAGCAGTAACCGGCTCTGATACCAATTGTGAAGTCACTGGATCGATGAACATCCGAGCATGTTCTTGACGGAAGGTGATAACCAAAAGACAAACAATAGTACGAACAATAATCGAATGATTTTATTGATAAAACATAACGATTTTAAGCTCGTTACAACTTAAGAATCAAGACTTTTGGTAAGGGGAGATCGAGCATGATCTCCCCTCTCATCCAGCAGCACCTGGGTGCCAGGAACCCTATCAAAAACCCTTTTGTTTCTACACATTGAAACTGGTATATATAGGCCTCGGCCCATATTAGATGTGACTGGGCTCATTCGTACGATTGGACCATGCGTATGGTTCAATCGTACGACTGGACCATGCGTATGGTTCAATCGTACGACTGGACCATGCGTATGGTTCAATCGTACGACTGGACCATTCTTATGGTTCAGTCTTACGAATGTCCTAATCGCATCTCTCAGTCGCACGACTGGTCCATTAGCATGGCTCAGTCGTACGACTGAGTCTCATTCGCATATGCTCCTGCGAATGACTCAGTTTCATGTGTTTACAAGGTGTATAACATTAAGCCTAGACTATTCGTCAAGCGACGGACACGCTATATATGACTATATATGCTCCAACAAACCCACTGTCCGCTAACATTCAAACTACCCACGGGTAACAACAAATCATATTGATTCTTGATTTTAGTTTATCATCCGAACTGCATTATCAAGGTAAATCATATGATAAAACAACATAAATCAACTAATTGATTCTTCAAAATATCACCGAAACTTTTCTATTTCTTATGATTAAAGTTTGAATCATCATTGTGTTCTAATCTTCTTATATTCTGCGCAGATGGCAAATAGATTTGCCAAGGAACATAACGTCTATGCGTTCCTCAATCATGAAGACCCATAGTTGAAGGATACAAAGACATCATAAAGTATTTACGGAGGTCGAGGCTATTCTAACGCACTATCTACTGAACCAATAATCTATCAATAGCACATAATAGATTTTTCGAATACAGTGAGGATAGAAGAAGGAAATGACATGGTGATTTAGTCAACAATCAGAAATGAAGAGATAAGGATTGATAAAAAACTATCAGAAGGGTTCTTGACTTAGGTGACCAAGAAGAAGGACACCATGATGTCTTTGAGCATGAATATATAGAGAGGATTTTTTATCTGATGGGGTATGACGGTGGCTATCAGAATGGAGAAGTCAAGAAGGGGAGATTATACAAACCCTACAGATTCCTATGTCATACTTACCTGAAGTGCATGTCCAACAGGAAGTCTGGTTTGGATAGATTCTCAAGACATATATCCTCTAGAATAATTGGCATATTTGAGGGTAGGAAATACAACTATGAATAATACATCTTTGGATGCTTATGTGATCAAATCATATTACATAAAGCAAACAAAATGTACATGTACCCTCTGTTCATTCAACTAATAATCAATGATGTCTTGCGTAGAATAGAAAAGGAAGAAGATATCTTTCTGCAAGCAGATCTGGGAAGGTCTGTATTGAGCAAAATTAGTGAGGGATGTGAAGGTGCAGACATGCCTATCTTTGCTCATGTCATAGATGAAAATGCAGATATCCTACCAGTACTTGTTTATGATTATCAACAACAAGAAGAAGAACAAGCTGAAACCCCTGCACCAACTGAGCAAGCATCTTACTCTTCACCACCATCTCATACTCACCAATCATTACCACCATCTCCTACTCACCACAAACCATTATCTCTAGCCCAAGCCCACTCACCATCAAGTCAACATACAGAACCAATTTTACCTTCCTAATCACCAACTTCAATAAACACTGCTGCCACTGAACCTATTTCATCAGCCAGTGAATACACCCAACCTATTTCACTCTCCTCATCTCAATCATATCCAAACACTGTAACAAAACAACCCCTATCACTAAATATCAATCTCCCATCTCCTCATTAAGAACAACCACAAATCCCAATCTCCTCATTCATTGAAGCAATATCAACCACAACAAGCCCTATTCCCACTGAAGTGATTAACTTTGTAGAAGATCATGATGATGTTCAAGTAAAGGTAACAGAAGAAGTATGCTTAGAGGTTGAGGGGGAGAAAGACCAAGAAGTAGAACAAGATCAAACTGAGAGTATAGATGAGTTTGTTGACATTGTAGCCTATCATGAGGATGACATGAAAAAAGAAGAAATTAATGTTAGCAAAAGTTTTCTTGTTACTAATTATAACAATGTCATCCTCAAAACAAACAAAAGATTAGAGTGATTAAGAGAATTGAAGGGGATTTTGAAAGAAAAGAATGAGAATCTAGCCTAACAAGAAGTTGCACTCAAAAGATTGAGAGAAGATGCAGTAACAAATAATGAAGTGATTGATGCTCTGCACCAGTTGGTGAGAGAGATAAAAGAAACAGTTGAACAAGAAAAAAGAAAAGGAGCAGCTTGTTGCAGAAATAAAGAAAGCAAAAACTACCATCACTGAGCAAGCTGGTCTTCTGAAATTAAAAGATTAGGAGATTGATGCATTAAAGATGAAGATAGTTGTTCTTGAATCATCAACTCATCAATAATCAACAACAAAAACTGCTCAAAGTTCACAATAAATGATTCATTCCTGCCGAAAAAGGAAGTACTTAGGGAAGATTCAAAACGAAGTCATTGAAGTTCAAGTTAACAAGTCATACACTAAAGTGATGTCATAAAGTCAACTTCTGCGTACGAGTTCGCTTTAGTTAGAGAACATCACATCAAGATATTCTCTGAGAAACTTTCTTACCATGATAAAAAAAGTTACTATTACCCTAATAGTAAAAAAACTAAGCCTATAAACACGAGGCATAGGTGCACACTTTTAGGTACTGATTGCTACGGATTGATACCAATCATAACCTAACAACAAACCCTAGCAACCCTAACAGCAACCACAACAATATACATAAAATCATCATCATTAGAATCCTAGCAATCAATTATAGCAATCATTCAATCATTATTTATTCAATTGTAATCATTAATCAGTATTAATGGAAAACTTTTGAATCAAACGTGTTTGTTCATTTATTACGTTCATCAATTTTACATTTGTAAGAATTGTTCTTCATTGATTCATATTACGATTGTTATTCCATCATCAATCAATTAAACAACGCGTAGTGATAATTTCACGATCACTATTTGTACAATCTAACATGATAATTTCCTGTTCGATCCTTGGATTCACAGTTTTTGAATTCCTTTCTTACTGATTTTTTTTATAAAAATCATGTGTTCATGAGGTTTTATGAATAACTTGGATGATTAATCTTAAAGGGTTGGTTATATGTGTTAGTTAAACACATATACACTTCCTATCTTGTTAGTTTGTGAATTTAAGAATCAAACCTTGATTGATGATGAAAGAAAACTAAGGAAACTATTAGCTTGATCCTTGAAAGTCCACCTGATAAGAGAGCTCTTGAACCTTGGAAAGTTTATCACAATTAGTTGGAGATTACTTGTTTCATGATGTTCTTGAGGATGATAATTGGTTGGTGAACAAGAGCTGATGATGTTGGTTGTATTATGTGGAAACCGAGAGCAATAAGGTGATGATGATGATTCGTGAACTGAGTGCAAGATGGTGACGGTGGTGGCTTGAGAACCGAGAGCAAGAAGGTGGTGGTGGCTTGGGAACCAAGAAAGAGAGAGAGAGCCGAGAGAGTGATCAAATTGGTTGTGATTTTGGTGGGTTGTGGTTGTGGTGTTTTGGGTTCCATCAACCTAAGGTTTGTAAAGAAGTGGAGTAGTCATCATTAACTCTAGTGTTTAGAGTGATGAGGGGTGGATTGTAGCTAGGATTAGTGGTTCATTAGTATGGCGAGCTGGCATGCTATGAGAGTGATTAGTGTCATGGTGCTAGGTGGCGGATTTGGGAAAGGATTAGGGTCAATGGTTGTGGCTAGGTGGCGCTCTAAGATGTTAATGACCTACTTAGTTATTAAGCTAGGATTAGTTAGTAGTTTAGGTGTTTAATCGGTTAGTTAGTGTCCTAATTAACCGATATTAGGGTTAAGGTTGTGTTTTAGTTAGTGTTTTAAGTGTTTGAGATTTGTTTGGTTTTGGTTTCTGATATAAAATTTCTAGATGTTAACTTGTTTGGTAATGCTTGATTAAGTTTTGATCTTAATTCATTACATACAAATGAAAATATTTATCATTCAGGTAACTAGTCATATAATCTTATAATTCGGTAACTTGACATGTATGATTCAATAATCACAAAGTTCATATGAGAAGAATACATGCACATGTAAACATTTATGCATGCATGCATGTGCAGGATCGGTTACGGGTGGTTTTTCTCTCAACTCACTGTGAATCAACACTCAGCAAGCAATCTTATGAAGAGTTGATCACAATATAACAAGTAGCAAGCAGTAAGAAAATTTAACACAACAAGTAAATTTTCAAGGTACTTTTATATATTGCTTCTCAACTCAAAGGATTACAAGACACTTGGACTCAAATCGCTTATCTAAAGAGTTACAGGGAGAAGATATATATAATACTACCTACAGCCGGATATACTTTGATACCAGCTGGACACCTCTAACCTTACATCTATACTACAAGACTCTAGGTGAGGTCTTTCAGACATTTTGTCTGAGAGTTGGTAGTCAGGACATGTCCCTGACTTACCTTTTGTCACCAACTAAAGTTGGTAACATGTACTATCATAAAAGGTGAACAGTAGAATAAAGTATGGTCAACAACATGGCTCTTTAGGAAGATGCCATGCTGTATCAGAGGTCTGCAGCGGACTGTCAGGGACCATACTTTTATCTGCTGGACATAGCAATGTCTTCCGAAGGATAAAGTACTTCGGAAGAATGACTTCTTCCGAAGGCACTTATTCTTCGGAAGACTGCTTCTTCCGAGGCTTGGAGTCTTCTTTGTCTTCGGAAGCAGACTTTGTCTTCAGCTCTTTCATCAGACTTTGTCTTCGGAAGCTCAGACTTTGTCTTCAGCTCTTTCATCAGACTTTGTCTTCGGAAGCTCAGACTTTGTCTTCGGAAGCTCTTTCAGACTTTGTCTTCGGAAGCTCATTCAGACTTTTTCTTCGAAGCTCTTTCAGACTTTGTCTTCGGAAGCTCTTTCAGACTTTGTCTTCGGAAGCTCTTTCAGACTTTGTCTTCGGAAGCTCTTTCAGACTTTGTCTTCGGAAGCTCTTTCAGACTTTCGGAAGATCTCTTCTCAGCTTCGGAAGCCTTTGAATGTAGTACCAAAAATTGACTATGTGAAGCAGTTTTGGTTGCACCAGCCTTATCATGATCCAACAAACTCCCCCTAGGCTGATGCTACCAAAACTTCACTTCTCTCTTCTTCTCAAAGCTCTCAGCACCAAGGAAAGCAAGTGTTTGTCAGTATCTTCATTCTTTCCTGCTGTGGTGCTGAGAATCTTGTACAGATCCTTGGTGGACAGAACCTCCACTCTGTCACCTTGGATTGTGTGTACCCCTCTGTTGTGGCCCTCTGAAAAGAGTTAGTTGATGGGAAGTATAGTCATATTCCCATCGAACTATCGGTTCCAATTCAGGACCTTCCACCATTTGTAGAAAGGCTGTGCCTTTGGTGGTTGGTCTTTCCTTGTCTTCCTCTCTTTTCAGCTTCAACTCTTCTTCAATCTTGGCTCTTCTACTTCGTTCAGCCAAGTGGAGACCACTGATATGGTTTCTGATGTGTGCAGCAGTCTCAGAGTTGGAGGGATTGGAGAATGGCTTCTCTGCAAGCTCAGCAAGATCAAATCTGCTGAGATGCAGTAGAGAAGTGGCATTGAGCCTGTTTGTTTCACCATTCTCCCTTTCCACAACAAAGTTGTGAGAAGGTTCATCGAACCTCCACTGGATTATAGCATTTCTAGGTCCAAGAGATTGACCAGAAATCCTGTCCTCTTTCTAGTATCCAGCAGAGTCACCAGTCTCCTTCTTAGTCTCTTCTCCTCAGCATTGAGGATATCGGAGTTGAGACCAAGACGTCTTGCAGCCTGGCCCAAGGTGTCTCTAGGCAACTCAAGAAATTGGCCTAGGGTGAGGGAGCTTGAAGAGTTATCAACATAGGTGATGTTGATAAGCTCTCCCTCACAGGAGATGCTGCTCAAAGTAGTGCAGTTGATGAGCCTCGTCTTGAACTCCTTTATCTCCTCAAAGGAGAGATGTTGAGGAGGCTGAGGGGATGGTCTTGGTTGTTGTTGGGTAGGCTTAGGTTTAGTGGTTTGGGTTGAGTCTTGGGTTTTAGGATAGGTAGTTTGGGTGGTTGAGGTGATGTGGTAGGTTTAGGTAGAGTTGTGGGTTGAGGGGTGAAGGTTTCATCAGTGGGTTCTGTTTTAATGGGAAAAGGGGTTGGTTCTGGTGTGGTTGTGGCTGTGGTTGAGAGGCTGGGGTGAAGACCATTCCTTTCATCCTCCTATACATCTCCTTCCTTTTCCCCAACCGGATATCAGCTTTAATTTCACTGACTATCCGCTGGAGTGTCCTTTCGGACATAGGTCCCACCTGCCTACCAGAGAAGCCATGAGCCCGGAGATAGTCCTTCATCCAGGCTTTGTCAGTTGACTTCTTGGTGGCAGTGACCTCCTTCTCTTCTTCCCTCTTCCTCTTCACCTTCAACTTCTCCCTAGCAGCCTTCTTCATTTCCTTCTCCATTTGATCCTGCTCTTTATTGTGGAGCAGCAGGATCATGTCATTGTCATGTGGAGACAGTTCAGGAAGACTGAAGCCTCTTGAGAGTAGGAATTTGATCCTATCCTCTCTCAGCTTCAGGGCTGCCTCCCTCTGCTCTTCTTCTTCCTTCTCCAAGGCCAACCTGGCTTCCCTTTCTTGTTGTAGCCTGGTTGACCTCTCCAAAGTCACCAACTCCTCTAGTGGTAGCAGGAGTATCTCCTCATTGACAGCTCCTAGACTGATGAGCTGGTCAATGAGTGATGTTCTTCTCTTTAGGTTGATTTCTTCCTGATTGGCTGCAGCTGCCTTAGAACTAGCAGCTAGCAGCTTTTCAGTAGGAAACCTACCTTTCTTTTTGGCCTTCTCAATCCTCTCCTCCTCCTGAAGCTCTTCCGCAGTCAATTTCCTCTTTCCTTTGTCTTTAGCAGTGCTTGACTGTGGTGGTTCTTGGATGGAGGGTTGTGATTGAGAGAGAAGTTCAGCTGTTGCTTGGGTTGGAGGAATTTCAAAAGTGTCCTCCCTGCTCACCTCAGATGCAATGACATCTGTGATGGTCAGTTCCTCAGACATCTGAAATAAACCTTCCGCAGCTTCTATTTCAGCCTCGGAAGACTTGTCTTGTTCTTCCGATGCTTCCATGTAAGCTTCGGAAGCTTCAGCTAGAGCTTCGGAAGATGAGACTGCTGCAAGTTCTGTCCCATCTGTTTCAGTTGCTGGGCCATCAGTCCCCATTTCCCCTTCGAAGCTAATCTCAGGTTCCATGAAGACCTTAGGTTGACCAACTTCCTCCACATGGTAGAAGGTGCAGTCAGTCTTTAAAGCTCCTCAGCCCCAAAGTATGCAAGTGTGGTGTCGGGGCTGGGCTGTTCTAGGGATGATCTCAATACAAACTTTGTGAAAAGTCTGTAGAGATCTTGAAGCATCCTTGAGTCAATCTCCAGAAAGGATTGAGATGACTCAGGTAGTGTAATGATTTGGGAAGAAATGAATTTGGTCTGTGGTTCCTGTGGTGTTTGTCTCTGAACTTTCTCCCCCTTTTGGTAGCATCATCTTGAGAGCTAGATGAGCTAGAGGAAGAAGTCATTGAGACCTGAATTGGTACATGCCTAACAGACCTCTCCGTCTGTTTCTCAGCTAGTTTAGCCTTGAGGTTGTTAATCTCAAGTTGCTGAGTGGCAGTCCTTGATTCTAAGATCCTCACCTGTGATTCCAGGTTGGAGACCTTAGAAAGCAAGTACTGAAGTGTTAGTTGCATACTTCCCTCATCTTCATGAGAAGAATCATGGGGAGATGAGATAACATACCTAGTATGCTCACTCTCACCACCAGATGTGGCTTCTTGGCACCCTGGTTTCCTTTGCTCATAGTCATCTCTTTCAGAGATGTCAATGGGCAAAGTTGCCGTAGACTCAGTCCTAATTATGTTACCACTGTCCTGAGAGCTCAATGAGAGACTCTGAGTAGTGGCAGCTGAGCCTACATGAGTCCCCTCCACATCAGTGGGACTCACCTCAGTAGCTGGCTTCTGATGGGGGCTAGAGACAAGGGATCCCTCTTGGCTCCGTTGATCTTTCAGTGGGTGTTGTAGATCAAGTTCATGGCCATGGAGAGATGTAATCTCTTCATCAGTTCGGAGTAAAAGGTCAGTGAAAGAGAGGGTGGTTAGTCCTACTGACCCGGGACCTTGATCAATGTCCACAGGCATTGAGCCTATGGTGGGGCTGTCCCCAGAAGGCTGCACAGGGGAGTGTAGAGACTCACCTTGTGGGCTTAAGGCTTAGGGTTCGGGCTCAGGGGTTTGAGACTGAGGAGGCTCAAAACCCACATTGAGGTCAATGTGAAGGATGGTGTGACCTCGGACTGAGTGGGAGCCCATGATTCCACTCTAGTCCTTTGGTGTGAACAGAAGGAGCTTGTTCAATCAGAGTAGATTGAACAAGGGTTCGTTTGGGGCGTCTCTGATATGTAGCTTTGATGGGTAAAGAAGGTTTTGGTATTGTGGTGGATGTTGCTGGTGTGGGTTCATCACCTGTGGGGATAACAGGGATGTCACCAGGAGCTATGCGCTCAGTCATCTCTGGAGGTAAAGGAGTGTACCGTCCAGTGAAGTTGGTGGACATCTTCTTTAGTATCTTGAAGATGGTAGGCCTCATGTGTGGAACAGGAAGAGCAGCTGCGCAGAAAAGCTTGCTTGGTTCCATCTCACAGTTGATTATGTGTTGAAGAAATCGGGGATACATGAAGAATGTATCCCTGCTCAGATTGGCGATTAGGTTGTTCAACACAAATCGTGAGTAGTTGAATCTGAGGCCTCTCACCAACCTATGAACTAGGCATCCTAGTTCATATGGGATTTGATCCCAACCCCCTGATTTGTTGGAGAGGCAATGTAGGACAATGTGCAGCAGGAACTTCCAATGGTAAGAGAAGTTGAACTTGTATACTGTAGACCTGCTAACATCGCCTCCATATCCCATGAGATATAGGTGCCTTCTAAGTCTTCCTTGGGGAACTCAGTAGGAGCCCCTTCATCGTGAAGCTCGAGATGCTCCCTGATGAGCTGTTCATTGATGACCAACTCTTGGCCACAAACTCGGGTTCTCAGGACTCGAACCCCATTCAGTACTGCAGTTTCACCATTGCTCCAAAATTCTAACATATGGTTGGAGTATACGGTTGGGTTAACTGTGAGTGCAGTGAGGTATGTGGATTCGGTAAGAAAGGTGATGATTTGGGTGAAGTCGGCATCCCTTGACGAATCAAGTAATGCGACTTGGTTGTGCTGAGGGTTTAGCGCCATTGAGGAAAAGTTAAGCTTGAAATTTGGGTGAAATTGAGGGTTTGACAGTGAAGGAAACAGTTAGGGCTGTAAAGTGGTAAAAGAAGATGAAATTGATCGTCAAGATTATTTAAAAGGGGTGAATTGTGGTAGTGGTGGTAATAGGGTAACTGTTTGGGGTTACTGTGGTGGTATGGTGGTTTACGGCGGAGAAATGATAGTGGCGGCAAGGATAATTTTAAATAATCTGACCATCATGTACAAAATCTTTACTTTTTACAGAGTGGGGCCAAAAGATATCCGTTACATATAAAAACCTTTACTTCCGAGGGTAAAACATTTCCGAAGGTAATTTTTTTCCGAAGGCAATTTCTCTTCCGAAGCACGATATTGCTTCCGAAGGTAAAATTGTCCTTTGAAGGCACTTTATCTTCCGAAGCAAGGCATTGCTTCCGAAGGTAAAGTTGTCTTTCTGAATGGAGAGTCGTATAAGTTTCGGAAGTAGATCTGATGTAAAATCAATCGCTTCTTCCGAGACCAAAAACTCTTCCGAGAAGAAAATTTCCATTGAGGAATTTGGCTTCGGAAGATATTCAGGAATATCTTCCGAGAGTTAATTCCTCTTCGGAAGGAATTTACACTTGGAATAATTTAAAGATCTTTTGTAACTGGGCTTAAATTGTATTGACACAAGACTTTACACATTAAAAAGGTTTTCAAAAGAGGTAGTTATTCAATGCTTATCATCCCAATTGCTGATATGAGATACTTAAATCTTTGTTCATCAAATGCCTTTGTGAACAAATCAGCATATTGTTCATTTGAGTCAACTTTGATTAACTTTATCAGCTGTTTCTCATGAATATCTCTAAAGAAATGATACCTGATATCAATGTGTTTTGTCTTGGAGTGCTTCACTGGATTCTCAGTAATGGAGATAGCACTATTGTTGTCAATATGGATAGGAGTAGTCATGAAGTTGAATCCATAGTCTAACATCTGATTTTGAATCCATAGCAGTTGAGCACAGCAGCTAGCAGCAGCAATGTATTCAGCCTCAGCAGTTGATGTAGAGACACAGGATTGTTTCTTGCATTGCCATGAGATAATCCTTCCACCAAGAAATTGACATCCTCCTGATGTTGATTTCTTGTCAATGTTGCAGCCACCATAGTCACTGTCAGAGTATCCATAGAGATTGAAATCACTATTTCTTGGATACCAGAGACCTAGTTTAGGTGCTCCTTTAAGGTATCTGAGGATTCTCTTTGCAGCAGCTAGGTGAGACACCTTTGGAGCAGCCTAATATCTTGCACAAATGCATGTGGTAAACATGATATCGGTCTACTAGCAGTGAGATACATCAGAGAACCAATAATTGCTCTATACTGATGTTGATCAGTATCCTCCCCCTCAAGGTCAGGGCAAAGATTATGGTTTCTGGGTGTGGGTGTCTTGGCTGGTTTACAGTCCTTCATTTCAAATCTTTCTAAGATGTCTGAGATATACTTAGATTGACTTATGAAGAACCCTTCCTTCATCTGTTTCACTTGGATTCCAAGGAAAAAGTCCATTTTTCCCATGGAACTCATCTCAAACTTCTGCTTCATTATGCTTTCAAAGTCCTTGCACATTTGGTCGTTTGAAGAACCAAATATGATGTCATCAATATAGACTTGTACAAGCAAAATGTCTTCTCCACTCTTTCTGATGAAAAGAGTCTTGTCGATGGTACCTCTAGTGTATCCATTCTTCAGGAGAAACTGAGACAAGGTCTCATACCATAGCCTAGGTGCTTGGTGCAGCCCATATAGAGCTTTATCCAGTTTACACACATAGTTGGGGTGTTGTGGGTCTTCAAATCCTGGAGGTTGACATACATAGATTTCCCTATCTATATCCCCATATAGAAAAGCACACTTGACGTCAAGTTGGTAGACTGTGAAGTTCTTGGATACAGCATAAGCAAGGAAGATCCTAACTGCCTCAAGTCTTGCAACAGGTGCAAAGACATCAGTATAATCAATTCCTTCCTCCTGGGTGTACCCTTGAACTACTAGTCTTGCCTTGTTCTTGATAATCAAGCCTCTATCATCTTTCTTGTTTCTGAATACCCATTTAGTGCCTATGGGTACTTGACCAGATGGTAGTGGGCATAGATTCCAGACCTTTTGTCTTCTGAATTGAAGCAGCTCCTCCTGCATCGATTCAACCCAACTACTATCCTTTAAGGCATCTTCTACCTTCTTTGGTTCCATCTGAGACAGGAAGCATGAGTACAAGCAGACATTCCCATGATGAGTTTGTCCTCTTGTTCTCACACCCTCAGAGACATTCCCTATGATGTTCTCAGTTGGATGAGTGTTGTGAATCCTAAGACGAGGAATCACTTCCAGTTGCAGAGATAAGTCTAGATTAGACATATTCTGATCAGGAACTGGATCACTCTGTCCAACTGCTGTTTCAGAGTCATTCAATGAGGACTGATTGAATGATTGAGAAAAATCATCAATGGTTGGTTGTGAAGTAGTATTAACAGTTGCCTGTTCCTTCAGAATACCACTTCCCTCAACCTGGTGTTGTAGTGGATCACCTGAGGAACTTTGAGGTTGATCAAGTGATTCACTTGTTGAAGCTTCACTATTTCTGGAGATAGTTACACTGTCAGATCTTGAATAGTTGAAGCTTGTTGCCCTTCAGCTCTTGGAGAATTTGGAATAGGTCTGGGAAGCTCATATAGTTGACCTGCATCAGCATCAACATCACTTTGAGCACCTGTTCCAGCTGAAACATTCTCACAAGATGGTTTAGAATAGTTTGGAAACAATTCTAAATCAAAAATATACTCAGGTCCATTCCCCCTAACACAAGGAGTGTGCTCATTAACAACTATGTTGGATGACTCCTCAAATTGTTGATTCTTGATATTGTATACTCTATAAGCTTTGGAGCTAGAAGAGTATCCAATAAAGATAGCATCATCCGACTTCTCAGCAAACTTTGCCAAGTTGTCCTTTGTGTTAAGTATGGTACACCTGCAGCCAAAGGACCTTAGAAAGCCAATGAACGGTGGCCTCCTGTTCCATAACTCATAAGGGGTTTTTCCATGGGGCTTAACTACAAGAACCCTATTCTGTACATAGCATGCAGTGCTGACTGCCTCTGCCCAGAATGTTAGAGGCAGCTTTGAATCAGCTAACATGGTCCGAGCAGCCTCAATAAGTGTCATGTTCCTCCTCTCAGCAACATCGTTTTGTTGAGGAGTTCTGGGAGCACTGTATTGTCTGGCAATCCCTTTTGAGTCACAGAATGAGTCAAGAACAAAGTTCTTAAACTCAGTCCCTTGATCACTTCTAATGATCTTAACCTTATGATCAATTTGATTTTCTATTTTAAGAATAAAAGATTTTAAAGTTTCAGCAGTTTCATCTTTACTTCTTAAAAAGAATACCCATGTAAATCTTGTAAAATCATCAACGATCACAAGGCAGTATGATTTCCTTCTAATGCTCATTATACTTGTGGGACCAAAGAGATCCATGTGCAATAAGTGTAATGGAGTAGTGATAGAGTTAACACATTTGGATTTATGAGATGATCTGTGTTGTTTCCCTTTCAGGCATGCAACACAGTTATCTTTGCAGAAAAATTCCTTTTTAGGCAAACCATGTACCAAGTTATTTTTAGCCAATTTATTCATTGTTTTAAAATTCACATGGCACATGCGTTTATGCCATAGTGTTGACTCATCACTATCAGCTTTGTAAAGAAAGCATGATACTTCACCCATAGGAGAAGCATTGTTCATATCTAGCTTGTACATATCCCCTTTCCTGGGAGATCTGAGAAGCACCAATTCCGGAGGAATTGTCATCCCTGGTCTGAGGATAATGCACTCATGTTCTGTGAAAAGCATCTGATGCTTCTGGTCACAGAATTGAGAAACACTTAACAGATTGTGTTCAAGCTGTTTGACAAAGTGAACTTTGTCAATGTTTATTCTGCCATTGGATATACTTCCTCTGCCCGAAATATATCCTCCGGCCTCACCACCAAATTGGACAGGCCCTCCATCAAAGTTCTGGAATTGTTGAAGGAGAGATCTGTTCCCTGTCATGTGCCTGGAGCATCCACTATCTACAATCCAGATATTGTTGTTCTTGTCAAATGGATGTCCCTGCACATAAGATGAGATGATTAGTTTTGTTTGGAAGCCCAAGCCTTGCAGGTCTTGGGCTCTTCCAAAGATAGTGACATAATTGAACCAAAAGATATGCAATGGGGTTCAATAGAGGTCATTGTTGAAGAAGAGGTTTGGGCTGCAGCATCTTCCTTGATCTTCCAATCCATCCTTTGGTTGATCTTTGAGGATGAGCTTGTTGAAGCTTTTGCAGCATGGTCTTCTTCCGAAGCTTCTCTCTTTTCGGAAGAAGCCTTCACCACCTTTTCTTCCGAAGTAGTCTTCTTCTGAGATGGTTTCAAGGGAGCCTTCTTGTTCTTCCGAACCTTAGAAGGTTTGGCTTCCGAAGCCATTTTCCCTTCGGAAGAAGCAGTTTCTTCCGAAAGCTACTTGGCTTCCGAGACCAACTTTCCCTTTTTCATCATTTGGACCTTTTGAAGTGGTCCAACTGAGAAACCTTCTCTGACTCCTTCTTTTCTAACATTATTTGCATAATGTGTGCTTGCTGGATTGTAGTAACAATCTTTAGCCATATGGTTGTGCAGACCACACATTATGCATGCAATGTTAGTCTTCTAGGAACTTGCAGGTTGCTGTTTCTTGGGTTTCTTCTCTTCATCAGCAACTTTTCCTTTCAACTTCTGATCCTTCAGTAGGACAGGAGTGCTGGTACTACACTCCTTTCCTGAATCAGGAGTACCTACCACTTGAAATCCGGCAGAAATGAAGACACCCTTTTGCTTAGGGTCAAACTTAAGCTTGGACTCTGCAACCTTCTTGGCAGTCCTTCTAGCAGCTTTAGCTCTGCTTCTTCTTGCCTTGGTGGTCAGGATTTGGTCATCACAGGTGGAGATGGGTGTATCCTCCTGTTTCTCCCCTGTGGAGGCCACTATTTTTGCTTCATCCTCTAGTTCCAATGGAGAACGGTCAGCAGTTGGAACCTCTTGCTCTTCAGTACCACATCTAGGTAGTCTAATAGACTCATAAGAGTGTGGTGGAGCTATTTCACTGGTTCCCAACCCTTCTTTGTTTTGATAAAACATTTTGGAATGAGAGGTTGATGCAAGAATAGTTTGGAAGCTTTGCTTAGCAATAGCTTGCTTCCTGGCCTGAGCCTCAGCTGTGACTAACTGGGCTTGCACTTCAGAAAGTTTGGAGATCAGATCTTTGATTTGAGTCTTACAGTTAGTCTTTTCATGTTTTAAAAGAGACACAGTTTTCTCTAACTCATCAATTTTCCTTTGATAGTCAGATTCAGCTCTCTTAAAGTCAGATTTTAGCACATTTAAAGACTCAACCTCAGATCTAATTTCCGAAATGTAATCCTTATACAATTTAACTTTAGCAATACAGGCAGCAGTACAAAGATGTTCATATACCTGATCATCATCTGTTCCGGCCATGAGTGCTTGAGCGGGAGTCACATCCTGTACCATGAAGCTCCAGTCAACTTCCTGAGCAACAGCAGCTGTTTCATTTGACTTTTCTTCATGCTTGGGAGCAGTGGGATGTGTGGAGGCCTGTGGGGTTCCCGGGTTGTTCTTGGGAGCCTTGCATTCCCTAGCAAAGTGACCAAGTTGGTTGCAGTTGTAACACCTTGCTTTGCTCTTATCAAACCCAAACTTGCTGTTGACTGGGTTTTGAGGGAATTGCCTTCCAGTTCTCTTGAAGAACTTCTTCGCTCTGTAAGTTAAAAGGGCCATCTGCTGGACAATGTCCATATACTCCACATCATCTGGACTAAAGCACTCAAGATCATCAAAGCAGTATTGAAAATCACCAGAGTGTCCACTTCCAGAGACAAAGGCACAACTATCCTGAAAGGAGTTGTGTTGAACCTTTTGAGACTTTGGAGTCTCAGGTAGAGTGATGAAGGGTCCAGTATGTGAGTTGTCAGGGTAGCATAGCAACTGATGTTGTGGTTCCATGCTTTCCCTTTCAACCACATGAAGGGCTGAACTCAGTTGGTTATTGGAGTGATCAGAGGAGTTCTGCATATTCATCTCCATCTGAAATGCACTTAGGATACCATACAACTCTGTGAGAGAAAGAGTCTTAAGGTCCGAAGTTCTCTTAATGACAACACAGTAGTGAGTCCATAGTTTAGGAAGAGAAGACATAAACTTCCTAACTATGTCTCTGTTCTCAAGAGCTACTCCAATATCCGCCAGAGTATCTACTAGCTCAACATACCTGAAGTATTGTTGAGTCAAGGTCTCACCAGCCTTGAAAGTAAAGTTCTCAAACTGCTGCTTCAAGAGATCTTTCTTGTTCTCTTGGGTTTCCTTGGATCCCTCATACATCAGCTTCAATGCTTCCCATAAATCTTTAGCAGTCTTGCACTTCTTGAAGCGTCTGTAGACGGAGTTGGGGAGAGCAGTTTGGAGACAAGTCATAGCCCTTTGATCTAGCTCTATTCTCTTCCTGTCTTCCTCTGAGTAATCATCAACATATTTTGGAATGATGCGATTACCAGTGGCTGATGTAGTGCTTGGTATGAAAGGACCATTGACAATGGAGTCCCACATCCTTGAATCTTGACACTTGATAAAGCCTTCCATCCTGATACACCATGTGTCAAAGTCTTCAGGGGTGATCATTGGGGACTTGGTCAAGGTACCAGTTTCCATATCAGCCTTGGAGAGAGCGGCCATTTGAGTGAGTGGATTGTGGTGAGGAGTGAAAAACAGGTTGATTAGGATGGTAAGATCTCACAATCAAGAGCCTGGAGCTCTGATACCAATTGCAGGATCGGTTACGGGTGGTTTTTCTCTCAACTCACTGTGAATCAACACTCAGCAAGCAATCTTATGAAGAGTTGATCACAATATAACAAGTAGCAAGCAGTAAGAAAATTTAACACAGCAAGTAAATTTTCAAGGTACTTTTATATATTGCTTCTCAACTCAAAGGATTACAAGACACTTGGACTCAAATCGCTTATCTAAAGAGTTACAGGGAGAAGATATATATAATACTACCTACAGCCGGATATACTTTGATACCAGCTGGACACCTCTAACCTTACATCTATACTACAAGACTCTAGGTGAGGTCTTTTAGACATTTTGTCTGAGAGTTGGTAGTCAGGACATGTCCCAGACTTACCTTTTGTCACCAACTAAAGTTGGTAACATGTACTATCATAAAAAGGTGAATAGTAGAATAAAGTATGGTCAACAACATGGCTCTTTAGGAAGATGTCATGCTGTATCAGAGGTCTGCAGCGGACTGTCAGGGACCATACTTTTATCTGCTGGACATAGCAATGTCTTCGGAAGACTGCTTCTTCCGAGGCTTGGAGTCTTCTTTGTCTTGGAAGCAGACTTTGTCTTCAGCTCTTTCATCAGACTTTGTCTTCGGAAGCTCAGACTTTGTCTTCAGCTCTTTCATCAGACTTTGTCTTCGGAAGCTCTTTCAGACTTTGTCTTCGGAAGCTCTTTCAGACTTTGTCTTCGAAAGCTCTTTCAGACTTTGTCTTCGGAAGCTCTTTCAGACTTTGTCTTCGGAAGCTCTTTCAGACTTTGTCTTCGGAAGCTCTTTCAGACTTTCAGAAGATCTCTTCTCAGCTTCGGAAGCCTTTGAATGTAGTACCAAAAATTGACTATGTGAAGCAGTTTTGGTTGCACCAGCCTTATCATGATCCAACAGCATGCATGTTCACGTATCATAAGCTCATGTTCAATTAAGCATGCAAAATTCATATAAAGTTAATCAAATAAAACTACCTTAATAATCTCTAATAAGATATAAGTATATACTATCCACTCAGAGTAATTCTTAAAGATGTTAAATTTAACTAACCTTGATATAGTGTTGTCATAATTGGTTATCTCTTTCGTTCAAGAAAAAACCTAGCAGAACAAAACTCTCAATAAAAAAATCGGGGAGAAGATGTAGAGTGGATTAGTTAACATTCACGTGAACCTCTACAAATCAGTTTATCATTTTTCTCCCTTAAACTCATTATATTACTTTGATTGCATTTTATTTACTTTACGTTACATTACATATTCAGTTAATTGTCTAACTAACAAGAATTTTGTTCACACTGTTTTAAACAAGAATTAAGAAAACATATTTACTACCCACTAGTTTTTTTACAATAAGAATAAAACAATCAAGAGGATTGATATGTATTTACCAATCTGGAATGCAAATATTGGGTGTTGAGTTGAAAGGGGAAGTGTTTCCTTTAGGGTTGTTTCCCGATAGATTAGTTAAGTAGAACAATTTATATTACCTCAATAGTGATGTTGGTGAGATTTTACCACTAACATTGCCAGCCCCCCCAACTTTTAACATTTTTATTTTGGCCCCCTCAATTTCGTTAACTAATTTCCCCCCTAAATGCTTATACAATGACAAAAAACATAAATGTCATTGTACTGCCTTGGCGCCTTTCCAGCTTCACCGTGTATAAATGGTGTCTCGCTCCAATGCGCAAGCGCCTTTGCTAGTTAATTCTCAAATTTAATAAACTTTTATATTAAATTTATCCAAAAAAAGTTTATACACATATTTCGAGTTTTTTTGCAAAATGGTGTTACTGGAAATTTTATTTACCAAAATGGGTATTTTAAAAAATATTTATCAAAATAGGTATATATTAGAACCTCTATTTTCTCATTCATAATCTTATTGGATAAAAAGGTTTTCAATTTAAATAATGTTATTAAAAGGAGTTAAAGCAAAAGCTTTCTAAAAAATCAAATTTAGTTTTTGCTATGCCGGTTAAAAAAGTTTTCTTTTAAAATGATATTAGTTCTTCACAAATATTTACTTAAACTTTTTCCTAATATAAATATGTGCTGATATACTAGTTGTCTATTTCAAACTTACTAACATTTATAATCAGTGCATAATAATTTAACAAAAAAATAATGAATTCGTCATAATTTAAAAAAGAATTTTTTAATGGTTCTTAATTCTTTCGTAAACAGTAGCACAATATTTTTAAATGGTGATGTATGTATTCTTTCATTAATAGTTCTTTTAATTTATTTGAAAAATAACACGTTTGTGTCTTCAATTTTCAATCAACGTAAATACCTTTCGAACATGTGTGTAAATAATTTAATAGATAATACAAATGTGTTTTCTAAAACGATTTATTAAATATCATGATCAAAGCTTGCAGAGAAATAGTGTTAGAGATTCAATCCTCAATTATTAACGCAATAGCGAAGGATAACCAACGGAATTCTGAGCCCATGCTACCAATCTCCTGATAAAATAGTTGGAAAATTTTGTCAAAATTGTGAAAATATTTAATATTTTAAACTTTACAAAATTAAGTTATTGATTTTTTAAATAAAATGGATTTGTGAAAATAAAATAGATATCTGATAAAATACACGTAACAATAGTACATAATAAAAAAAATTTATATGCTTTATACATTCGAAGACGTTTCCACTTATACAACAATTAAAATAGATAAAAATAATAATTTTATATACTTAATAGTTGCATAGTTATATTTAAAAAGTAATAATAAAACATTTATGACAACTAAGAGCATTTAGAAAGAAACCTTTTTTAAACTGACAGATCCAAAAGAAAACAAGTTTTGATTTTTTTAAAAGTTTTTCCATTTATACCTTTTTAAATAATATTATTTAAATTTAAACATTTATATCCAATAAGATTAACATAACATAACATAACATACCCAGTAAGTCCCACTCAAGAGCAGGGTCTGGGAGGGGTAGGTGGCGGCGAGTCTTTCCTCTATCTAGTGAGATAGAGAGACTGTTTCCGAAGAGACCCCCGACTCGGTAACGAAAACCAATAACAGTCGCAATCGCAAACATAAAGTAAGTCAGACAGCACACAGGTATAAGTCACTTAAATACATAGAAAGCGTGTACATCAAATAAGCAGATAGAATCACGTATAAGGGCAGAAATAGGAAGATAGGTGGGCCGCAACAGATCTACGTCTACCCTTCCTGCCCAAGATCTACGTCTACCCTTCCTACCCACCGGTCTCGCTAGAAGTCCTTAATTTTAATTCTACGCCTCCACTCACTCCTATCCTCGATCATATGCTCAGAGAGGTGCAAGTCTACCATATCTCGCCTAATTATTTCGTCCCAAGTCAACCTAGGTCGACATCTAATCCTCCTACCCTCTACAGTGATGTTCTCTACTGCTCTAACGGGTGCTACCATCGACCTTCGCTTTACGTGGCCAAACCATCTTAATCTTCCCTCTCTTATCTTATCTGTGATACACGCCACCTCCAGCCTCCGTCGAATCGCGTCGTTTCTTATTCGATCCAATCTGGTGTGTCCACACATCCGTCTGAGCATACGTATTTCCGCGACCTCTATTTGTCTCTGGTGCGATTTCTTTATGGCCCAACAATCTGTTCCGTATAACATTGCTGGACGTACTGCCACTCTGTAAAGTTTTCCCTTTAATTTTGCTGGGAACCTCTTATCACACAGGATCCCTGATGCTGCTCTCCATTTGCACCATCCTGATTGCACACGATGAGATACATCGCTATGTATCTCTCCGTCCTCCTGTACATCGCTGTATATCCAATAAGATTATCAGTGAAAAAATGAAAGTTTTTAATAAATAACCATTTTGGTAACTATTTTTCAAAATACCCATTTTAATAAATAAAATTTCTAACAACACCATATTAGTAAAAAAAACTCCACATATTTCACTCTCTCGTTCATATTTGCGTGATGCGGTGATCGTAAAATTTCAGTTCATATATTTCGTTTTATTTTATAATTAAATGTCAATATAATTTTCAAAGGTAAGTCTTTGGTCATGTTTATTATTTTAGTTAATATAATAAATTCCACTATACATTTAAAAACAAACTTAAATCATCTAATACACAAGTTATAAATGATCCTTAGCCAACTGTTTAAGATGATATACCCATGATATGTAAATAAATAAAGGTTATGGGTTCAAGTCTCACGGTGAGCAAAATGCTCAGACTTGTACCAGGGAGTTTTCTCAGTAATAGATTTCCTCCTGAGGGGGTTGGGGGTGCGGTCCCGGCTAGTAAATGAAAAGGTGGGCCCAATTAAGATAACACGTATCATTCGAACCAGGGTCGTACAATTGCCGTTAAAAAAAATCTAATACACAAGTTACAAGTACATGTTGCATAATTCGATGTGTGTTTTGTATAAAGTGACATGCATCTCATTGGATGTAAATAAATCTTTAAAATTTCATTTTAAGCCCTTACAAATTTATTTGTTGTTACTTTAAGTTTAATGATTTCAACATTTTATATCCTATACTTATCAAATTGTATTTTTGACGCACTCAATTTTTATTTATTTGTTTATTTATTACTCTCTTATAAAACTTGACATTTGATGTTTTATAGAATTCTGATTATACTCTTGCGACATTCTTATTTTTAACTATGCTTGATGTAAGTTTCATTCAAAATGGAATTGTAAGTCATAATATATAAGTATTTGATGCACAATCGTACAAGAAGCAAAAAGCGTTTGATTATCCAACTAACAATTTATTTTATGTCAACTAACTTTTACTTATACATCTAACCTATTATTTATGCATCTAACTTTTACTTATGCAACTAACATTTTTTTATTATGTTTACTAACATTTATTCGTACTAAACGTCTTATTCTTATCCTAACTTGTCGTTCTTATTCTTTTTTTTTGTTTTTATAAACTAAATTTATGTTTTTATAACATAATTATACTTATCTATTTTTATTTAAAATTAATGTTGATATATACACACACAACGATTATATAGCCGTTATAAACGGTTATATAGCCGTTGTACATAGCCGTTACAAACGGTTTTAATTTAAACTATAAATTGACCACCATCGATCTATTTTCAATAAACAGATTATCTTTATTCTCAAGTTTATCCAAGGTAATCTTTCAAAGACGATACACCCGGTTTTAGTACTGGCAACCATAATGCTTATTTTAATTCTTATCCCCATTGCTGAACTTCCACTTGAGGAATTTAAACTTTTATTATTTATGTATTTGTTTATAGCTTTACCACTTTATTGTATCGCAATGTTTATTGATATATATGGATTCTAATAATTATCTTACTATTTGCTTAATTGTTGTTTAGAAAACAAAATGTCAAACATTGCAAAAATCGAATATCAAGTTCTTAATATCAATGGAGAAAACTATATGCCGTAGACGGCCCATGTAAAAAGACATCTAAAATCCATGGGCGTCTTAGAAACCATACAAGAGGGGAATGCTTGCTCTGAACAAGACAAAGCGAAAGTTGACGTCTTTTTACATAAACACATTGATGAAATGCTACAATTTGAATATTCAAATTGTGAAGATCCGTATGTTTTATGGAAAGATTTACAAAGCAGATTTGATCACCAAAGGGAAGTTCTACTTCCCACTGCTAGAGATGAATAGAACAATCTCAGGTTTCAAGATTTTAAAAAGGTAAACGAGTACACATCTGCTTTGTTCAGAATCTGCTCGACCCTCAGATTCTGTGAGCAAAAAGTAACCGAGGAAGATATGTTGGAGAAAACTTTCTCCACATTTCATGCATCAAATATAAACTTGCAACAATAATACAGGTTGCAACAATTTAAAAGACATTTTGATTTGAATTCATTTCTCCTCGGAGCAGAAAAGAATAATGAGCTTTTGATAAAAAATCATCAAGCTCGTCCCACGGGATTATTAGCAATTTCAGAAATAAATGTTGCTACTAAAAACTCTGGAAGAAAGTGGGGACAAGGTCGTGGTCGTGGTTCTTTAGATAAAAGTTACCCTAATAATCGCAACCATTCTTTTAAGGGTAACAATAACTACCGAGGTAATTTTTATAGCCATGGACGTGGTCGTGGCCATGGATATGGCCGTGGTAGAAATCAAAAAACAGTCAATTACCACGCCCCACAAAATAACAATTCCAACCAGTATAAAGGGAATGAAGCTGGAAGGTCCGAAAACAATGGCATTTCCTGTTTTAGATGTGTAGCACAAACCACTGGTCAAAGGCTTATCGCACAGCTCCATATTTGTGTGAACTATACCAAGCCTCTCTTAAAAGAAAAGACAAGGAAGTGAACCATGTTGACAATTTCAATGATCTCAACGTTGAGTTAAACACTGCAGACTTTAACATAGACCTCTGAAACACATGTTGCTTGACCACAATAGTTATATGCAACAATTAAGTGTTTTTCTATCTTTAATTATGTACTTTTATTCATGTAATGTTTTCCTACGATTCAATAAAGTCTTTGTTAACATATAACAATATCGTCATTATTCACTTATTATTTTTCTTTATACTTTCAAGATTAAAATGAACATTACTGGAGCGCAAGATCAAACAAATAAAGCAGATATATGTATAGCAGATAGTGGAGCCACACACACTATACATAGATCTAAGAAATATTTTTATGAACTCAAACCAACAAAAGGAATCGTTAATACAATATCAGGCCCTACAGACCTGATAGAAGAAGTGGGAAAGCTAATTTAGCATTACCAAATGGCACAAAGCTTATAATAGAAAATGCTTTATTTTCCTCAAAATCAACAAGAAATCTGTTGAGTTTCAAAAACATATATCATAACGGATATGATACTCAGTCAAGGACTGTTGACAATGAAAAATATTTGCATATCATAAGCAAAGATCAGATATTAGAAAAACTGCCAATGCTTCAGTCTGGTTTACATTATACACACATTAATGTGCCTCAAGCATATATGGCAGTTAAAGAAAAGATTTATGATCCTGAAACACTTAACTTATGCCATGACAGATTAGGCCATCCAGGATCCATAATTATGAAAAGAATAATTGAAAACACACATGGGCATCCATTGAAATATCAAAAGACCCCACAATCAAATAAAATTCCTTTGTGTACATCTTGTTCTCTTGGGAAGTTAATCACAAGGCCTTCGCCTATGAAAATTGAAAAGGAATCACCCCTGTTTCTTGAAAGAATTCAAGGAGATATATGTGGGCCAATTCATCCACCATGTGGACCATTTAGATACTTTATGGTTTTGATAGACACATCAAGTAGATGGTCTCATGTGTCTTTGTTATCAACTCGTAATGTAGCATTTGCGAAATTTCTTACACAAATTATTAAATTACGAGCACATTTTCCTGATTATACTATTAAAAGGGTGAGACTTGATAATGCTGGTGAATTCACATCACATGCTTTTAATGATTATTGCATGTCTGTGGGAATTATTGTTGAACACCCTGTTGCTCATGTACACACACAAAATGGCTTAGCTGAGTCGTTAATCAAACGTCTACAACTAATAGCTAGACCATTAATAATGAGGACAAAACTCCCTGTGTCTATTTGGGGTCATGCAATTCTTCATGCTGGATCACTAATTCATATAAGACCAAGTGCAAATCTTAAATACTCACCGTTACAACTTGTTTCTGGTAATGAGCCAAACATTTCCCATCTTAGAATTTTTGGGTGTGCAGTGTATGTCCCTATTGCACCACCACAACGCACAAAAATGGGTCCTCAACGAAGGTTGGGAATTTATGTTGGATATGAATCAGCTTCCATCATAAGATATGTTGAACCTTTAACGGGTGATGTATTTACAGCATGTTTTGTTGATTGTCATTTTAACGAGTCAGTTTTCCCGGTATTAGGGGGAGAAAAGAAAAGACAAGAAAATGATGTCTCATGGTATGTTCCTTCATTGTTACATCTTGATCCAGTAAGTAAACAACATGAGATAGAGGTTCAAAAGATAATACACCTGCAAGAAATTGCAAATCAATTACCTGATGCATTTACTGATACAAACAGAGTTACTAAATCTCATATACCAGCTGCTAATGCTCCAGCTCGAGTTAAGATTCCAAATAAGCAAATAGAGAACACAATGGCTTATGAATCTCAGAGACGTTTGAAGCGAGGAAGACTAATCGGTTCCAAGGATAAAAATCTCGAAAGAGAAAAACTCATGAAAAGGAAGTTGACCATGAAGTGAATGACCTTGATGCAACATTAAATACCCAAAACTCTCATGAGGAGGATTTGGATGAAAATAACAAAGAAATGTCAATTAACTATGGTCATACACATATTTTATGGAATTGAGATGAAATAGAAAGTATTGATGAAATATTTTCTTATTCCGTAGCAAGTGACATCATGAGTGGAGATGATGATCCAGAACCAGAATTAGTTAGTGACTGTCATAATAGACGTTAGTGGGATAAATGGAAAGGAGCTATGCAAGCTGAATTAGATTCACTTAATAAACGAAAGGTTTTTGGACCTATTGTTATTACTCCGATGGATGTAAAGCCTGTAGGGTATAAATGGGTTTTTGTACGAAAACGAAATGAGAAAAATGAAGTTACAAGATATAAAGCTAGACTTGTGGCTCAAGGTTTTTCACAAAGGCCAGGAATTGATTATGAGAAAACATACTCCCCTGTTATGGATGTAATAACCTTTAGATACTTAATCATCTTAGTAGTCTCTAGAAATTTAGAGATGCGCCTTATGGATGTTGTCACAGCTTACTTGTATGCATCACTAGATAGTGACATCTATATGAAAATTCTTGAAGGCTTTAAATTCCCTGAAGCATTAAGCTCAAAGCCTAAGGAAATGTATTCCATCAAATTACAAAGATCCTTGTATGGATTCAAACAATCTGGAAGGATGTGGTACAATCGTTTGAGTGATTATTTGACAAGTAAAGGATACACAAGTAACCTTATTTGTCCATGTGTCTTCATTAAGAAGACAACATCAGGATATGTGATCATAGCTATGTATGTTGATGATCTAAATATAATTGGAACGCAAAAGGAAATTAATGAAGCAATTGCTCTTTTAAAGAAAGAATTTAAAGTGAAAGACCTTGGTAAAACCAAATATTGTCTTGGTTTGCAGATTGACCATATGCATAATGGAATACTTGTACATCGATATGGACAAAGCAAATCCTTTAAGCACATCGATGGTTGTTAGATCACTCAATGTTGATAATGATCCATTCCGTCCTTGTGAAGATAATGAAGAGGTTCTTGGTCTAGAGATACCATATCTCAGTGCAATTGGAGCTCTTATGTATCTTACTAAATGTACAAGACCTGACATTTCTTTTGCAGTTAATTTGTTAGTAAGATTTAGTTCAGCTCCTACTAAAAGGCACTGGAATGGGATTAAACATATTTTTCGATATTTTCGAGGTACTATTGATTTAGGCTTGTTTTATCCTAATAATTCAAAAGAAGGGTTGGTTGGTTATGCAGATACAGGTTATTTATCTGATCCTCATAAAGTAAAATCTCAAACTGGATACGTATATAAGAATGGAGGAACTGTGATTTCATTGCGTTCTCAGAAACAAACACTCGTTGCGACATCCTCAAATTATGTAGAAGTCATTGCACTACATGAAGCTTCAAGAGAATGTGTATGGTTAAGATCTATGACACAACTCATATCAACTTCTTGTGGATTGGAGAAAGATGAAAATGCAACACCAATCTATGAAGATAATGCAGCTTGTGTCTCACAAATGAAAGAAGGGTATATCAAAAGTGACAGAACAAAACATATACCACCAAGATTCTTTTTATACACTTAAGATCTTATTAAAGATAAACAAGTTGAAATGAGATATGTTCAATCTAGCAACAATTCAGCTGATCTTTTCACAAAGGCACTTCATAAAACAAATTTCAGAAAACATGTTTATGATATTGGTATGCGGCACGTGCACGCAATGTGATGATCTATAGAAGGCAATTTGAGGGGGAGTTATAAGCTGCACTCTTTTTCCCTTAGCTAAGGTTTTTTCTCACTGGGTTTTTCTTTAGCAAGGTTTTTAATGAGGCAGTACTTAAACTCTTGAAGTTTGAAAAGTGTCATCCAAGGGGGAGTATTATGAATTATTACCATGACAAGTGGATGAACTCTTTGTCAACTTATAGATAAGTTTACTATGCTACTTATCTACCAAAATAGTTTACCTTGTCTACCAAAATGATTGACCTTTGTAGTATAAATACCAACTCAATGTAGAGGAGAAAATGCACCTCTTGTATACACTTTCATAAGATATATATTTCTCTTCTTCTTGCTCTTACAATTCTCTTTAATTTCTTAAGATTATAACACTAATCTTGTGTTAAATATCGTGGTATCATAACAATTCAAGGTTATATAGTGTGTTTACAATGTTATTTTTCTCTTTATCATCCTAGTTTAGAAAATGATTTTATAATATTCAAATTTATACATACTTATTAATATCAACATTAATATTTTTACTATTTTTTTCGTTGTCATGTGGCTATTTTATCAATGGTTTTTTTCTTTCTAGATAAAGTTCTAAATATTATCAACCGTCTTGCCAAAATGTTCGGTTTGTAACGGTTTTGTTTTTTAATAAAGTTTCAAATGTGTCCAATGACATACATGTTTCGTTTTTCTTATCTTGCGGCAACGTTAGATGTTGTGCCACATAATCCAATGCAATAACGTCTACCGATGCGCATAATTTAGATGATCTAGATCATGGGATTGAAATAAAAAAAATATACAAAAATATATAAAATAGGTATTCGTATTTATAAGTTATTGACAAAGAATTAAGTAATTTGAAAATACATGTTCAAATACCATACGAATACTAAAATAAATATAATAATTAAAAATTGGCATGTTGTTCATACTCATGAATCATGCATGATTGTGTTATTCTGCCATTCAAAAAACATGTATGAATTGTGTTCACACTTCACACCAACCCATAAAGATGATTGGAGGAATCTGTATTACGGTGTGTGTTGGTTGGTTGATTTTGGTGAAAGTTGGTTGAACAAAATATCATTTCTAGATGAAACCACTTCTTGTTACTTCTAATACGATAAATATAAGTTCTGTTTAGCGATTTATGAACCTAAGCTGTAACAGCAGTGTCGGTTTTAGCGTGTGACTGTTAACAACAAGGCCGGAGGTTCAAGCCCTCCTTCTAGCGGTTTACTTTTTATTATTTGGGCTTTTGTAATAGGTTTTTTACAATTCAGAGTTATTAATATTACAAACTTTTATAATCAAATTAGGATAGAATGTTTTAAATATCAACCAATTCATTGAATTTTATTTGTTGTTAATCTATTATAGTAGTTTAATATGATACAATTTTCCATTAAATTTTATCCGGAGTTAGTTACATGGATGACCCGGAGTTAGTTACATGGATGACCATTATGGTTTGTCTAAATTGCAACTTTGGTGGTTTTTAACTTTAACGAATTATGTGGATGGTCCAATATTTTAGTTGCGTGTAACATCGATGGTCTATAACTTTGATGTGCATTAAATTTTTATCTTGGGCGAAGTGAATGGCTAAATTACACTTCCTGGGAAGAGAAAAAAAAAGATATTTTTAAGTTATACTAGTTTCTTAACCCGCCGTGCGTTGCGACGGCATCTGACGACGACGTAATAGAGTATAGACTACAATCGACTAAACTCAATTATAAACTAAATTTACGCGAAAACGTAGAGAACGCATATTGCAGGATCGTTACAAGTCACTCAACACAATGGTTCTCTCTTAAACTCACTTGATATCACTCGAATGATGATAACAGAATGCTTCAAGAGTTCATAGTAATATATTAAGTAAGCAAGACACAAGAATAAGTTTTTCAAGATACTTGTATATATTAATTCTCAACTCAAAGATTACAACACTCTTTCTTGGCACTTACTATGATAAGCTTACAATAAGAACTATATATACTACTATCTACAGCCAGTTATACTTGAAAACCAGCTGTAGAATACAACTAGATAAAATACTACAGTTGCTTGAAGTATGTTAACTAAGATAAATTATTATCCTAGTATTTGGTAGTCATGACAAGTCCATGACTTACCTTTTGTCATCAACTAAGTATGGTGACTGTACTAATCTATAATGGATGAACAGTGAATAAAGTAAGGTCAAACATACCCGCATGGAGAATCTCCATGCAGTCTGTCAGTCAAGTAGCTGACTATACTGACAGGAACCTTACTTTTGTCCACTAGTCACAGTTAGTTCTTATGTTTGATTATATGTTGATTCGTTAGCATTACTGCTTTTGCTATCGAGCCAGGGGTCTCTTTGGAAGCGGCCTCTCTACCTATCTGGATAGAGGAAAGACTTGCCACCACCTACCCCTCCCAGACCCTGCTCTTGAGTGGGATATGCTGGGTTTGTTTGTTTATTTGTTTGTTTGTTTCACAGTTAGTTCTTCCCAAGGTAAGTGTACTTCGGAAGACATGAAGTCTTCCGAAGTTACTTTGGCTTCGGAAGAAACAACTTCTTTAGAATCAGCTGCTCCTTGTCTTGGTCTTCATGGTACTTCCGAAGAGTAACTCTCTTCGAAGGTTCTTCTTGCTTGGCTTCAAAAGACTTTTGACTTGGCTTCGAAAATGCACCATTGTCTTCGGAAGTCCATTGTAGATGTACCAAAATAAAGCTAAGTATTAGGTTTTGGTTGCACCAGCCTCATCAGACCCAACAATCTCCCCCTAGACTGATGCTACCAAAACTCTACTTATCTTTCTTCTCTAGTGCCTTCCTGATCTCAGCCATAACCTTCACATCTTTCTCTCAATTCTCCTTAGTAGATGTGAGTAGCATTTAGAACAAGTCTTTTCTGGTTATGACATCAAGTCTGTCACCATGAATGATATGAATCCGTTGGCTATTCCCTTTGTATAAAGTAAGTTGATGGGTGTTAGATTCATACACCCATCGAGCTATAGGCTCCAAAGCTGGATCTTGAACTATCTAGAGAAAGGCTTGACCTTTTGCAGAGGCTTCAGCATCAACAGCAGCTTGAGCTCTTCTTATCAACTCTGGTTCCCTCATCTTAAGTATGTGCTTTCGAATGAGAGAAGCTACAGGAGAGTTGGAGGGGTTGGAGAGTGGTAACTCAGCTAGATCATTTATATCAAATCTGCTAGAGTGTAGCAGAGATGATGTATCTAGCTGGTTTGTTTCCCCACTCTCTCTCACCAGCTAAAAGGCATCTGAAGGCTCATCGAACCTCCACTGGACTATAGGGCTCCTTGGCACTTGAGGAGTAGTTGGAAAGTTTTCTATCTTCCTTTTGTCTAGTAGAGTCACCAGTCTTCTTCTCAGCTTCTTTTCCTTATCATTTAGGTCATGTATGTTGAGGGAAAGAAGAATGAGACACTGGTCCAGGGTTGTTGTAAGGAGATCCAGGAGAGCTTCCCTTGAGAGAAGATTGACTGAGTCATCAAGATATCTCAGTTCAATCAAGTCTTCATCCCAAGAGAAGGAACTCAACCTAATACATTGGTTGAGTCCTTCCTGAATTTCCTTAAACTCCTGTACGGTCAGGGGTCTTAGTAATTTTAAGGATGGTTGGGTTGTTGGCTTGGTTTTGGGTATGGTTTTAGGTTTTAAAGTTGTTGGTGGTGGTGGTGGTTTAGATATTTGTGGTGTGAGTTGTGAGGTGGTTGATGGGGCTGGTTCAGGGGTGAAGGGCTCATCTATAGGTTCAGGTTTTATAGGAAAGGGAAAGGGAAAGGGTGTAAGTGGTTCAGTGGTTTGTGGGAGTGGTGGTTGTTTGGGTTTGAGAGTAGGCTTTGGTTTGGGTGTGGGTTTGGTGGCCATCCTCTTACTTGCAGTTTTCCATTGAACCTCCTACCGGCTCCCCATTCGAATGTCAGTCTTTATGTCACTGACATGTCGTCGGAGAGTCTTTGTAGCCATTGATCCTACTTGCCTGGCTGAGAAGCCATGAGCTTTCGGATAGGACTTCATCCAGTCCCTATCATCAGCTTGTTTGGCAGCTAGCTCCTCAGCCTTCTCCTTCTTCTTCACTTTCTCTCTCAACTTCTCCCTGACAGCCCTCTTCCTTTCCTTCATGATTTTCTCCTATTCTTGTTTGAAGAAGAACCCAGGATAGTGTCTAACTCATGAGGAGCCAGTTCTTCTTCCTTATATCCCCTAGAGCAGAGAAATGCTATTTTCTCTGCTCTCACCTTGGCCTGAGCCTTGATCTTAGCATCTTCTTTCTTCTTCCTTCTTTCCTCCTCCTTTGCCAACCTTGCTGCTTCTGCTTTCTCCTTTTGCAGCAAGGTTTCCTTCTTTAACTTGACAAGATCCTCATAGGGAAGTAAAAGAATTTATTTACTTTAGATCCTAAGGTTGAGGATCCTGTCAATCAGCTCTGCCCTTCTTTTGTTAGCAAAGTGCTCATGAGCAGCTACTGCTTCGGTTGTTGCCTTTCTACTGTCAGCCAGCAGCTTTCCAGAGTCTACTTTCCTTTCTTCTATAACTTTTCCAGTCTGTATTCCTCCTCTACCTCTTCAGCTGTCAGCTTCCTCTTTCCTTCAAGGTCTGAGGCAGCTGATGGCTTAGGAGACTTAAGTTTGGATGGTTCAGGCTGGCTGGGCAGAGGAGAGATGGTGGCAGAGAGATTTACTATTACTTCCGTGACTTCAACCTCAGCCTCGAAAGAAATTTCCATGGTTTCGGAAGTAGATTTGATTGCCTCGGAAATAGATAGTAAACCTTCTTCGGAAGGGATTTCCTTGGCTTTGGAAGGGATTTCCTTAGCCTCGGAAGTAACTTGACTTTCTGACCCTACTAAGTCAGGTGCTGGGCCATCGGTTTGTGCTTCCCCTTCGAAGTTAATATCAGGTTCCACACTCCCCTTAGGTTGACCAACACCCTTCCTAGAGGTAGAAGGTCCAGTTAACCTTTGGAGCTCTTCAGCTCCAAAGTAAGTAAGAGTATGATCAGGGAGGAAATGTTCATATGGGGACTTCATCAGAAACTGGTCTACGAGATTGATGGAAGTCATGTGTTCCATCTGAACAGAAGAAATTGGCTCAGAAAGGGTATGTGCAGGGGAAGCTGGGATAAAGAAGGTGACTTTAAGAGGAGAGGTTATGGCAATGATAAGCTCAATGAGGGTTGATATCTGCTCCAAAGAGTGAGCAACCATCTCCCCCTGAGGTGGTACCTACTCCAAAGAATGAGTAGATATTCCCTCAGCAGATGTTTGATCCTGTAAATTCTCCCCTTTTTTGGTAGCATCATCCTGAGAGTCAGATGAGCTAGAGGAAGAACTTGTAGAGACCTAGATCTGTACATGCCTAACAGATCTCTCTATCTGTTTCTCAGCTTGTTGGGCATTGAGTGTATTAATCTTAAGTTGTTGAGTGGCAGATCTACTTTCTAAAATCCTAACCTGAGATTCCAGGTTTGCAATTTTAGAGAGTAGATACTTGATGGTTAGTTGCATACTACTTTCATCCTCATTGGAGGAATCATCGGGAGATGAGATAACATACCTGGTATGCTCATCTTCACCACCTGATGTGGTTTCTTGGCACCCAGGGTCCCTTTGCTAATCCATGTCTCCTTCAGAAACATGAATTCACAAAGTTACTGTGGATAGAGTCTGATTGATATTACCACTGTCTTGAGGGACTAATGAAACACCCTTAGTAGTGGCAGCTCTATCCATATGAGTCCCCTCCACATCTGTGGGACTCACCTCAGTACTTTCTTCCTAATATGGGTTGAAAATTAGGGGCCGCAGAGAGCTCTGTTGATAAAAGGAGTGATGATAAGGATCAACTTCACTACTCTGTTACAACATGATATTCTCATCAGGACGGCTTAAAAGGTCAAGGAAAGATTCAGCAAATATATCTAATGACCCAGGACCTTGGTCAGCACCTAAGGATTCCCCTGCATCAACAGTGGATTTCAAGATGTGGGAGTCCTTTTTAGGCTGCTCAGGAGAGTGTAGTGACTCAACCTGAGGCTTAAGGTTTGGTTAGTGGGCTCGTCTGGTTGAGACTGAGGAGAGTCAACCATGACATTGAGTTCTATGTTGGAGGAAGTTGAGACCTCAGACTGAGTGGGAGCCAATGTTTCCACTCTAGTTTTTTTAGGTTGAAGAGAGAGGACTTGATCAATCAGAGTAGATGGATCAAGGTTTTGTTTTGGGCGTCTATGATAAGTGAGTTGCATGGGACGACGGACGATGGGCGAGTCTAGTGGGGCTCATCACCTGCTGGGTTGGCAAGGATGTCACCATGAGCTATTGGCTCAAACATACCTTGGGGCAGATCAGTGAACCTGCCAGTGAAATTTGGTGAAACCTGCTTTAAAATCTTGAAGACACCAGGATTCATATGAGGAACCGACAGTGGTTGACCAAGATGTAATCGATCCTGATCCAACTTGCAGTTTATGAAGTGCTGGATGAACCGGGGATACATGTAGAAAGAATCCCTAGTTAGACTGCTGATTAGGTTCATCAGTACAAACTTGGAGTAGTTGAACCTTCGGTTCCTTACCATTCCAATGACCAGGCACCCGAGATCATATGGGATTTGATCCTATCCCCTAGACTTATTTGATAGGCAATGGAGGACTATGTGAAGAAGGAACCTCCAGTTGAATGAGAAGTTTTACTTACATATAATCGACCTCTAAACATTTCCGCCATAGCCCATTTGAATGTAGTTTTCTTCCAAGTCTATTTTGGGGAAATCCACAGGGGCACCTGCATCGTGGAGCTCCAGATGCTCTCGATATGGTGGTTTTAGAGATGATCAGCTCCTGACCGCTTATCATCGACCGAATAACCCATTGATCATTCGGAAGTTCACTCCGTCCATTGGCCCAGAATTCAGCCATATGGTTGGAGTAAACGGTTGGGTTCACGGTGAGGGCGGTGAAGTATGTTAACTGGGTTAGGAATTGGATGATTGGGGCATAGTCGGCATCCTTGGTGGAATCAACGAGCGCGACCTAATTATGTTGGGGATTAAGGGCCATTGTTTCAGAAATTTGGTTGAGTGGAGGAGTAGATGACGAAGATGATGTATAATAGGGATTTTTAGGAGGTTCTCTCTGGAACGTGGGTATTTTGTAACGGTAAAAAAAGTGGGATAGTCGGAGGTTGTGTATAAATGGAGTAAAAAAAACATCTTATCGGATGGGGTGAAAAGATGTGAAAAGACAATATAGGTTTGTGATAAGATTTAGGCGGCAAGATAAATCCATATTAATAATCCAAAATCATTTATTTTTGCTGACAAATTTCACTTTTTACAGAGTGGGGCCCGAAAATATTTTTGTTACAGTAAATTTTCTTCCGAGGGTTAAATTGCTTCCTAGGAAAAATAGTTATGAATTCCTCAAAGTGTTTCTTCCAAGGCAAATCTTTCCTTCTGAAGGCAAATGATGTCCTAAGACATATTTGCTTTCAAGAGTAAGTTTGCTTCCGAGAACATTAGTTAAAGGGTTTCGGAAGAAAATTTTGATACTTGATCAAAAATCTTCCGAAGTTAAAAACTTATGCGGAAGAGGAAACACTTAGAGGAATTTATCTGCGGAAGACTGAGATAAACTCTTCCGCAGCTAAATTTCTCTTCGGAAGAATTTATACTTAGAACATTTTGTGAAGAATACTTGTGTAACATAGCTTAGATTGTATTCAATAGACAAAAAGGCCATGGCATATTTAAAAAGGTTTTCAAAAGTGATTCAATCAAGGTTGATCATCCAAATACCTGTAATTAAATATTTAAATCTCTGTTCATCAAATGCCTTTGTGAACAGGTCAGCATATTGTTCATTTGTATCAACCTTAACAAGTTTTATGAGACTCTTCTCGTGAATATCTTGAATGAAATGATACCTGATGTCAATATGCTTGGTCATTGAGTGCTTCACTGGATTCTCTGTTATTAAAATGGCACTCTTGTTATCTATGTTGATAGGAGTCTCCATGAAGTTGAAGCCATAGTCTATCATCTGGTTTTGAATCCATAGCAGTTGAGCACAACAGCTAGTAGCCGTAATGTATTCAGCCTCAGCAGTTGATATAGACACACAAGGTTGCTTCTTGCACTGCAATGAAATAATCTTTCCACCAAAAATTGTCATCCTCCTGATGTTGATTTCTTGTTGATGTTGCAGCCTCCATAGTCACTGTCAGTGTAACTATAGAGGTTCAAATCCTTATTCTTGGGATACCAGAGTCCTAGTTTGGGAGCTCCTTTAAGGTATCTAAGGATTCTTTTGACAGCAACCAAGTGAGACACCTTTGGAGCAGCCTGATATCTTGCACAAATGCAAGTTGCAAACATGATATCAGGCCTAATTACAGTCAAATACATTAGAGACCCAATAATTGCCCTGTACTGATGTTGATCAGTATCCTCCCCTTTAGAGTCAGGACATAGATTGTGATTTCTGGCTATAGGTGTCCTGGCTGGCTTACAATCTTTCATCTCAAATATCTCTAAGATGTATTTGACACACTTAGATTGACTAATGAAAATCCCTTCATTCATCTGCTTCACTTGAATTCCAAGGAAGAAGTTGATCTTGCCCATTGAACTTATTTCAAACTTCTCCCTCATGGTGCTCTCAAAGTCTTTACACATTTGGTCATTTGAGGAACCAAATATGATATCATCCACATAGACTTGTACGAGCAGCATGTCCTTACCAGATTTCTTTATTAACAATGTCTTGTCTGTGGTGCCTCTGGTATAGCCATTCTTGAGAAGAAATTGAGAAAAAGTCTCATACCACAGCTTAGATGATTGATGTAGGCCATAGAGCTCCATGTCCAGTTTGCACACATAGTTGGGATGCTGTGGATCTTAAAATCCAGGTGGCTGACACATATAGAATTCCCTATCAGTATCCCCATACAGGAATGCACATTTCATATCAAGTTGGTAGACAGTGAAGTTCTTGGATGCTGCAAAAGCGAGGAAATCCTAACAGCTTTATGTCTTGCAACAGGTGTAAAAACATCTGTGTAGTCAATTCCTTCTTCTTGTGTGTATCCTTGAACAACAAGTTTGGCCTTGTTCTTGATGATCAAACCTCTGTCATCCTTCTTGTTCCTGAACACCCATTTGGTACCTATAGGGACTTGGCATTTTGGTAGAGGACATAAGTTCCATATCTTTTGCCTCTTGAATTAAAGCAACTCCTCTTGCATTGCTTCAACCCAATTGTTGTCCTTTAAGGCTTCTTCCACTTTCTTGGGCTTAATTTGGGAGAGGAAGCATGAATACAAGCAGACATTCCATTGATAGGTTTGACTCCTTGTTTTTACTCCCTCTGTGACATTCCTAATGATGTTCTAAGATGGATGGATGTTATGGATCCTAGCCTAGGAATCACATCTAGTTGCAGAGACAGATCCAGATTAGAGATGTTTTGCTCAGGATTATGAACATCACCACCAGCTACTATCTCATATTATCTCATATTCATTCAATGAGGACCGATTCAATGAATGTGTTACAGCATTAGTCATGAGTTGCTGTGAAGCAGGATCAATAGTTTCCTGTTCCTCCAAGTCACTGTCTTTATCAGGTTGGTGTTGATTACTAAAGTTGTCTGTTGGTGAAGATTGGGGCTCATGTGGCTTCCAACGTGTTTATGCTCCATTGGTTCTAGAGATGGTGAGACTCTCTAGATTACCAGCTATGGGAGCTTGATCTTCATGTCTGCTTAAAGATCTTGGAAGAGGTTTTGGCAACTCAAACATTTGATCTGCATAAGGATCTGTTTGTCCACCTATTCCAGCTGAAACAGTCTCACAAGAAGGTTTAGAATAGTTGGGAAACAATTATAAGTTGAAGATATATTCAGGTCCATTCCCCTTAACACAAGGAGTGTGCTCATTGATAACAATATTGGATGACTCCTCAAATTGTTGGTTTTTAATGTTGTGTACTCTATAAGCTTTAGAGCTTGAAGAGTATCCAACAAAGATAGCATCATCCGACTTTTCAGCAAATTTTGCTAAATTGTCCTTTGTGTTAAGTATGGTACACCTGCTACTAAAGGACCTAAGAAAGCCAATGAATGGTGGTCTCTTGTTCCATAGTTCATAAGGGGTTTTACCATGGGGCCTAACTATAAGAACTCTGTTCTGCACATAGGATGCAATGCTTACTACCTCTGTCCAGAATGATCTATCTGGTTCTCAATTTTAAGAATAAAAGATTTTAGAGTTTCAGTAGTTTCATCCTTAGTTCTTAAAAAGAAAACCCATGTATATCTAGTGAAATCATCAACAATCACAAGGAAGTATGATTTCCTTCCAAAGCTTATTTTACTTGTAGGACCAAAGAGATCCATGTGTAACAAGTATAATGGAGTGGTGATAGAATTTGCTTCTTTGGATTTATAAGGTACTTTGTGTTGCTTTCCTTTCAGGCAAGCAACACAATTATCCCTACAAATAAATTCCTTCTTTGGCACACCATGTACCAAGTCATTCTTGACCAACTTGTTCATGGTCTTGAAGTTGACATGGCACATTCTCTTATGCCATAGAGTGGACTCATCACCATTTTCTTTGGAAAGAAAGCATGATACTTCACCCAAACGAGAAGCATTGTTCATGTCCAACTTATACATATTCCTTCTCCTGGGAGATCTAAGAATCACTAATTCCTGAGGAATTGTCATCCCGGGTTTGAAAATGATGCACTCATGTTCTGTGAAAAGCATCTGGTGCTTTTGATCACAGAATTGAGAAACACTAAGTAAATTGTGTTCAAGCTGTTTGACAAAATTAACTTTGTCAAATTTTAACTTATCATTGGATACACAACATCTACCTGATATGTATCCTCTAGCTTCACCTCCAAACTGCACAGGGCCTCCATCAAAATGCTAAAATTGTTGTAGGAGAGTCTTGTTTCCAGTCATGTGCCTTGAGCATCCACTGTCCACAATCCAAAGATTGCTATTTTTGTCGTACGGATGTCCCTGCACATAAGGTGAAAGAATTAGTTTTTGTTGGAAACCTAAGCCTTATTGGTCTTGGGCTGTTCCATTTCAGAAGTAATTGAACCAAAATGAATGCATGATGTCCAGCTTCACTATTTGAAGAAGAGGATTGGGCTGCAGCATCATGGTTGATCTTCCACTCCATCCTGTGGTTGATCAATGTTGATGAGCTAGAGCAAGTTTGAGCAGCTAGATTTGCTTCTGACACTTCTTTGTGCTTGGAAGAAGCCATAACCACCTTTTCTTCCGAAGGAGTCTTCTTCTCGGAAGATTTCAAGGAAAGGTTTTTATTTCTTTGTTATGCTTCCGAAGCTCCTTTGCATTCAGAAGAACTTGGTTCTGAGGACATTTTTGCTACGGAAGAAGACTTAGAAATTTTCAATTTGTCTTCCGAAGCTGTTTTCCCTTCAGAAGAGTTATCTTTCGAGAGTAGCTTGGCTTCAGATACAAATTTGCCTTTCCTTTTCAATTGGGCCACATGGAATAGTCCAAATATGAAGTATTCCTTGGCTCATTCCTTCTTGGTATGACATGCATAATGAGTGTTTGCAAGATTGTAGTAACAATCTTTGGCCATATGATTTTGCAAGCTACAAGATATACATTCAACCTTCCTTTTGTTGGGAATAGATAGTTGTTGTTTCTTGCATTTCACAGATTCATCATCCTTTACCTTTAGCTTTAGATCCTTTTTCTAAGGAAGTGTGCTGGTACTACTCAACTCCTCAGAGTTAGGATTTCCCACTACCTGAAATCCTACTAAGATGAAAACACCCTTTTGCTTAGGGTCTATCTTCAACTTTGACTCTACTAGTTTCTTAGCAGTTTTCCTTGCGGCATTTGCTCTTCTTTTTCTTTCTTTAGTAGGTAGGGGTTGAGTTTCAGCAGTGTGGGTAAGATTTTCTACCTTACCCTTCTCAGTAGTGGTTGAATCATCCTTCAACTCAAAAGGATGAGGGTCAGCAGATGGAACCTCTTGCTCTTCAGTACCATACCTTGTTGTCTTATAGACACAAATGAGTATGGTGGAGGAATATTATTGGTTCCCAACCCTTTCTTGTTTTGGTAACAATCCTTAGAGTGGGAGGATGATGCGAGAATAGTTTTGAAGTTATGCTCCACAATGGCATATTTCTGTGCTTGAGCCTCAGCTATTACCCGCTTAGCTTGAGCTTCAGTCAGTTTGGAAATTAGATCTTTGATCTAAGTCCTGTAGTTAATGTGTTCTTGTTTCAAAACAAAAACTGTTTTCTCTAACTCATCAACTTTCATTTTATAGTCAGATTCAGCCTTTTTGAAATCGAATTTTAGGATATTTAAGGACTCAATATCAGATCTAATTTCCTTGTTATAGTCCTGGTACATCTTAACCTTTTCAACACAGGCTGGGGTGCAAAGATGCTCATATACCTTTGCATCGTAAGTGCCAGCCATGAGTGCTTGAGTTGGAGTCACATCCTGCACCATGAAGCTCCAATCAACTTCTTGAGTAACTGTTGCAGATTGCTACTCAGTATGCTTTGTTGTAGCTTTGGTTGAAGCAAAATGTTGAGTGGCCTGTGAGACTCCAGGGTTGGATCTCGAAGCCTTGTATTCCTTGCAAAGTGTCCGAGTTGGCTGCAGTTGTAGCACTTTGCCTTGGACTTGTCGAACCCAAACTTGTTGTTAGTTGGGTTCTGACGGAACTGCCTTCTTGTCCTTTTGAAGAACTTCTTGGATCTGTAGGTTAAGAGGGCCATCTGCTGGACAATGTCCATGTATTCCATATCATCTGGGCTAAAGCACTCTAGGTCATCAAAGCATAATTGAAAGTCACAGAGTGATCACTTCCTGAAACAAAGGCACAGCTATCCTAAAAGGAATTTTGCTGAGCTGCTGAGACTTGGGTGTTTCAGGGAAAGTGATGTATGGCCTAGAGGATGAAGAAGGCTGTTGAGAGTAGTTTAGGATTAACTAGGACTGACTGGATCTTGGTCCTTCAGCAATATGAAGAGCATTGCTAGTGAAAGGACCAGATATTCTGTTCATCTGATGACCTTTCAGAGTTTCCATCTCTACACGGTATCCATCAAGAATACCGAATAGTTCAATCATTGTGAGACTATTTAAGTTCTCTGATCTCTTGATAGAGACACAGTAGAAAGTCCACTCTTGAGGAAGTGCACTCATGAACTTCCTTGTTAGGTCTCTTTTCTCAAGAGAAACTCCAACTGACTAAAGTGAAAAGATAAGATCCATGTACCTAAAATATTACTGGCTAAGAGTTTCGCCAGTAATAAAGGTAAAGTTTTCAAACTGCTGCTTCATAGAGTCTTTCTTGGAGTCATTAGAACCAGACTACATCTGAATCAAAGCATCAAAGATTTCTTTGGCTGTCTTGTAGTGCTCAAAGCCTACCATGATGGAGTTTGGTATGGTTGTAAGCAGTACAGTCATGGCTTTGCTATCGATGTCTAGCTTCTTGTAGTCTTCATCTGAGTAGTCTTCAACATCCTTTTCTATCATGTCACCTTTCCCATCAGGTGATGCCACCTTTGGTTTGTAAGGACCATAAACAATAGATCTCGACATTTGGCTGTCTTGATACTTGATGAAGCCTTCAATCCTCATCTTCCAGGATCTAAAATTTTCAAGAGTGATGATAGGAGCTTTAGTCATCATTCCCATTTCAAATTCTGAAGATTTCTGGTTCGTGGCCATTTTGAGTGAGGTGAGTGTATGAGTAAAGATTCAAGATGATTTAGGATGGTAAGATCTCATAATCAAGAGCCTGTATGTTCTGATACCAATTGCAGGATCGTTACAAGTCACTCAACACAATGGTTCTCTCTTAAACTCACTTGATATCACTCGGATGATGATAACAGAATGCTCTAAGAGTTTATAGTAATATATTAAGTAAGCAAGACACAAGAATAAGTTTTTCAACATACTTGTATATATTAATTCTCAACTCAAAAATTACAAGACTCTGTCTTGGCACTTGCTCTGATGAGCTTACAATAAGAACTATATACACTACTATCTACAGCCAGTTATACTTGGACAACCAGCTGAAAAATACAACCAGACAAAATACTACAGTTGCTAAAAGTATGTTAACTAAGATAAAGTATTATCCTAGTATTAGGTAGTCATGACAAGTTCATGACTTACCTTTTGTTACCAACTAAGTATGGTGACTGTACTAATCTATGATGGATGAATAGTGGATAAAGTAAGGTCAAACATACCCACATAGAGAAGCTCCATGCAGTCTGTCAGTAAAGTAGTTGACTATACCAATAATAACCATACTTTTGTCCACTAGTCACGGTTGGTTCTCCAAAGGTAAGTGTACCATGAAGTCTTCTGAAGTTACTTTGGCTTCAGAAGAAACAACTTCGTCAGAATCAGTTGCTCCTTGTCTTGGTCTTCATGGTACTTCCGAAGAGTAACTCTCTTCGGAAGTTCTTCTTGCTTGGCTTCGGAAGACTTTTGACTTGGCTTCGGAAGACTTTTGACTTGGCTTCGGAAATGCAGCATTGTCTTCGGAAGTCCATTGTAGATGTACCAAAATAAAGTTAAGTATTGGGTTTTGGTTGCACCAGCCTCATCAGACCCAACACATATTTATACCCGTTGATTGAACATGTTTTATATTAGACACGACTTTTTCAAATAAAATTTATGTCGAAGCATAGACCAACTCTAAACGTAAAAAAAACACTTGCGCCGACAACATATGTGGCATGATAAAGTATAGATTACAATCGTCCCGCTCATTTTCAAACTAAATTATTAACGTTGAAACATAAAGCAAGTCTTCTTTTTAAATTAAGCTCGTGTCATGTGACGCCTTTTCAAACCTTGTTATGCGCGTTACTACGGTAACATTGATGTGGGTAAGTACATTAAAGAAACATTTGAATTTGCGATAATCTGATATACATATAAAAGAGTGCCATGTCTGGTATGTTGCGGCGTAAATAAAACCTAGCGTTGATGCGACAATCACTCAAGGAATATAAAAGTGATTGGAAACAAGAAAAATCAAGGGTAAAAGAGAAAAAACCAAAAGCAAAAGTTGCAACTCGTTAGATTACCCGGGATGGTAGATTCAAAGTCTTAGCCCTTAACCACTCCAACCACGTCACATTATCGTAATAATTTTGAAACATAAAATATAAGATGCCTTTGAAAGGAATATAAAATTTTAAAAAACTCATCAACCTTTGCTTTTAAGTATAAGCTAGTTTTGTGACCCGACACGTTTTGACGCGTTAAAGCTCGAGTCAAAAATTTGTTTTTTTCTTGTTCGCACGTTGCAACATGACATTGACTTAATTAAGTACGTAAAGATAAATTTATTAACTTACGTTGATTTGACTTTAAATATAACAATCTTGAAAAATAAAAAAACATAAAACAAAGATGTAATGAACTACATAATCAACGCATGAAGTCACGATGACTTTCTTTTAAATATTTAGGTGTGGATAAAAATCATAATGATGTATTCAGTGGTGAAAGCAGGAAAATTTTTAACTGGGGTCACTAAGTCTAATGCTCTCATATCAATCAATTAGATTTATAGAATTTTGATTTGGATTGGGTCGGGTCGGGTTGGGTCGGATAAACTGTTGGTACACATGTCCTCAGTTCTAGTCTAGTGAGCTACAATGTAATAGAACTTCTTCTTGTAACACATATGTAACGTTGATCATTATAACAAAAATCTCTTCTATTTATGTTTACTGGTTGTTTACATGTTACATCTATTCATATCAATTATTAGTACACGCATATTTGACAATGTTATATAGGTTTACAGTTGTTAGACATATGTTTGAATCATCAAAGGTTCAAGAATGTGTTTAACCAAGTAATCTGATTCAGTCGCACGACTGGACCATGCGAATGGGCCAGTCACACGACTGAACCAGGTGATTGAGTCAATCGTACGATTGAGTCATAAGACTGACTCAGTCGTCTGAATGAACCAATTGTATGACTCAGTCGCACGACTGAGCCAGTCGCTTGGCTCAGTCGTACGAATGATAGTTGTAACCTATAAATACCACTTAATTCGTGGAAAAACATAACACTTTGAATACTTGAAACCATAGTCGACCCAGAGCGTGCTGTTCGTCCATTCCAAGTTCATAGAACATCCTAGATCATTCCTAGTCTATTCGTAACGTTTTCTATTCGTTAGGATTGATCTTGATTACGTTCTCCCTGATTGGATCGCCAATCCAATAGGATTCCGCACTATTTGATCCGGTATAACGAAGAATCAGTTAGTACTCCGTACGTACACGGTCCTAACAAGTGGTATCAGAGCATAGGCTCTTGATTCATCGTGGATTCAATCAAGTTTTTGGTAAAGTCAACGTTTTTACACGAAAAGATCCAATCTTTCTGCTAAAAATCGAGTCTTTACGTTTGCCTGTTTTGAAAATTCAATATTTTTCGACTTTCAGCCGTCTAGGGTGTCAAAACTTGCGTTTTCGGTCAAAAGTTGCGAAAAACCTCGTTTTCAGCCGTCTCAGTTGCACGATTATCTCAATCGTACGACTGAAGTCCAGTCGCTCAGTTCAATCGTCCGATTGAGTAATTCGCTTGTTCAATCACCTGGTTGAGTCATTTGGTCTGTTCAGTCTCTCAAGTGTCATAATCGTCTGTCCAGTCGCCCGTTTGAGTTTCAATCGCACACTGTTAGTGTCAGTCGCCTGCACAGTCGTACGACTAAGTTCAATCGCACGATTGTATCTCAGTCGCTCCCCAGTCGCCCTTTCAGTCGCCTACTCGATAAAATTCGTTATAGACTCTGAAAATTTCGCGTTCTCAGCAGGGAAAGACTCAAGGATCCAGAACTTACTGCTTCTGGAGAATGAGATTGGTAATCACAATAAGCCACCTAAGCTTCTGTCTATTGATGAATTCCCGTAGTGGAAGCAGAGGTTTGAGATTCATCTCAATGGTCTGGACACTAATCTTTGGAATGCTATTGAAACTGGTTACACCATGCCAGTTGGTGCTGATGGTTTGCCATTAACGTTAAGTGGAATGACTGATGCTCAAAAGACTGCCTACAATGCTGAAAAGAAAGCTTACGCGATGCTCACCCAGTCTATTCCTAAAGAGATCTTCCATCAGTATTCTGATCATAAACAAAGCAAGAAATTCCAGAAAGCTCTCGAGAAAAGATATGAAGGTAGCTCAACTCTGAAGTCTTTGAAGGCCAAAGCACTTAAGAAAGAATTTGATAATTTTTCAGCTATTGGGAATGAGAGTTTGGACGACATAATTGACCGATTCTATCATCTGATGAGTGAACTTCACACTCATGGGGTAACCACGTCTAAAGAAGAAAAGGTCTCCAGTTTGGCTAATGGACTTCCTGAAAAGTGGGATTCATTTATTTCCACCTTGAGACACAATTCAGTTCTCGAGACATTGGATATAAATGACTTTATCCTGAAACTACGAGAGGAAGAAGTCAGACACAAGTACAAGGCAAAGAAGGGTTCTTATGCTCAGGATCCGACACTCTACAACGTGACTCTAACTCCTATTACCAAGTCTTCAAATGCTCCTCTGCAAACTGCTTTTGTTACTAATACATCTACATCTGGACAAAGCTCATCATCTGTTGGTGAGTCAATGGTCTCATCAGGGGTTCAACACAGTGTTACTGAAGCTCAATCGACAAAGTTAGTAACAGAGAACTTGGGTAAGGTAACTGTGGAAGTGGCCAAGGAACACATGGACCTGCTTGCTGCTATGGTCCATTCCGATGATGGTTTGGTTGCCGAGAAGATAGGAAACTGCCACTTGGCTGATGAAGATTACGAGCAGGTGGATGAGAATGAGTTGGAGAGGATGGAAATTATGTGGGCTCTCGCGAGCACTGTGCGACGAGCAAAGAAATTTGTGAAGAAAACAGGTCAAAATCTGGTGGCTACAAAAGATACTGCTTTTGGCTTCGACAAGTCAAAAGTCACCTGTTTCAACTGTGGGGAGAAAGGACACTTCAAGCAGGAATGTGTCAAACCTAAGAAGACTGGAAATGGAAACCCATTCTCCTCCTTCACAAAGCAAGAGAAAGAGAAGAGGCCAGCTTCAACCAGCAGTGACTCAAAGGCTTTGGTGGCACAAGGTGATGAAGGACAGGACTGGTCCTTCCAATTCTTATCTGATAGTGAAGCCAACATAGCATCTGTTGATGATCTCAATGAAGACTCAGCCAGTGAGGGGGAGAACTCGGCTGAACCTGACACTGCTGAATTGGATGAAGTCACAGCTGCTGTTGATCAACTTGTTGAAAATGAGTTGAATGCTGAATCTGAAGCACAATCTGAGCCTCAAAATGCTTTCATGGCTGGAACGTCTACATCTGCACAGGTAGAATCGAAAGATGAACTCTTTGCTAGACATGTTTGTGCTGAATGTGATAAATTTAGGGAAAGCATTGATCTGAAATTTGCTAGGTTATTAGATCACAATGATAACTTAGTAAATGATTTAAAATTATGCACTGAGGCAAATAGAATCTTAAAACAAAATGAAAACAGCTATAAAGAAAAAGTTGAAGCGTTACAGAAACAGTTAAAAGAACTTGAGGTTGTTGCATTTAACCAAGAAAATGATATCAAGTTTTACTTAAAAACAATCGAAGAAACTAAAAAGGAACGAGCAGTTCTACAAGTTGAAAACGAGTCTTTGAAACAAAAACTCCACAGTCTAGCTAGTTCCTCACATATTTTGAAAAACTTGGTTAAAGAGCGTAACAACGGGGAAGGTTTGGGATATAAGGTTGTGCCTCCACCATATGAGATCATTTTGAACACCAAACAACGTCCAATTAATAATAACCCAATAAAGGATCATGTGGTGATAACTCCTCTGGTCAGCGATCCGGACACAGCAGTTAAATCTGCCCCTCTGGCTACTGACCAGAAAGCATCTACATCAGGCACCACTGGCACAAAAATCACTGGAAACCAGGTGGAAGAGAATGTTCAAACATCTCTTGGGTTGGGTCAAAAATCGACTACCACACAACCTAAGAATTCCAAAACCACTCAATCTAAATCAGTGAAACAAGAATCCCATCATCTTCCAAGACAAAACACACATAATGTTAAACAAGTTAAATTTGTCAAGGGAGGTGAAAGCCTTAAAAGTGAGAACAAAAAGAAAGAACCAGAAGTTTATTCACCGCCCCACAAGAGATCTCCTAGCCCTGATGAATGGAGGTCCTGCTATACTTGTGGACAGCGCGGTCATATTTCTACACATTGTCCTCGCTATCAGACTCCAAGAATTAAAGTTGAGCTGAACAACAAATTTAATCTAGATTCAAAACAGTGATCTAAAACTCCTGTTAGATCGAAAACACCTATTCGGTCTAAAACACCTTCTAGGTCGTTTTCGTCTCCTCCACGTCAAAGGCAACACAGACAAGTCACTGACAAGTCTGTGATGCCAGCGGCGAAACCTGTTTCTGAATCTAAACCATATGCTCAAACTGTAAATCAGTCTAAGGTTTACCACAAACAATCCTTTCAAAGGGATGGTTTGTGGAAAGCCAAAACGACTGATGATTCTGAAAGCAAGGACAAGCTGGATGTTGAGATTCCACCCACTGATAAAGGACAGTGGGTCGAATTCATGATGGTTGATTCCTCTGGGAAACCCAAGCCAGTCAAGGCTTGGATCCCCCTCCTTAACTGATTATTTTCAATTATGTGCAGGTTGTCCGCTATATTGCGTCTACAAATACATGGATCGTAGATAGCGGAGCTTCCAGGCACATGACGGGAAATAAGTCTCTCCTTTTCAATGTCAAACAAATTAAAGGGGGACACGTTTCCTTTGCTGGAAACAAAGGATGATACATTACCGCTCAGGGAGAAGTAGGTAATGAAAAGGTAAGGTTCGACAAAGTCAACTTTGTTCAGCAATTAGAAAACAATCTGCTTTCTGTGTCTCAGATTTGTGACAAGGACTTCAAAGTCATGTTTGACAATCGTAAATGTTACATTCTGAAGAACGACATGGATATTCCAGAGGAGCAGGTATTAATGTCCGCATCTAGATATAATGACTTGTATGTTCTAGATATGTCTAATGCTTCTACTAGTGCTTCTACTGTTCAATGTTTCTTATCTAAAGCTATAGAGAAGGACTCCATTTCGTGGCACAGAAGATTGGGACACATTAATCATAGAAAGATGAATCATCTGATTCATAACAACTTAGTTGATGGAGTTCCTGTCAAGAACTTCAAGCTTCCTGATTTCTGTGTCTCATGCAAGAAAGGAAAGCAAACCAAGAAATCTCACAAGACCAAGAATGTCAATTCTATCAAGATGCCCCTGGAGCTACTGCACATGGATTTATTCGGTCCAGTTAGCACGAAGAGTATTGCAGGAGACTGGTACTGCTTCATAGTCACTGATGACTACTCACGATTCTCGTGGGTGATGTTTCTGAAAGCAAAGTCAGAAACCTTTGAGTCCTTCAAAGTGCTGGCCACCACTCTGGAATCACTTTACAAACTGAAGGTGAGAAAGATTCGCTCAGATAATGGAACCGAGTTTAAGAATCAGTGGATGGATGCTTTCTGCAAAGAAAAGGGAATTGTTCATCAATTCACCTCTACATACACACCAAAGATGAATGGAGTTGCTGAGCGAAAGAACAGGAGCCTGATCGAGACCGCCAGGACTATGTTGGCAGACTCAAAACTGCCAGTGCAGTTCTGGAACGAAGCTGTAGCCAATGCCTGCTACACACTCAATCGTGTGTCAGTAGTGAAAAGGAATGGGAAGACTTGCTATGAGTTACTACAGAAGCGTAAACCAAACTTGGAGTATTTGGAACCTTTCGGTGCTCCTTGTACACTTCTGAAGAAAACTCAAGAAGGCAAGTTTAATGAAACGACAGATCAGGGGATCTTTCTGGGATACAGTATACCCGATAAATGAGTTTACAACAACTCTACTAGTCAGGTAGATGTATGGTGCAATGTTGATGTTCAACGTTTCACTATCCCCCCTGCTGGAAAAGGTCCATCGTCATTCTTTGACTACGATGGCTTTTTCAAATCATTCAATCTTCCTCAGATAGATTCAGATGATGATATTGCTACTCAGCTGATGCATGATGTTCTAAACTCACCAAATCTGGATACTAGCAATGCAACACCTGCAAGTGGTTCATCGGGATCTGCCACAGCTGATCGGGATGATAGTGAGGACTCTTCTGATGAAGAAGAAGCAACTGAAACCAGCAATGCACCAAATGTTAATCAAGAAGGAAGCTCTTCAGCTGCTGAACCTACATCTGGAAATACAGATACTGAACCTCCAGTCATAACTTTGGACTCTGAAGTTGTTGCTCCTACAACTCCCATGACTAGGATCAGTACGAGTCATCCGCAAGATGCTATCATTGGTGATCTCCACTCCGGAGTGAAGACTAGAAGTCGATTGTACACTGCTGATTACGCTGAAGTAATGGAAAAGGGCTACGTGAATGATGGAGCTTACAGATGTTTTGTCTCTAAAATTGAACCCAAACACGTAAGTGATGCCCTTAAGAATGAAGCCTGGGTCAATGCTATGCAAGAGGAGTTGCTACAGTTCAAGAAACTTGGAGTGTGGACTCTTGTTGACAGACCCAAAGGAGTCAAAGTAATTGGTACCAAATGGGTACTTAAGTGCAAGAAGGATGACCAGGGTGTTGTTATCAGAAACAAGGCACGGTTGGTTGTTCAAGGCTTCAGACAAGTCGAAGGAATCGACTACAGTGAAGTCTTTGCTCCAGTAGCTAGAATGGAAGCTATTCGCATCTTTCTAGCCTACACCTCTTACATGAAGATCAAAGTCTATCAACTAGATGTTAAGAGTGCAATCTTGCATGGGGAAATCCGTGAAGAGGTATATGTCAGTCAACCTGAAGGATTCGAATATCCTTATCATCAGGATAGAGTCTACAAGCTAGACAAAGCTCTATATGGGCTACATCAAGCTCCTCGAGCGTGGTATGAAAAGCTCTCCACCCATCTGTTAAAGCACGGCTTCCGCAGGGGTGTGATTGACTGTACATTGTTCATCAAAGAAAAGGATGGTGATTTGCTTCTGGTGCAAATATATATGGATGACATAATCTTCGGTTCACGAAACGAAGACTTATGTAAAGAGTTTGAATCTGTGATGAAGGCTGAGTTTGAGATGAGTGCCATGGGAGAAATGAAGTTCTTCCTAGGATTACAGGTGGATCAAACCCCTACCGGCATCTTTCTGCATCAGACAAAGTATGTAGGTGACATTCTTAGTCGCTTTGATATGGAAAATGTCTCTGCTGCTGGTACCCCACTCACCACAAATCATGATGTGGCTCCTAATGAGAATGGGGATTTGGTGGATGCCACCATGTATCGTGGGATGATCGGATCTCTCATATATCTCACTGCATCGCGTCCAGATATCATGTATGCCACATGTTTATGTTCCCGATATCAAGCGAAACCCAAAGTAAATCATCTCATTGGAGTCAAGAGGATTTTTCGTTATCTGAAGGGTACTCCAACACTGGGGTTATGGTATCCTCATGATGATGACTTTGAGCTAACGGCGTATAGTGACTCGGATTATGGAGGCTGCAAAATGAATTATAAGTCTACGTCAGCAGGATGTCAATTTTTCGGGAGAAGCTTGGTAACTTGGCAGTGCAAGAAGCAGACGTCAGTCGCTCTATCTACCTGTGAAGTTGAATATGTTGCCGCCGCCAGCTGCTGCTCTCAAATCATTTGGATACAACAGCAAATGCGGGACTACGGTTTGCAATTCACTTCTACTCCTATATTTGTTGATAATTCTGCTGCAATTGTCGTAACTAAAAATCCGGTCCAACATCCTAAGACCAAACACATAGGCATCAAGTATCACTTCATACGCGACTGCTATGAAAAACATTTAATTGATGTGGCCAAAATTAACACGGATTTTCAACGTGCTGACCTCTACACCAAACCATTTGATAAACCCAGATTTTTCTATCTGCTAGACGTCAACAGGGTTAAAAAGAAAAGTGATGTTATATTAGAAGAAACAGATACATAGTCCGACCCCCTTTTTTTAAATTTTTTTAGTATTTCTTTTATTTTAATTTTTTTAATTTCCTTGTCGTATAAAAATCCAAAAACACAAAAAGATTTTCTGTTTTAGAATTTTAGGGGGAGATTATTTATTTCAGTATTCAATTACTTAAAAAAAGGGGGGGAAGGTAAGTAAAGCTGAAAAGGCATAGACAAAAAGACAGGAAATATGACTCAATAAAATGGAAAGTGATAGTACACAGGCATCGGGTTACTTGGAACACCAAAAGAATTTTTGGTTTTGCAAGGTTAATTAAATCACAGAAAAATTATAAATCCGAGAAGTCTAAGTCTAACAAAATGGGAAAATGATAGTACGCTTGGTTGGTATTGTAATTACACGGAGAAAGTTGATCTAGGGAGGTGCTAGTTCGCTATACGATGTGTTGGTAGATTCAACACAATAGACAAGTAGACATCATTGGTAAACTTAATCTAAACTAAACGGTTCAATCAACTGTGGGTTCCCATCTTATCACTGGTTAACACAATCAGCCATTTCCGATAAGAGATAACGAGCAAATAAACGCCACCAAAGGTGTGCGTGTGACTACAAAAAGAGGAAAAGAAAAAATGAATACAAGCGCAATCATGCTGATAACAAAACATTGTTGGTGTGTTATGTGAAAAAGAAAATAAGAAATGCTCTAACCAGGAGATAGGTTGTGTGCCTCTCTGCTGTGCGATGGCACTGACCTGAGGATAAGCATAACCTACATATTCTAGAATTCATTGTTGTTTGCCGCCTCTCTGCTGTGCGATGGCACTGACCTGAGGCTTGGCTTCTCTTTGAAAGCTCTAAGAATAGTCTCTTCTTGTCAAAATACCTATAGACCGCTCGAAAGTCCTCAAAGGAATATTATTACCATATAAGCTTAGGATCCACAAATGTTGGTTGAAATAATATAACTTAATTCTTCTCCAATGCGTGTCAAAAGTCTGTGTATGGATTTAAGTGGACAAGTATACTGACAATCGTCGTGTATGCACCGACTGAAGTTGATAATCAAAGTACGTTACGTATCAGATCAAGCATGATTCCCAGTTAGATCTTAGAAGTCTTAGATGAGTGAGAAAACTGTGATATGAAATTTATGCAAGTGTTTAAAGTTAAATACAAATCAACGGTTCCAAGTAATGTGGTTTATGCCTGTCTGATTCCATATGAGTCTGTCCTTGATATAATGTCAATGCTAATAGGCTACACAAACCTGCCCTAACAAAAATCACAAAAAGATGTTCATTTTGTTTGTATTTTAAAATTTCTTTCAATTTATTAGTATAAGTGTGTCAATGTCGGACTGCGTATATTGTTATCTGGTAATATCACTAAACGAGCTTAATGTTTATTTAAACAAATTGTTTCTGAAAGGATAAAAGTATCACGTCTGAGGTGATAAATTGGATAAATGGATCACGTCTGAGGTGATCGGGTGGATAAATGGATCATGTCTGAGATGATCGGGTGGATAAATGGATCATATCTGAGATGATCAGGGGGATAAATGGATCACGTCTGAGGTGATAAGTTGGATAAATGGATCACGTCTGAGGTGATCGGGTGGATAAATGGATCATGTCTGAGATGATCGGGTGGATAAATGGATCATGTCTGAGATGATCGGGTGGATAAATGGATCACGTCTGAGGTGATCATTGGGTGTGTTAATTTAAAAGTGATCATGTATGAGATGATCAATTGCACATAATGTTTTATCAATTGTTAAGTGAATCTAATTATCGATGGGTAAAATGGTCAAAATGTCACAAGTATGGCCCAGTCGCACTACTGAATCATCAGCAAGAACCAGTCATACGAATAGAGCATACGAATGAATACAATCGTACTATTGGACAATACGAATGAATCCAATCACCCGATTGAAAGTGACCGACTAGGTCAGATGTGCGAATGAAGTTTAATCGTACGATTGAAGATGAACGATTGGGTGAATCGTACAAATGAATCTCAGTCGCACGACTCACTCATGCGACTCGACTCACTCGTACGACTGACCTATGCGACTCGGCTCAGTCGCCCGACTGGGATTTGCCCTAGTATATATAGGTCGAATCGACCTCAGTCGTTCATTCACCCAAATCGCCTCTCTCTTTTCGTACGACCTAACGAACCGCTGCCAAAATTTCATTTGATTCATACTTACCTTCGATTTGTGTGTTCTAACATTCATTTGTGATTATACAGGTAATATTCGTGATGTTTCATCGATAAAACCGATTAATGACATCTAGAATCACTCGAAGTTTGACCCAACAGTAACCGAGAACTTAGCGAACAAATAGACCATCAAAACTAATCTAAACGTTCAAACATAAGTTAAAATACGCTTAATCGGTCGTTTCTGAGTGTAATGAGCCTAAGTTCGACGTTTAAAATCAAGTATGGCTCAAAACAAGAATTTGAATGGACAAACCGTCGAGTAGGCGACTGGACACACTGATGAACTTCAATCGCCTGACTGAGAAGACGACTAGTCTCAGTCGCACGACTGAGATGGACGAATAGTTCAATCGCACGACTATGTTCATTCGCTTGACTTAGTCACACGTATGAACCAATTCACACATATAAAACATAGTCGTCCTACTCAGTCGCACGACTATGTTCATTCGTTTGCTCAGTCGCCCGACTTAACCAAGGTTTAAAGCTCATTGACTTTAATTTGCTATGTTCTGCAAGCACTAACGTTTACTTACATTGTATGACAGATGGCAAGTCGATGGATTATGAGCACGAAGCACAACATTTGTGCTCATGTGGACTTGACCTCCAGGAATGCCGCTGAGTTTTCTGGCATTATCACATTTTTGAGGAGATCGAGGATATTCCGAGCGATCTCTGCATGGTGTACACCATACAGGTCGATACAGCAGTCGTTTTGGGAACATGCTGTGGTCGACAGATCCAGGGAGCCATATACTATTAGAAGCTCTATCGTTGGACAAGATATCGAGCTATCTGAGGAGGATATACGGACGGTACTGGAGCTTGGGGACGATGCAGAATACCCAACCAGACTGCATCCCCTTACTGTTCGAGGTTGTTTTATGAGGGCAAAGTACTCGGGGACAAAAGCAACTTGTGCCCCCAATTCAAGTATCTTGCCCATGTGCTCCTACGTTGTATAGCCTCAAGGAAGGGCGGGTTTGATGAGCTATCAGACCAGATGCAGAGTGCATTCGCTGCTCTGGTGCTGAACCATCCATTCAGTTTTTCACGGATGATCTTCACCTATTTGGTTGAGAACATTGAAGCAAAAGGGAAAGAGAGCTTCTGTATGTACCCAAGGTTCATCCAGATGATTATAGACCAGAAGCTCCCCCAGCTCCCGAAAGCTCAAGAGGATGCTGTCGTCCTGGAGATCATGGACGACACTATATTGGGAAGGATGAAGGTATACCGGGGCAAGCAGGTCAAGCCCCCGGTGAGGAGTTTGTTTGGGCATATGGCCCATGCGGATTACGTGGCGCCAGCTAGGAGAAAGTGGCGTCACGATGATAGTGACTCGGATGTTGAGCAAATTGCTCTTCCCTCCGATGACTTCGACGACGATGATGACGGTACTGATCAGGGAGGAGATGGTCAGGGAGGACCAGAACCAGCTCCAATTCACCCTGATTTCCATATGCAAGAAGAGGAGGAGTCAGATGAAGAGCCTCTAACGAGGACTGTGGGCGGCAAAGTTATTGCCACAGAAAGAGGCTTGAGGGCAGTAGGTGGACGCCCAGTGGAGTCCGGGGATGCTGCAACGACATCAGATCCCTCATATGCCCCGGATCCGATCAGTAGTCAAGAGGGAGCATCAGGATCCAAAGGATCCAGGATAAAGCGAATGGCTCAGGCCCAAGGGAAGAGGCACAAACGCCGAAGGCTTACTCTGCTTACTACTACCACCACAGCTACTACCACTCCACCACCCACTACCTCTACACCACCCACTACCACTACACCACCCACCACCACCATTCCACCTTTCACAACCACTACACCACCCACCACCACCATTCCACCTTTCACAACCACTACTCAAACACCACCACCAATCTTCACCACAGCCACCACAACCACCACTACTCGCCAAACAGGACCCTCATCTTTTCTATCCAGCTTATTCATACCACCAGTTTCTGTGGTAGAGCAGCTTGCTGCACTAAACAGCATGGTGGTCAAGCTGATGGCTTCGGATGAGGCAAAGACTGCTCAGATACAGCAGCTGAGAGAGCTGAGCTCCTCCCAGTCTGCTGAAATACATCAGCTGAGGGAGCCAACAACTACCCAAGCTTAACTTATTTCCCAGCAAACGGATCAGATCAACCAGCAAAATGAACAGATCACCAAACTCCTAGAGCACCGAGATGAGTCCACCAAGAAGCTCAAGGAGTTAGAAGCTGCCGACAAGGAGATCAGACTAAAACTCAAGGGGTCACAAAATGAGCCCCTAAAGATAGGAGAAGGTGAAGATGATGATGAGGAGGATGATGAGGATGATGATAGTGATGATGATGATGAGGGAGGTGATGATGAAGATAAAGAAAAAGATGACGATGAAGATGAAGGGGATGCATCTACCTCTGCCTCTTCTCCTGGTCATGAGCAACGAACAAAGAAAAGACAAGACCAGGGAGAATCATCTGCTGCCCCACCTACCTCCCCGTCTCCCGAAGATCCAGCGATGATTCAAGGCAAAGTTCAGGATTAGATGTTTATTTATCATTAAACTTTTGTTCTTGTAATCATGTATTTAATATGTGCTTAAAGTTAATGAATGAAAAGTTAAATTGATATTGGTTATGTGCTTAATGTATACTAACCTGCACTGTGTTTGGTAAATTGTTATACAAGTTCATCCAAGCAGGCTGACGAGCATGATGTGGTACCCCTTCGACAAATCGAGACTCAATTGACAATGATTCTCGATTTGCAAGGAATAGTACATCGCTCTGTTAGTTACACACCTGAAGAGGGCGAGATCATACATGATCTAACTAATGAGCAGATTGCTGAACTATTCAGTCTAAACCCGGATGAGCTGGTAAAGGATGCGCCTGAGGTCGACGTAGTCAGTGGTGAAGAACTACAGGATGTCAACGAGGTGGAGATAGAGGATGTGACTGTTGATCATTATCCCCAGTACACTAACGCCGAAGGCGAAGTGCTACCAGATCTGGGAGATGCATTTGACAGTAGTACATTCGATAAGGTTGAAACAATGACTGCTGCGAAAGAGGCTACAGAAGAGGATCCTCAGGCAGATGCTGCTAATCTTGCATCTAAAAAGGCTGAGTGGGTAGCCTGCCTGGAGGAAATGAAAAAACAAAGAGTGCCTACAAAGACAAACGCCTACACCAAGCTCTACAAGATCAAGAAACATCAGAAGGTGTCAGGAAAAATCATCAGCTGGGCATACTTTGAGGATCTCAAAGTATATGCCGTGAAGAGAGAGAATGGAATAGAGTATTTCAGATTCCCACACGATCTGAAAACTCTTCCTGGTTTTGAGCTAAATCGTTTAGCTAACTTGAGCCTCCTATATGCTGTCCCCGGGAAGATATCTGGATGGTTCGAGAAGGCACTAAAGAAAGAATATCATATGAGGTGGGTAAACTTTAAACCTCAACAGCCCAGAAGGTTAATTCATAAGACAGAGGTTGATTCCACCTCAGGAAGACCAAAGGTGGTCTTGTGATGGCATCCTCTGCGCACAATGTCGCGTATTCCATTGAGGGAAATGCCACATGATTTTGCACCCCATTTTAAATGGTGGTACTATGACTGGCGCACTGGTGAGGCAGTCATAGTTTTGGAGAAAGAAGGGAAGGTCGAGACAGTTAGGGTATTTGACCCTATGTGGCTAACTAACTTGTCTGCTTCAGATGTTTACATCTTGTACAAGTGGCCACTGTTTTTTGACACTTAAGATATCGTGCAAGCACTTCAGTTCCAACATGTCATACGTTTATGCTTCGCACTTGATATTCACTCTGGGGTTTTTATAGAAGATAGGAAGAAGAGATTTGAAGAATTCAAGAAAGAAGTTAAAGTCTAGATAGAACTAGGTCCAAGGGGGAGTTTGTTGGTACACATGTCCCCAGTTCTAGTCTAGTGAGCTACAATGTAATAGAACTTCTTCTTGTAACACATATGTAACGTTGATCATTATAATAAAAATCTCTTCTGTTTATGTTTACTGGTTGTTTACACGTAACATCTATTCATATCAATTATTAGTACACGTATATTTGACAATGTTATATAGGTTTACAGTTGTTAGACATATGTTTGAATCATCAAAGGTTCAAGAATGTGATTAACCAAATAATCTGATTCAGTCGCACGACTGGACCATGCGAATGGGCCAGTCACACGACTGAACCAGGTGATTGAGTCAATCGTACGATTGAGTCATAAGACTGACTCAGTCGTCCGAATAAACCAATCGTATGACTCAGTCGCACGACTGAGCCAGTCGCTTGGCTCAGTCGTACGAATGATAGCTGTAACCTATAAATACTACTTAATTCGTGGAAAAACATAACACTTCGAATACTTGAAACCCTAGTCGACCCAGAGCGTGTTGTTCGTCCATTCCAAGTTCATAGAACGTCCCAGATCATTCCTAGTCTGTTCTTAACGTTTTCTATTCGTTAGGATTGATCTTGATTACGTTCTCCCTGATTGGATCGCCAATCAAATAGGATTCCGCACTATTTGATCCGGTATAACGAAGAATTAGTTAGTACTCCGTACGTACACGGTCCTAAAATAAACTTTTAAAAAAAACTATTATACACACTCGAACCTTTATCATCTAACATTAAATTTTCATATTCTTGTAAGCAACAATCTAATGATTAATTATCAAATAAGTATTTAAAAAATGAGAAAAAAAGGTATAATAAACAAACCTTAGTTCTTGAAGATTTAGAAGTCAGAAAAGTGTTATGAATGCCATACTCAGATTTCTTATTTCTTAAACTTTCTCATATCACCCAATGACTTAGTGAGCTCTAAAAATATATAAATTTAAAGCATGTATTTGAATTCAATCTATATTAAATTAAAAGATACTAATCAAGGATACAAACTTAATAAATGTTTTATTTTTTAAACAGACAAAGAGAAGCTTGTTTGTTTATCTTCCTAGGATTCTACTGCATAATTGGATATGAATCGATAATCAGAAATTATTGCTCCCCATAAACTATTTTTCCCTCAAACCCTACCCGTTGGTTAAAATGGCCTATATGCTCAACAAAAGCGAGTCCGGTAGATGAACAATAGAATCTTTGTGATAAACTATTAAACACAAAATGTAGAATCAAAATCTTGGTCTTGAATAAAATCTAGGTGCTAAAATCACTAAAACAAATTAACTAAGAAGAAGAAAACACTATATTTGTAGAATCAAGATCTAGGCCTTAAATCTAAACAAATAAACAAAACTAAGTTAAGAAAACTAACCTTGACTCCTTGAGTTTATAAGGGAGAAGGAGAGTACAAAATGTAGAATCAACATCGAGTCTATGAACCTTCAAATCAAGCTAAAATTTAAAAACTAAAAAAATACAAAAGCCACGGAAAAATGTTCAAATACAAAGAAAACTAACCGTGAGAGACGGTTTTGGTTTGGATGGTGGTAGCCGGCTGTTGGAGTCAGGGAGGAGCCGAGGGAGGGGTCCGATGAAGGGGATGGTTTTGGGTTTTGGTAAACCTTAAAGATATTAGATTTAAGGGTAAAAATGTAATTCTATATTTTAAAAGGAGTGAGTATAATAAAAATCACCTTTTGCAAGTATCGAACTCCAGACCTATTTGAAAGCAAGACACGCGCGTTACAAGGTGAAAACCAGATAACCAAGACCAATTTTTTGTTTACAACCTGATTCAATAATACTTAGGGTCACTTTCAGAAGAACTATGGATTCACCCAACATTTTAATATTATACGATCCACTACTAGCTCAAATATCAATGGAGGCACTTGACCCCGTTTCCCGGAGGGTAGTTCCGCCCCTGGATGTATTCAAATATCAGTAAAAAGTTACGTAGGGTAAAAATAGAGTTAAGAAAATTAAAACGAAAAACGTGTAACCATAATTAATATGTGAAAAAATAATTAATTATATAAACTATATAATAAAATATTACTTGTGTACGTGTGATATCTGAAGAGTGTTTGATATGAATAAAATTATAAAAAGATAAAAATAATACGTGAGTGTGTGTGGAGAGTGTGTGAGTGTGAAAGTGGGCATCCAAAAAAAGTACCTTCGAAAAGTGTAGAACCCATGACGATCAAGTGGTGGAGCAATGAACTATCCAACCGATCTACACGTGCATTTTGGAACACACATTTGACAAAAAAGAAGAAGGTGGACTCCACCGAACTTTGTAAATAACTATTAGTATAACACGTGGGCACCTATTTCAATTTAAAATATGTAAATAAATTAGTTCACTAAATCACAATGAAACATCTCCTCATCTCCTCTTTATTTCTGTTCAATAGTTCGACACATGTACGTAAGTTACAAATACGTAACATTTAAATATGATATCAGCTACTGTTAAAAGAAGAAATAGAAAAGATAGTATTTCTTATATGTTATGAAAGAAGAAGATAAAGATATGTTTTTTTTGTTATACTACATTTTGGTTTTTTATTCATCTTCATCTTCATGAGTTACATATACGTAAGTATGTTATGGTTGCACATCCCTTAACTGTAATTTTTAGTTATAGATTCTAGGGTACTTTTTAGTATTATGTATATGTAACTTATCAAGTTACACATAACCCTAATATGCACAAATAAAGTTATATATACGGAACCACTTCTATGTATGAGTAAATTCTTGAGTTTAATAAAATGTTTTGTACTTGTTGTATCTATCATAGTTACATATACATAAATGATAATGGTTGTCTATATATAGCAAGATTTATCAAGATGAATTGGTTAGTTAGAAGATTCAAGATTAGATTTGATGGTGAAATTGAAGCTTGATTGGGTTATGTATATGTAACATAGTGCTTCGTAAGTACGTAACACAATGTTACATATAGTAACATAATGTTACATATTAAAATTGATCGTTGTTTAATGTAATTACAAATACGTAACTTAATCGGTGTTTATTTATTTATTATCATAATTCATTTATGTCAGTTCTTCTAGTATACAATAATTAGATCGTCAAGTTCGGAGTCCTCTGCTTTTAAAAAAAATTGGTGTGATTTAGTGTTATATATGTGAAAATCTCGCCTAACTCTTATATAGAGAAGGGAGGGCAATCGCCTACTCTAAACAAATAGAGAAGTCAGTTTGATGTCCTGAGTCACTGGCCTACCTAACTTAAAGGAAGGGAGGACAATCACCCACTCTAAATGTAACGCCCGTACTTTTTGTTGTTTCATTTTTAGTCCTTGTACCTTGTAATTCATCAATTCATACCCTTGTACTCTTGAGTCTTGATCAATGGAAGTATTATTAAAAGTTATTCTATATACTTATATGTTACACATGCTTAAAAGAAACGTTATATGCATTCAAATATACTTACGACACGCTGTAAATATAAAACCAATCGGAATCATACGTAACCGGGTGTTCATGAGCGAACCCAACTAACTTGTAAACAAGCCCAAATCTTTAAAACATAATTAAGGTTCTTAAAACACGTAAAATAACCCAAAAGAAAAGCCCAAAACCAAGTCCAATGGTCCAAGCTCAACACAAACACAAGTTGGTGATCGTAACTCTCGAACCGTATCAAGATCAATGCACCAAACCCAATTATTAGTACCATGAATGTTAAATTACTTTTATCCATATGAAATTATTCTGAAAATGGTGAACATAGAAAAAAACCGCGTACGAAACGGAGTTATAACGAAGCGGGAATCGCGAAAACAAGTTTGATGGTTTTGTTGACTAGTCAAACCGAAACCCACTCGGGTTTAAGCCCATTTTCCCTTTTTTTAACCTAATTAAAGCCCATTAAACCCAACTCCTTCCCTTTATAAACTAGCCTCCACCCCCACAAAACACTTTTACACTTCACATCCCACCAAAACACTCTCAAATTCTCTCAAAGTTCTCTTCTTCTTCACAAAAATTCTGCACAAAACCTTCAAGGTTAGAACACCATTATAACCCATTTTTCTTGCTTCTAACACTTAAAGCTTGTATCTAGCTACATAGATACACCTCTAGGACTATCCCCAATGACTTTGCCTTGGCAACATTGAGTGGAAGCCATCTATAATGAGGTCCAAAAGCTAGTTTTACAAGGCTGAATTTTTATTTTGTTTTTGTCCTTGATGTTTTTAATCTTTTAACAAGCTTTAATCTTATTTTAAAACATACTAAACCACTTGGAACAAACCCATGGACTATCCTCTAGGTTTACAATGGTAAACACTAAGGGGGAGGCACCTAAAATGGGTTCCCAAGTGGCTAAACTTTATGAAATTGTTGCTCTTGGGTTTACCTTGTTCAAACTTAGATTTTCCTTGAGCCAAACCTTGTCTCCAACAAACCTCATTGTTGGATGACTTGAGTTAAGGTAAAAATCCAGAAATGAATGAGTTTTGAACTTAACTTTATATCTTTTTATTACTCAAGTAATCTAACATAACAACAAGTGTGATAAACCAAACTAAGTATTCAACTTTACCATGTTGAAAAGCTTATGTTAAGGTTCAAATGGCAATCTTGAAGAACTTTGGTTCTTCAAGTAGGGCTTTCCCACCATAACTCACCCGGATTACTTGAGATATTATATGTAGTATATATATACTTTAAACATTTAAACTATTATGTAAGTATTTACAAAGGTTTGTGGATTATTACCCTACCTTCGTATCTCATGACCTCCTTCGAGGAGGGTATACTAACGTACTAACTTTACCATCCGAATCTCCAACACTAGTTGGTGAATTGTGTTTTGGTCCGCCATTGGCGATACATGACTTCTATGATTCTGTATACATACGTACAAGTACCCAAATCCGAATCTAAGACAAACCCGTTTTCCTTGTTAGGTTAACCGGTGTCTAATCCTCCCAAATCCATCTACTCACGACTCGGAACTTTTCCTATCGAAACCGTGAGTCATACTTCACCCCTTTTATTTTAACAATATTTGGGTTGCAACATGTACCATTTATCAAATACACTCAAGCATACATTCAATCTAACTTATTCTAAAACTCAATTCATACAAACATGCTTACTTGTTATACTATTTGTGAATACATTCTAGAATACATTATCTTGCAAGCAATCTAAACCTCCCTTAACATGTATAGCGCTATTGGACTAGCACATCCGCCCTATTATGATGGGTTTATGTTAAGTTATCAATCTTTACGGTCTTGCTCACTTTTGATGCTAAGATTACGCTAGTGGACACTTTGATTTGATTATGGCTTTGCATGCTAGCAATGTACAAACTTTAGTATACTTTACTCATGTTGAATTGAAATTTATTCACTATTATGCTATGTATACAAATTTGTATGCTCACCAACATATTCATATGTTGACCAATATTTTATACATGTTGCAGGAAATGCTTGAAGCTTTATCAAGAAATTCAATTAGGGGACCTAGAAACACACCAAATCTATCATTTTGTTATGTTTGTTTTAGACATTTCTCCAAATTATTGTATGTTTATTTGAAACACTGTAATGTTACGTTGATTAATGAAAATGAAATTTAATCTTAATTTATTGTCATTTTAGTCCTATGATGTCTTTGAACAATCTATCACTTCTCGCGCCCCGATGTTTCCGCCATCGGTTGGGGTGTGACAGATTGGTATCAGAGCCATAGTTATAGGGAATTAGGAAAACTTCCATGTTTTGACCTAGACTATGACTAAGGACTCCTATTGGTAATGCTTATGATTTGTTTGAATATCTTATGTTTATGCCAAAAAAAAAAACTCGAATCTATCTAATCTTGCCCCTCATCTTATTCTCGGCTAGAAAGAAATACACCTTTCCTAAGGTATAATCATGCGACGACGATACGAAGACACTTGTATTTTACAAATGAAACGAACTCACCAAAATAGGAGTGAATCCCTTACTTTGGTGATGACTTTCAATCCGCCATTATTGTTTTTATGAAATTAGACCATTAAGATAGGAGTGATTTCCTTACCTTGATGACAATTTCACTTATTACACTCTTGTGGACCCTTACCAACGAGTTAGGATTAATTTCCTTACCTTGATGGATAAGTACCAACCACGTTTAGGGAACGACACCACCAAGTTAGGAGTGATATCCATATCTTGGTGACTAGTCCCATTCTTTGATTTTCAATCTCACCAAAGTCTTAAGATTTTGATTGACAAGGGACATGTAGTAACTGGAAGGGCGAATACCGTTACCTGACTTGTCGGCGAGAGTATTCCAACCTATTAAGCCAAAGCATGATTTCCGAACTCAAAAGAAGTCTTGACTACTTTGGATTAGTCTTAGTTCCAAAACCGGAACATTCCAAGCCTTAATCGAATTTCTTTTATGTTTGTATTTATTTTACGCATTTATGCTATACTCTTTTTCCTCTTGTCAAGAGTGAATCATCCGAATCGCGCTAATTTCTCGACCTCAGACACTAATAATCAAGAACCAACAAAAACTTAAAAGCTTTCATTATTTTTTTATCTAATTCTTTTGAGTGGTTATATGATTCATTATGAGAACCAATTTGAAACCTATTTGTTTAGGTGTTATGTTATAATGCTCTAAATATGCAAAAAATTATGTTAAACACTATTGATCAAGTCTCATCATTCTCTTTAACCTACATTGTAGATGTCTTCCAAATCCCATAGAAGCTCCAAGCAAAGTTCCAATAAGAAAATGGTCGCTTTCATGGCTAAGCAAATGGCTCGAGTTATTCCCGATATTGTTAAGCAAATCAATGCCAACCCTAGCCCGAACACTTCAGTTGAATCCCGAAACCCTGGTTCTAAAACCTCAGCCTTTTCCTATAAGCACTTCAAGTCATGTGGCCCTGAACCTTTCACGGGTGAAGAGGGTGCCTCCAAGATGCTTGAATGGTTCGATAGCATCGAAGTCACTTTCATCAATAGTGAATGTCCCGATGAGCTTCGGACTCGTAGTGCCACTGGTGTTTTCACATCGAGGGCACTTGAATGGTGGAAAAGTGAAAGGAGCACTCGTGGAAACGAGGTCGCCTTCGCTCTACCATGGGAAGAAGTGAAGCAACTCATGATAGATGAGTTTTGCCCTCCTCATGAGATGCAAAGTCTTGAAGAGGAATTCTGGAACCTCAAACAAATTGGAGGAGACAACTTGACTTACACCATTCGCTTCAAGCAACTTAGTATCCTTGTCCCTCACTTGGTCAACACCACTGACAGAGCCATAGCCAAGTACATAAAAGGCCTTCCTCCTATTATCCGTGACTCCGTCACCATAGCCGAACCATTCTCAGTTGAGCGAGCCATCCGGTTGGCGGCTACCTTGTCCAATAACCAAGTGAAAGACGGATCCATGTCTCTTAAAGGCTCCTTCAAAACCGCCCATCAAGCCATCTCCGAAACACCCGAGGAACCTAAAGATACAAAAACATCATCCAAAAACACCCATCACGGCAAGAAACGCAAGTTTCAAAGCCGCAACTATGCCATGACAACACCAATAACCCAAGCTCCCATCAACTCGAACCATGAACCACCTAGAAAAGCTTACACCGGTACGTTTCCCAAATGTGCCAAATGCCAATACCACCACCCACCTGCCTCTCAGTGCCGTCAATGCACAACGTGCAACCGTTATGGGCACTTTGCTTCAGCATGTCGAAGTGGTCCTAGCCCACCCGGTAACCCACCTTCGGCTCATACTGGTACCCAAAGACCCCTGACTAATGGAAATGGTCGTGCTTGCTTCAAATATGGTGACCCAAACCATCTTGCTCCCCAATGCCCCCGCAACAATCAGGTTCAAGTGCAAGCGCCACGTGGACGCGCATTTAACATAAATGCGCATCAAGCTCAAAACGACAATGACGTTGTAAACGGTACGTTTCTTATAAATGGAATTTATGCTTCTGTGTTATTTGATACTGGTGCGGATAAAAGTTTTGTTTCCGTAAAATTTGAACCAATGCTAAAATGTACACGTACTAAATTGCCAAAATCATTCACCGTTGAAATCGCTAATGGAAAATCTGTCACCGTCGATTCCATTCTCATTGATTGTATTTTAAGTCTTAATGAACATGAATTTCCCATCGAACTCATACCCATGCAATTGGGTAGCTTTGATGTCATAGTAGGCATGGATTGGCTTGCCAAGGTTCATGCCGAAGTCGTTTGCTTTGAAAAATATATCCGTATTCCGCTTCCTTCCGGAGACACTTTACAAATCTATGGCCAGAAACCCTCAAACGGACTCAAACTCATGTCTTGTACGGAGGCACGAAAGTGCTTACGTCAGGAATGTATTGTCTTTTTAGCCCATGTCGTGACACAAAAAGAAAAGGGAAAGAGTGTGAAAGACATTCCAATCATTTGTGACTTTCCCGACGTGTTCCCTGAAGATCTACCCGGCCTTCCTCCTGCTCGTTCCATTGATTTTCGGATTGATCTCATACCCGGTGCTACACCTGTTGCTAAATCTCCTTACCGACTCGCACCCTCGGAAATGCAAGAGCTGGCTAGTCAACTTCAAGAGTTGGTTAATAAAGGCTTCATACGTCCTAGCTCATCCCCTTGGGGTGCTCCAATCCTTTTTGTAAAGAGAAAGGATGGTTCGTTCCGCATGTGCATTGATTATCGTGAGCTCAATAAACTCACAGTCAAAAACCGTTATCCTCTTCCTCGTATCGATGATCTCTTTGACCAACTCCAAGGAGCAACTTGTTTCTCAAAAATCGACCTACGATCTGATTATCATCAGCTCCGAATCCGTGAAGAAGATATTCCAAAAACCACATTCCGCACAAGGTATGGTCATTACGAGTTCATGGTTATGCCGTTTGGTTTGACCAATGCACCCGCAGCCTTTATGGATTTGATGAACCGCGTGTGTAGACCTTACTTGGATCATTTTGTAATTGTGTTCATTGACGATATTCTAATCTATTCTAAGACCGAATCCGAACATGAACGACACTTACGTTTGATCTTGGAACTTCTTCGAGCCGAACGACTTTACGCCAAATTCTCCAAATGTGAATTTTGGTTGAAAGAAGTTCAATTCCTTGGTCATATCGTAAGCAAAAAGGGCATTCATGTTGATCCTGCCAAAATCGATGCTATCAAAGGGTGGGTTGCTCCAAAATCCCCTACCGAAGTACGTTCCTTCCTCGGATTGGCGGGTTACTACCGTCGATTCATCTCCAATTTTTCAAAAATCGCCATACCTCTCACCTCTTTGACCCAAAAAGATAAACCTTTTATTTGGGGTCCCAAACAAGAGGAATCCTTTCAAACCCTCAAGCATATGCTCTGTGATGCACCCATCTTAACCCTTCCCGATGGAAATGACGATTTTGTGGTTTATTGTGACGCTTCAAATCAAGGTCTCGGTTGTGTCCTTATGCAACGAGGCAAGGTTATCGCTTATGCTTCAAGACAACTCAAAACCCACGAGAAGAACTACACGACCCATGATCTTGAACTCGGAGCTGTTGTTTTCGCTTTAAAGATTTGGAGGCACTACCTTTATGGTACTCAATGTGTGGTATTCACAGATCATAAGAGTCTCCAACATATCTTTAATCAAAAGGATCTTAACATGCGTCAACGACGATGGGTAGAATTGTTGAACGACTATGATTGTGAAATTCGTTACCACCCTGGAAAAGCAAATGTCGTGGCCGATGCTCTTAGCCGAAAGAGTCATGTCAATGCTCAAAGCATTTGTGTAACCAATCATCCTCGTAGTTTTCAAATCCAAAACGACATTCAAACTCGTATTCGTGAAGCCCAACACTCATCGGTCGTTGAAAACAATTTGTACAACGAGATGCAATGTGGTGTTGAAGACCAACTTGAATCTAAATCTAATGGAATTCTCCATTACCTCGATCGTATTTGGATTCCAAACCGTGACAACCTTCGTACTCTTGTAATGAATGAAGCACATAAGTCACGATATTCCATTCATCCCGGTGCCGACAAGATGTATCAAGATCTTCGTCGTACTTATTGGTGGCCGGGTATGAAGAATGATATTGCTCTCTTTGTGGCTAAGTGTCTCACTTGTTCAAAAGTTAAAGCCGAACATCAACGTCCTTCTGGATTACTTGAACAACCAGAAATTCCGGTGTGGAAATAGGAAAGTATTGCCATGGATTTCATCACCAAACTCCCACGAACATCTTCCAGGCATGATAGTATTTGGGTGATCATTGACCGATTGACCAAAGCTGCGCACTTTCTCCCAATTCGTGAAGATTACTCTGTTGAGAAACTAGCTCGTATCTATACTGCAGAAATCGTCAGCCGTCATGGTATTCCTCTAGACATCATTTCCGACCGAGATGGTCGTTTCACTTCCCGCCTATGGCGATCTTTTCAATCGGCTTTAGGAACTCAACTCAATCCTAGTACGGATTTTCATCCTCAAACGGATGGTCAATCCGAACGTACTATCCAAACCCTTGAAGATATGCTTCGATCGTGTGTCATTGATTTTGGTGGAAATTGGGATGTACATTTGCCATTGGCCGAATTTTCGTACAATAACAGTTATCACTCGAGTATCAAAATGGCACCATTTGAAGCTCTTTATGGACGAAAGTGTCGATCACCCATTTGTTGGCATGAGATTGGTGAGGCACAAATCACTGGACCCGAACTCATTCAAGAGACGACGGATAAGGTCTTGCAAATCCGGGATAACATGATCAAAGCAAGACACCGTCAGAAGGATTATGCTAACAAAAAACGTAAACCCATGGAATTTGAAGTCGGTGATCTTGTACTCCTTAAAGTATCTCCTTGGAAGGGAGTAGTGCGTTTTGGTAAGAAAGGAAAACTTACACCCCGATACGTAGGTCCTTTCAAAATCCTTGAAAGAGTGGGTAAAGTGGCTTATCGACTTGACCTACCGCAAGAGCTTAACAATATCCATCCAACATTTCATGTCTCAAATCTTAAAAGATGTCTAGCTGATGAAAGTCTTCATGTCCCAATTGATGAGATTCGTATTGATGAGACCATGCACTTCGTTGAGAAACCCGTAGAAATCATGGACCGTGAAATCAAACAACTCAAGCGTAGTCGTATTCCTATAGTCAAAGTACGTTGGGAAGCAAAGCGTGGTGCTGAATTTACTTGGGAACGGGAAGACCAAATGAAAGCCAAGTACCCGCACCTTTTTTATTCAGAATCTACTTCTTAGTGAAATTTCGGGACGAAATTTTCTAAAGTAGGGGAGACTGTAACGCCCGTACTTTTTGTTGTTTCATTTTTAGTCCTTGTACCTTGTAATTCATCAATTCATACCCTTGTACTCTTGAGTCTTGATCAATGGAAGTATTATTAAAAGTTATTCTATATACTTATATGTTACACATGCTTAAAAGAAACGTTATATGCATTCAAATATACTTACGACACGCTGTAAATATAAAACCAATCGGAATCATACGTAACCGGGTGTTCATGAGCGAACTCAACTAACTTGTAAACAAGCCCAAATCTTTAAAACATAATTAAGGTTCTTAAAACACGTAAAATAACCCAATAGAAAAGCCCAAAACCAAGTCCAATGGTCCAAGCTCAACACAAACACAAGTTGGTGATCGTAACTCTCGAACCGTATCAAGATCAATGCACCAAACCCAATTATTAGTACCATGAATGTTAAATTACTTTTATCCATATGAAAGTACTCTGAAAATGGTGAATATAGAAAAAAACCGCGTACGAAACGGAGTTATAACGAAGCGGGAATCGCGAAAACAAGTTTGATGGTTTTGTTGACTAGTCAAACCGAAACCCACTCGGGTTTAAGCCCATTTTCCCTTTTTTTAACCTAATTAAAGCCCATTAAACCCAACTCCTTCCCTTTACAAACTAGCCTCCACCCCCACAAAACACTTTTACACTTCACATCTCACCAAAACACTCTCAAATTCTCTCAAAGTTCTCTTCTTCTTTACAAAAATTCTGCACAAAACCTTCAAGGTTAGAACACCATTCTAACCCATTTTTCTTGCTTCTAACACTTAAAGCTTGCATCTAGCTTCATGGATACACCTCTAGGACTATCCCCAATGACTTTGCCTTGGCAACATTGAGTGGAAGCCATCTATAATGAGGTCCAAAAGCTAGTTTTACAAGGCTGAATTTTTATTTTGTTTTTGTCCTTGATGTTTTTAATCTTTTAACAAGCTTTAATCTTATTTTAAAACATACTAAACCACTTGGAACAAACCCATGGACTATCCTCTAGGTTTACAATGGTAAACACTAAGGGGGAGGCACCTAAAATGGGTTCCCAAGTGGCTAAACTTTATGAAATTGTTGCTCTTGGGTTTACCTTGTTCAAACTTAGATTTTCCTTGAACCAAACCTTGTCTCCAACAAACCTCATTGTTGGATGACTTGAGTTAAGGTAAAAATCCAGAAATGAATGAGTTTTGAACTTAACTTTATATCTTTTTATTACTCAAGTAATCTAACATAACAACAAGTGTGATAAACCAAACTAAGTATTCAACTTTACCATGTTGAAAAGCTTATGTTAAGGTTCAAATGGCAATCTTGAAGAACTTTGGTTCTTCAAGTAGGGCTTTCCCACCACAACTCACCCGGATTACTTGAGATATTATATGTAGTATATCTATACTTTAAACATTTAAACTATTATGCAAGTATTTACAAAGGTTTGTGGATTATTACCCTACCTTCGTATCTCATGACCTCCTTCGAGGAGGGTATACTAACGTACTAACTTTACCATCCGAATCTCCAACACTAGTTGGTGAATTGTGTTTTGGTCCGCCATTGGCGATACATGACTTCTATGATTCTATATACATACGTACAAGTACTCAAATCCAAATCTAAGACAAACCCGTTTTCCTTGTTAGGTTAACCGGTGTCTAATCCTCCCAAATCCATCTACTCACGACTCGGAACTTTTCCTATCGAAACCGTGAGTCATACTTCACCCCTTTTATTTTAACACTATTTGGGTTGCAACATGTACCATTTATCAAATACACTCAAGCATACATTCAATCTAACTTATTCTAAAACTCAATTCATACAAACATGCTTACTTGTTATACTATTTGTGAATACATTCTAGAATACATTATCTTGCAAGCAATCTAAACCTCCCTTAACATGTATAGCGCTATAGGACTAGCACATCCGCCCTATTATGATGGGTTTATGTTAAGTTATCAATATTTACGGTCTTGCTCACTTTTGATGCTAAGATTACGCTAGTGGACACTTTGGTTTGATTATGGCTTTGCATGCTAGCAATGTACAAACTTTAGTATACTTTACTCATGTTGAATTGAAATTTATTCACTATTATGCTATGTATACAAATTTGTATGCTCACCAACATATTCATATGTTGACCAATATTTTATACATGTTGCAGGAAATGCTTGAAGCTTTATCAAGAAATTCAATTAGGGGACCTAGAAACACACCAAATCTATCATTTTGTTATGTTTGTTTTAGACATTTCTCCAAATTATTGTATGTTTATTTGAAACACTGTAATGTTACGTTGATTAATGAAAATGAAATTTAATCTTAATTTATTGTCATTTTAGTCCTATGATGTCTTTGAACAATCTATCACTTCTCGCGCCCCGATGTTTCCGCCATCGGTTGGGGTGTGACACTAAAAATATGTTTAGTCTTATATATGTGAAAATCTCGCCTAACTCTTATAAAATTTTATTATCGCACCCTGTAAACTTTTGAAACCCAAAGAAAGAGCAAGATTGTCTCAAACACATTGACAGTGACAGAACTACAATAGAGTTTGAGGTGACCGGTAACTTTTCCTACAGTCCGAGAAACCACATTTTCTTACTAGCTAGTGTTTGTAACCAAGTAGATTTTTAGTACCTCCATACACAAATAATCAAGTAATAATAAGTAGGAAGAAAGATGGAAAAAATTAGGGGTAACTTTGTAGAATAATAACCAAGTTTCAAAATTATCCTAATTAGGTCACTCATAAACTTTTTTGTTCCAATCAGGTCACTCAAAGTTTATTTCGATGTTTTAATCCTATGTATTTAACCTGAATAGCAGGTAAAAAACTAAAAAAAACTTAAGTTTGGGTGGGTGATGGTGGTCTAAGATGATGGGGCGGAGATGGAGGGGTCACAAGTAATAGAGTCGAAGGTGATGGGATGATTTTGGGTGGATTGCAGATGAGGGGGTGAGGATTTGGGTGGGTCGTAGATGTTTGGGGCGGGATGGTGGGGGAATTACAGTGATGGTGTGGTCGGAGATGGTCAAAGGTGGAGAGAGAGATGTGTTCGAAGGTGGAGCTATGAAGGAAAAGGGTGGTTGAAAGTGCAGGTAGAGGGAGAGGATTAGAAAAACAATTACCTGCTAATCAGGTTAATCACATAAGATTAGAACAGCAAATCAAAGTTAAATGGCCTGATTAAAACAGTTAGAAAAATAAGTTACCTAACTGAAACATTGTTAAAACTTGATTACTATTTTATGAAGTTTTACCAAAAAAGTATAACAAGATAATTGTTTTTAATAATAAACAAACTAAAATTATATTGTTTTCAAGATGTAAGAGGTCAAAGTTAAATTTGCTAGCCTTCTCAAACATTTTGAACATCATTAGTATTAAATAGATTAAGGACCGTTTTAGTGATGGGTATAATTGCTTCAAACATATTACATATTATTATTTCTATTAGTATGATTGTTTCAATAAGTTTCTTGATATACATATGCAAATACAAGAGTTTGGAAATCATTTCAACGATATGTTTTCGACAATAAACCGAATCCAACCCGGTTTAACCTGAACTGGAACAAAAGAATATATCATATTGCAATAGCCAAATGAACTTTAGAATTTTCCGCCCCCATAAATAAAATTATCATCATGATTAGTGTGAAAATTTTAGTTTCCATGATTTTTTTGAAGAGTATGATATGGCTTCATTTTAAAAGATGATTTACTCATCATTAGAATTATTATATACATAACAGTACATCACAAGTTATGTTATATGGTATGCTGTGCGTAACTGTGTATGTAGTAGTATCTAATAATTTACAAATTATCTCCATCTTAACTATAATCTTGAGTCTTGACTAGGATGTTTTTGTATTATTACGCGTGTGAGTGTCTTTTTAATTGGTTTCCAGCATCTTCGCTTTCTGATATTTTTGTATTTAAATTCCAAATCTTAAAGGTGGTGCACGATTAAATGTTGTAAGAGAAAAGGCCAAAAAGACTATTTAAAAAATAAATACTTTTAAATATGAATACTTCCACAGACCACAGCAACTTCTTTAGCTAAAAGTAAAACTTATTTTATTCTCTATACATAGAAAATTATATGATCCACAATAATATATTAAGACCATTACTTTTTGATCATTAGAAATTGTCATATTTCGAGGGAATTATTTGAGCACATGGTAGATGTACAAGACTCTTAAGCAAGAGTCATGGAAGAAACAACAAAAGTGAAGTTTGTGAAATAAATAAGCACTCGATGGGGAATAAAAGAGATCGGGTTTCATAACCTCAGATCACTTATCTCATACTCTAATCTTCTCTAATCCTAGATCATAGCTCTTTAACCTAACTCTGATTGTAATTCACTAGCCTAACACATTAAAACTCATCAATAATCACAACTCAAATCAGGTACATATAGTAATATAATAAGCAAATTAAAGCTAGTGTTACTCATGTGCTTTTATGTTGAAATGGGTTTTTTCACTACATGTGACAAATGATTTTTTTTATCAAACTTTAGATAGAAATAAATATATATAACTAAGGTTAATATATTTTATTTCTTTTGGGTTTGTGTTTTACTATATGAAAATTGGCAACGAATCAAACCTCAACCTCATCCAAAGTAAAGCTACTACGAATGAGCACTATAGTTTGTATTCAAAATGAAAACTTATTATTTCTACACTGTTTTAGCATGCAAACAACACTGTTTCAACATCATGCGGCTCGAACCTTTTTTTTCTCGAACCGGTTTTTTTCCACCTCTAATCTAAACAACACTGTCTTATTAAAAAATCTTACTTTTTGCATAATTTTAATAAAAATAAATTATGCACATTTTATACATTTTACTTTAATATAACTGAAACTTTTAGACAATTTTAACTCTTGTTTTTTGAAAACCAAAACTTAATCTGAATATTAACTTGTTTTGTTTTGATTTTCAGAAAAATGGCTACTTCAAGTAACACTAGTGTTATGGCAGCAACAACCGTTGCTAATCACGCTGAAAAGGTCAAAAGGTTCTCGGAGTAGCACTTTAAAATGTGACAACCGAACATGTTTCGCTACTTGACCACCTTGAATAATGCGAGCTTCGTGGCAGAATCTGCTCCCCAATTTATGAAAGGGGAGAGTGATGTTCAAACTAAGGCTGAGGTTGATTTTTGGAAGCACTCAGAATTTATGTTTCATAACTATATGGTAAATGGCTTGTCGGATGCATTGTACAATGTTTACTACTTTATAAAGACTCCCAAAGAATTATAAATGCAAGGGAAAAGTAAAGGATAACAACCTTAGGTTGATGAAAAGGCAGCCTCAACCATTCCAAGGGAAGCTCTATAATTGTTGGTACACATGTCCCTAGTTCTAGTTCTAGTAAGCTTAAATGTAATTGACTTTCATGTAATGTTTGATCAATGTAATGAAAACTCTTTGATTGATTGTGTATTGGTTGCTTAATGTTTTATATATTTATATCATTGTATGTTACACGCTTATAAAAACATCTTATATAGGTATACAGTGATTAGACATAGTTCTGAATCGTTAAAGGTTCAGAAACGTGTTTAACTAAGTCTCATGTTTCAGTCGCACGACTGGACCATGCGAATGGTCCAATCGCACGACTGAACTAGGTGATTGAGTCATACGCACGATTGAGTCATAAGACTGACTCAGTCGTACGAATGAACCAATCACATGACTCAGTCGCACGACTGAGCCATACGCATGACTAAGTCATACGAATGAAAGCTGTAACCTATAAATACCACTTAATTCGTGGAAAAACAAAACAGTTCGAGAAATCACAACCCTAGCCGTCCAAGTTCATCCAGATCATCCCTTCTAAGTTCATAGATCGTTTCTGATCATTCCTAGTCTATTCTTAACGTATTCTAATCGTTAGGTCTGATCGGATTAACGGTTTCCCTGATTGGATCGCCACTCAAATAGAATTCCGCGCTATTTGATTCGGTTACACGTTGAATCAGTTAGTACTCCGTACGTACACGGTCCTAACAAGTGGTATCAGAGCCTTGGCTCTTGATTCTTCGTGGATTCAATTGTTTTTGTGAAAAAGTCAACGTTTTTAGTCTAAAGATCCGTGCTTTCTGCATAAAAATCCAGTTTTTACGTGTGCATGCTTTCAAAATTTAGTCTTTTTTGAGTTGCAGCCGTCTAGGGTATTCAAAATTGTGTTTTAGGTCGAATTGTGTGAAAAAAGGTTGAATAATTTCGAAGTCAGCAGTCTCAGTCGCCCGATTGACTCAATCGCATGACTGAACTCCAATCACCCAGTTCAATCGCACGATTGGCCCAGTCGCTCGTTCAATCGCATGATTGTCCCAGTCGTTCTGTCCATTCGCACAACTGCCCTAATCGCCTGCCCAGTCGTACGACTAAGCTCAATCGCACGATTGTGTTTTAGTCATCCTTCAGTCGCCCCTCCCAGTCGCATACACAGTTTGGTTTTCAAGTTTAATACTAATTCATTATGGACTGAGAGAACTATGCATTCTTAGCAGGGAAGGACTCCAGGATCCAGAACCTATTGCTATTGGAAAAAGAGATCGGGAATCATAATAAACCACCTAAGCTTTTGTCTCTTGATGAATTTCCTCAATGGAAGCAACGGTTTGAGACTCATCTTAATGGAGTGGACACAAATCTCTGGAATACTTTTGAGACTGGCTACAATATGCCAGTTGGAGCTGATGGTATACCCCTTACTTTGAGTAGATTAAGTGATGCACAAAAGATTACATATAATGCAGAGAAGAAAGCCTATGCTATGTTGACACAGTCAATTCCTAAAGATATCTTCCATCAGTATTCAGATCATAAGCAGAGCAAAAAGTTATGGAATGCTCTTAAGAAACGGTATGAAGGGAGCATAACACTGAAGTCTTTAAAGGCCAATGCATTAAAGAAGGAATTTGATAATTTTTCTGCTATTAAGAACGAGAGTCTGGATGATATTATAGACCGCTTCTATCATTTGATGAGTGAACTTCACACTCATCGTGTTACAACGTCTAAGGAAGAAAATGTGACAAGTTTGGCTGATGGGCTACCAGAGAAGTGGGATTTATATATTTCCACTTTAAGATATAACTCAGTGATGGAGACTTTGGATATCAATGATTTCATCCTGAAACTGAGAGAAGAAGAGGTGAGACACAAGTAAAAGGCCAAGAAGGGATCATACACTCAGGATCCGTCTCTCTACAACGTGACTCCTACCGCAAAATCTTCCAGTGCCCCTCTACAGACTGATTTTGTATCTAATACATCTGTAACTGGTCAAAGCTCATCTTCTCGTGATGAGTCAAATGTTTCATCAGGGGTTCAACACAGTACTACAGAAGCTCAATCGACGAAGTTAGTGACAGAAAATCTGGGCAATGTAACTGTGGAAGTGGCTAAGAAGCACATGGACTTACTTGCTGTTGTGGTTCACTCTTATGATGGATTAGTAGCAGGAAAGATTGGTAACTACCACTTGGTTGATGAAGACTATGAGCAGGTGGATGAAAATGAGTTGGAAAGAATGGACATCATGTGGGCTCTCGCGAGTGCTGTGCGACGAGCAAAGAAGTTTGTTAAGAAGACGGGACAGAATCTGGTGGCTACTAAAGATACTACTTTTGGATTTGACAAGTCAAAGGTCACCTGTTTCAACTGCGGGGAGAAAGGACACTTCAAGCGAGAGTGTGTTAAACCGAAGAAGACTGGCAATGGGAACCCGTTCTCGTCTTTCAACAAACAGGATAAAGAGAGAAAGAAAGCTTCAACAAGCAATGATTCAAAGGCAATAGTTGCTCAAGGTGATGAAGGACAGGACTGGTCCTTTCGATTTTTATCTGATGGTGAAGCCAACATTGCTCTCGTTGATGATCTGAATGATGACTCTGCGAGTGAGGGGGAGAACTCAGTAGAGCTGGATACTAATGAAGCCTTAGCTGCTGTTGATTAACTCATTAAGGATGAACTGAATGCAGAATCTGAAGCACAACAGGAACCTCAAACTGCTTTCATGGCTGGCTCGTCTACATCTGCACAGGTAGAATCAAAAGATGAACTTTTTGTTAAACATGCTTGTGTTGAATGTGATAAATTTAGGGAAAGCATTGATTTGAAATTTGCTAGGTTATTAGATCATAATGATAGCTTAGTAAATGACTTAAAATTGTGCACTGAGGCTAATAGAATGTTAAAATAAAATGAGAGCAGCTATAATGAGAAAATTGAAGCTTTAAAGAAACAACTAAAAGAAACTGAGGTTGTCGTATTTAACCAAGAAAATGAGTTTAAAGACAATTGAGGAAACTAAAAAGGACAGAGCTGTTTTACAAGTTGAAAATGAGTCTTTAAAGCAAAAACTCCACAGTCTAGCTAGTTCTTCTCATATTTTGAAAAACTTGGTTAAGGAACGCAACAACGGGGAAGGGCTGGGTTATAAGGTTGTGCCTCCACCACATGAGATCCTTTTGAACACCAAATAGCGACCAGTTAATAATAATTCCATAAAGGACCATGTGGTGACTACTCCTCTGGTTAGTGACCCGGATACTGTAGTTAAACCTGCTCCTCCCGTTGCTAATCAGAAGTCATCAACTTCAGGCACAAAAGATCAGACTGATAGGGTGGAAGAGGATGTTAATGTCACTCTTGGGTTGTGTTCTAAATCTGTTGACACACAACCTAAGACTTTAAAATCCACTCAATCTAAACAAATTAAGCAAGATCAAAATCATCCAAAAAGACAAATCAACCATAACGTTAAACAAGTAAAATTTGTCAAGGAAGGTGAAAATCAAAGGATTGAGATCAAAAAGTCCTTACTTGAAGTTTACTCCCCATCCCACAAGAGATCTCTTAGTCCTGTTGAAAGGAGATCATGCTATACTTATGGACAACGAGGTCACATCTCTTCAAACTGTCCTCGCTATCAGACACCCAAAATTAAAATTGAACTAGACATGAAGCTAAACAGTTTTCAAAACAGAGATCTAAGACTCCTGCTAGGTCTAAAACACCTACTAGGTCTTATACCTCTCCTCAACACCACAGATAACACAGACAAGTCACTGATAAGTTTATGATGCCTGAGGTAAAACCTGTGTTTAAAACTAAACCTAAGGTTCAAACTGTAAATCAGTCATCGGTTTACCACAAACAATCCTTTCACAAGGATGGTTTGTGGAAAGTCAAAACATCTAAAGTGTCTGAAAGCATTGATAAGTTGAAGGTTGAGGTCCACCAACTAATAAAGGATAGTGGGTTGAGTTCGTGATGTGTGATGCCTCTAGGAAATCCAAGCCAGTCAAGGCTTGGGTCCCCGTCCTTAACTAATTATTTTCTATTATGTGCAGGTTGTCCGCTATAGTGCTTCTACCAACATATGGATTGTAGATAGTAGGGCATCCAGGCATATGACGGGAAATCAGTCTCTCCTTTTCAATGTCAAACAAATTAAAGGGGGACACGTTTCATTTGCTGGAAACAAAGCAGGATACACTACCGCACAAGGAGAAGTAGGTAATGGGCAGGTAAGATTTGATAAAGTGAATTTTGTTCAACAATTTGAAAACAATTTGCTTTCAGTGTCTCAGATATGTGACAAGGGCTTCAAAGTGATGTTTGACAATCGGAAGTGTTACATTGTGAAGAAAGAGATGGAGATTCCAGAGTAGCATGTATTAATGTCAGCATCTAGGTACAATGACCTGTATGTTTTAGATATGTCAAATGCTTCTGCTACTGAGTCTACAGGTTAGTGCTTTTTGTCTAAAGCAACAGAGAAGGAGTCTATCTCATGGCATAGAAGAATGAGACACATAAATCACATGAAGATGAATCATCTGATTCATAACAACTTAGTTGAGGGAGTTACTGTGAAGAACTTCAAACTTCCTGATTTTTGTGTCTCATGCAAGAAGGGAAACCAGATCAGGAAGTCTCACAAGACCAAGCACGTTAACTCTATCGAGATGCCCCTGGAGCTATTGCATATGGATCTATTCGGTCCTGTGAGCACGAAGAGTATCGTTGGAGACTGGTACTGCTTTGTAGTCACAGATGACTACTCACGTTTCTCCTGGATGATGTTTCTGAAAGCTAAGTCAGAAACTTTTGAGTCGTTCAAAGTTCTCGTCACAACACTGGAGTCCCTCTACAAGCTGAAAGTGAGGAAGATTCATTCAGACAATGGAACAGAGTTCAAGAATCAGTGGATGGATGCTTTCTGCAAAGAGAAGGGAATTGTTCATCAGTTCACCTCTGTATACATACCACAGATGAATGGAGTTGCTGAACGAAAGAATCGGAGCTTGATCGAGACAGCACGGACTATGTTGGCAGATTCAAAACTACCAATACAGTTCTGGAATGAAGTTGTTGCCAATGCTTGCGACACACTTAATCGTGTGTTAGTAGTCAAGCGGCATGGAAAGACTTGCTATGAGTTGTTTCAGAAGCGCAAACCGAACCTGGAGTATCTGGAACCATTCGGAGCTCCATGTACGCTGCTGAAGAAAATTCAGGAGGGCAAGTTCAGTGAGAAAGCCGATCAAGGGATATTTCTAGGATATAGCATACCAGACAAACGGGTTTATAACTGTGAAGTCACTGGATCGGTAAACATCCGAGCGTGTTCTTGACGGAAGGAGAAAAACCAAAAGATAAACAAAAGTACGAACAATAATCGAATGATTTTATTGATAAAACATAATGATTTTAAGCTCGTTACAACTTAAGAACCAAGAATTTTGGCAAGGGAAGATCGAGCATGATCTCCTCTCTCATCCGGCAGCGCCTGGGCGCGGGGCACACTATTAAAACGCTCAGGTTTCTACACATTGAAACTGGTATATATAGGCCTCGGTCCATATTAGATGCGACTGGGCCCATTCGTGCGATTGGACCATGCGTATGGTTCAATCGTACGACTGGACCATACGTATGGTTCAATCGTACGACTGGACCATTCTTATGGTTCAGTATTACGAATGCCCCAATCGCATCTCTCAGTCGCACGACTGGTCCATTAGCATGGCTCAGTCGTACGACTGAGTCTCATTCGCATATGCTCCTGCGAATGACCCAGTTTCATGTGTTTACAAGGTGTATAACATTAAGCCTAGACTATTCGTCAAGCGACGGCCACACTATATATGACAATATATGCTCCAACAAATTCCCCCTTGGATGTTGCTTGCGAATAGTAGATAACACCTCTTACAATCTTCAGTCAATCTTTGCTCTGGTTTCCAATAGAATCAAACGAACAACCATATTAGCCAACATTGCCGATCCGTCAGGTTACTACAATATCCCTGAAAATGAATTAAGGCACAATAGCTTTCGTTTACTTTGCAGAACACCATCATAGCAGTAAGATTCCCTAAATGACTGATTTTTCCACATAATGACATAAATAGTTTTCCATTGCTTCAATCTTCACACAGTCTAACCTGATTAACATTAACAACTGTAGAAATTCCCCCTCACATTCAGCATATCCCAATATATAAACATTGTGCTTTCCTGGCGTCTTCATATGGTGTATTGGGTAAAAGGTTGAAGGCTCCAATCCACAGCTGACAATATCAAACAAATCAGCATGCACGTAGATTCATCATCAGAAACCTGCTCACATCATCACTTTCTGATTGCGTCTTCAATCTCTCTATACATGGATTCCCCCTAAGAATAAGAATCCTCTCTGTGCGGATAAATATAACTTGATTGGCCCATAAATAGTCAGATGCTCCTGACTACCCCACAAAATCAGCACCGACTGCTGACATCTTCTCTTCTCTCTTTCGTGTTCTCACTACTATCACCTATTCTTGAAATCCAATGAATAATGGGGTATCCATCGAACTTATTTGACAAAAGAACCTCAAGGTGAATGTGCTTTGCTCATCCTTAAATCTGTGCAAACGGTAGTTCTAGACCTTTTTTTTTGGAATGCCGTTCATTCGTATGACATGGAGTACAATTATCACATTCGTGTGATTGGATAATACGAATGATATCATCGTGAGACTGGTCCAGTAGCATGACTGGTTATAAGACTGGTCCAGTAGCATGAATGGTCATAAGACTGGTCCAGTCTTATGACTAGTCATAAGACTGGTCCATTTGCATGCCAGTCGCATGCCAGTCGTACGGATGGTCCAGTCGCATGGTCCAGTCGCACGGATGGTCCAGTCGCATGGTCCAGTCATACGGATGGTCCAGTTGCATGGTCCAGTCGTACGGATGGTCCAGTCGCATGGTCCAGTCGTACGAATGGTCCAGTCACATGGTCCAGTCGCACGAACGGGTCTACATGCAGAATTTCAGATCTGCAGCCGCCATGGCTGCCAAAAACCCTAATCTGATGAATTTTACATGAACCAAACCGAAATAGACATCATAAGATTCGCAGGGGTGATGGGAACGTGGTTTCGAGTTCGATTTTAACATAGAAGCACCACACGTAACCAGATCTGAGCAAAACACGAAGAACACAAAGTAGGTTTAACGTCAAAGAACCTGAAATAGATCCAGAAATCAAGAGCTCGGGTTGCTAGAATGATTGTTAGATCGTTCCAGCAGTAACCGGCTCTGATACCTATTGTGAAGTCACTGGATCGGTAAACATCCGAGCGTGTTCTTGACGGAAGGAGAAAAACCAAAAGATAAACAAAAGTACGAACAATAATCGAATGATTTTATTGATAAAAACATAACGATTTTAAGCTCGTTACAACTTAAGAATCAAGACTTTTGGCAAGGGGAGATCGAGCATGATCTCCTCTCTCATCCGGCAACGCTTGGGCGCCGGGCACACTATCAAAACGCTCAGGTTTCTACACATTGAAACTGGTATATATAGGCCTCGGCCCATATTAGATGCGACTGGGCCCATTCGTGCGATTGGACCATGCGTATGGTTCAATCGTACGACTGGACCATGCGTATGATTCAATCGTACGACTGGACCATTCTTATGGTTCAGTACTACGAATGCCCTAATCGCATTTCTCAGTCGCACGACTGGTCCATTAGCATGGCTCAGTCGTACGACTGAGTCTCATTCGCATATGCTCCTGCGAATGACCCAGTTTCATGTGTCTACAAGGTGTATAACATTAAGCCTAGACTATTCGTCAAGCGACGGCCACACTATATATGACAATATATGCTCCAACAATAACAACTCAACGGGTCAGGTAGAAGTGTGGTGCAACGTAGATGTACAAAGATACACCAACCCCCTTGCTAGAAAAGGTCCATCGTCATTCTTCGATTACGATGGCTTTTTCAAATCCTTCAACCTCCCTCAGCTTGATTCAGATGATGAGATTGTTGCCCAGATGATGTACGACATCCTAAATACACCGAATCTGGATATCAGTAATATGACACCAGCCAGTGGTGCTTCGGGATCTTCAACACCCGCTAAGGATGAGAATGATGAGTCATCAGATGATGACGAAGCAGCTGAGAGTAACAATGAGCATAATGTCAATCAAGAAGAGAGCTCCTCAGCTGCTGAACAAGCATCGGGAAATCCGGATACTGAACCTGTTGTCACAAATCTTGATGCTGAAGTTGTCGTTCCTACGACACCTGTGACTAGGATCAGTGTGAATCATCCCCCGACTCTATCATTGGGGATCTTTAATCCGGTGTGCAGACAAGAAATCAGCTGTACTCTGCTGACTATGTTGCAGTCATGGAAAAGGGATATGTCAATGACAAGGCTTTCTCATGTTTTGTTTCTCAAATCGAGCCTAAGTACGTCAGTGATGCCCTGAAGGATGAGGCCTAGGTCAACGCTATGCTTGAGGAGCTGCTATAGTTCAAGAAGCTGGGAGTGTGGACACTAGTTGATAGGCCCAAAGGAGTGAAAGTGATTGGTACCAAATGGGTACTGAAGTGCAAGAAGGACGACCAAGGTGTTGTTATCAGAAACAAGGCACGGTTGGTTGTTCAAGGATTCAGACAAGTCGAGGGAGTCATCTACAATGAAGTGTTTGCACCAGTGATACGAATGGAAGCAATTCGGATATTTCTAGCCTACGCATCTTATATGAAGATCAAAGTTTATCAGCTGGATGTTAAGAGTGTATTCCTTCATGGGGAAATCCGTGAAGAAGTCTACGTCAGTCAACCCGAGGGATTCGAAGATCCTTATCATCAGGACAGAGTCTACAAGTTGGACAAGGCTCTGTATGGGCTACATCAGGCTCCTCGAGCTTGGTATTAGAAGCTCTCCACCCATCTCTTGAAACACGGTTTTCGCAGGGGTGTAATTGACTGCACGTTGTTCATTAAAGAGAAAGATGGGGATTTACTAATGGTGCAGATCTATGGGGATGACATCATCTTCAGTTCCAGAAATGAAGAATTGTGCAAAGAATTCGAATCTGTGATGAAGGCAGAGTTTGAAATGAGTGCCATGGGAGAAATGAAGTTCGTCTTGGGATTACAGGTGGATCAAACACCAACCGATATTTTTCTGCATCAGACTAAGTATGTTGGAGACATTCTGAGTCGATTTGATATGGAAAATGTCACTGTTGCCGGTACCCCTCTCGCCACAAATCATGATGTGGCTCCTGATGAGAATGAGGAGTTGGTGGATGCCACTATGTATCGTGGGATGATCGGATCTCTTATGTATCTCACTGCCTCGTGTCCAGATATCATGTATGCCACATGTCTTTGCTCCAGATATCAAGCGAAACCCAAAGTCAATCATCTGATTGGGGTGAAGAGGATTTTCTGTTATCTGAAGGGTACCCCAACACTGGGATTGTGGTATCCTCATGATGATGACTTTGAGCTCACTGCGTACAGTGATTCTGACTATGGCGGTTGCAAGATGAACTTCAAGTCAACATCAGCAGGGTGTCAGTTCTTTGGAAGGCGGTTAGTCACTTGGCAATGCAAAAAGCAGACCTCGGTTGCATTATCAACCTGTGAAGCTGAATATGTTGCTGCTGCAAGTTGCTGTTCTCAGATCATCTGGATCCAACAGCAAATGTGAGACTACGGTTTGTAATTTTCTCAAACACCTATCTTTGTTGATAATTCTGCTACCATAGCTATTACTAAAAATCATGTTCAACACCCTAAAACAAAACACATCGGCATAAAGTATCATTTCATACGCGATTGCTATGAAAAACAAGTAATTGATGTGATTAAAATAAATACGGATATTTAGCGCGCCGACCTCTACACCAAACCTTTTGACAAACCCAGATTTCTATATCTGTTAGAGGTCAACGGTGTGAAAAAAAGTGACATAATTTCAGACGACTCAGATGCCTAGTCCGACACGTGTTTAATTTTTTCATTCTTATTTTTATTTCTTTTTTTCCTTGTCTTATAAAATCCAAAAACATAAAAAGATTTTCTGTTTTAGAATTTTAGGGGGAGATTAGGTTATGTTCAGTATTTATTTATTTAAAAAAAGAAAAAAAAAAGAAAGAGGGGAGGGAAGATAAGCTGAAATGGCAAAGACAACAAAACTAAGAATGTGATTCAGCAAATTGGAAAGTGATAGTACACATGTATCGAGTTACTTGGAACACCAAAACGATTTTCCATTTTTGCAAGTTTAATTAAAATCACAGAAAATATTAGTCAGAGAAGTCTAAGTCTAACACATTTGGGAAAATGATAGTACGCTTGTTTGTTACTGTAACTACTTCGAGAAAGTAGATCTAGGGTTGTGCGAGCTCATTATACGATGTGTCAGTAGATTCAACACAATAGACTAGTAGACGTCATCGGTGATTCGGCTTAAAATTAAATCATTCAACAAGTTGTGGGTTTCCATGGTATCCCTGGTTTGCACAATCAATCAATCTCCTATAAGGGGTGAAGAGCAATTGAATGCCACAAATGTGTGCAAAGACCTGAAAATTAGAGCAAAAAGATGACAAACATCACAGAAATGAATGTAGATTATAATATATTGCTCAAAGAAGAAGATAGGTATTGCGCCTCTCTGTTGTGCGATGGCACTGACCTGAGGCTTGGCATAATCTATCTGTTCTAAGAATTCATTGTTGTTTGCGCCTCTCTGCTGTGCGATGGCACTGATCTGAGGCTTAGCATCTCCTTGAAAGTTCTTAGAACCAAATCTTCTAATTTCCTGGACCGCTCAAAAATCTCCTGAGGAAGATTGATTACCATATACCTGTGGAACACAAAAAAACTTATTGACCTAATCCATCTAATTAATCACCGATGTATGTCAAAAGTCTATGTATGGATTTAAGTGGACAAGTATACTAACAGTCGTCGTGACTGCACTGCCTGATGATCAAAATCAATGGGTGTTTCATATCAGATCAAGTATGATTCCCAGTTAGAACTTAGAAATCCTGGATAAGTAAAAAGTTGTGATATGTAAATATTTTAGTTTCCATTTCAATTAATACAAAAAGTTCCAAGTAATGGTGCTTATGCCTGTCTGATTCTATATGAATCTGTCTTTGGTATGACGTTAATGCTAATAGGCTATTCTACCCTACCCTATAAAAAATCACAATAATATGTTCATTTTGTATTTAGTTTACTTTTCAAGTCATTTGTAAAGTGTGTCAGTGTCGAACTGTGCTATGTTATTCGTCTATGTGAATGTCATAAAATGAACTTAACGTTAATTCTAAATCAATTGTTTCTGAAAAGTTAAAAGGATCATGTCTGAGATGATCAGGTGGATAAAAGGATCATGTCTGAGATGATCAGGTGGATAAATGGATCATGTCTGAGATGATCAGGTGGTTAAATGGATCATATCTAAGGTGATCAACATGTTTTAATCAAAAATTGATCATGTCTGAGATTATCAACTGCTCACAATGTTTTATCTACTGTTAAATGGAACTAAGTGTCGAACGGTAAAATGGTCAAAGTGTCACAAGTATGGCCCATTCGCACAACTGGACCATAAGTATGGATCAGTCGTACGATTGGATCATACGAATGAGTCCAAATTGTACGAGTGGACCATACGAATGAGCCCAATCGCACGATTAGAGGTGACCGACTATGACAGATGTTCGAATGAACCTTAATCGTACGATTGGAGGTGAACGATTGGGTGAATCGCATGACTGAGGCTCAGTCGCACGACTCACTCATGCGACTAGGCTCGGTCTCATGACTGGAGGTTGCCCTTGTATAAATACAAGGTGAATCGGCCTTAGTCGCTCTACTCACCCAAATCGCCCACCATACGTACGACTTAAAGAACCACTGCCGAAATTTCATTCGATTCATATTTACCATATATTCCTGTGTTTTGACATTCGATATTGTTTATACAGGTAATAATCGAGGTGGTTCATCAATAAAACCAAACATTGACATCAAGAATCACTCAAATTTTGACCTAATAGTAACCGAGGACTATACGGACAAATAAACCACCTAAACTGAGCTATAAGATCAAACTAAAATTAAAAGATGCTTAATCGGACTATTTCGAGTGTAGTGAGCCTAATCACAATGTTTAACATCAAGTATTGCTCAAAAACATGCAGTCGAATAGGCGACTGGACACACTGATGAACTTCAATCGTACGACTGAGCTGTCCGATTGGCTCAATCATACGACTGAGATGGATGAATGGCACAATCGCATGACTGAACCATGCGTATGAGCTCAGTCGCACTACTGAGGTAAACACATGAGAAGACATACGACTAAGTCCAATCGCATGACTCAGTCGTACGAATGAACTCAATCGTACGACTAGATCTCAGTCGCATAGTTCAATCGCACGACTAGATCTTAGTTGCTTTGTTCAGTCGCACAACTAGACCAATTTTTCAAGTTCATTAACCGAAATTGGCTATCTTAGACAAGTACTAATGTTTATCTGTTTTATGTCATAGATGGCTAGTCGATGGACTATGAGTACCAAGCACAATATATGTGCTTATCTAGATCTGACTTCCCGCAACACTGCGGACTTTTCTGGGATTATCAGTTTTCTACGCCGCTCGAGGATCTTCCGAGTGATCTCAACGCAGTGTACGCCATACAGATCGATTCAGCAGGCATTTTGGGAAAACGTTGTTGTAGACAGGTCCACCGAGTCTCACACTATTCGGAGCTCTATCTTTGGACAAGATATTGAGCTAACTGAGGAGGATATACGGACCGTTCTTGAGTTTGGGGACGATGCTAACTGCCCAACGAGACTACATCCCCTTACTATCCGTGGCTGCTTTATGAGGGCGAAGTACTCGGGGGACATCAACTCAAGTATGCTTAACAAGAGCAACTTGTGCCCCCCAGTTCAAGTACCTCGCCCATGTTCTTCTACGTAGTATAGCCTCGAGGAAGGGAGGATTTGATGACTTGTTTGATCAGATGCAGAATGCATTTGCTGCATTAGTGCTGAACTTCCCGTTCATTTTCTCCAGGATGATCTTCACCTACTTGGTGGAGAACATCGAGGCGAAGGGGAAGGAGAGCTTCTGCATGTACCCGAGGTTTATTCAGATGATCATCGATCAGAAGCTCCCCCAGCTGCCTAAGGAGAAAGAGGATACGGTCATATGGAGGTCATGGATGATACGACGCTGGGGAGAATGAAGGTCTACCGGGGCAAGCAGGTTAATCCCCCGGTGAGGAGACTGTTTGGGCATCTAGCCCGTGAGGACTACGTGGCGCCGGTAAGACGTAAGTGTCGCCACGACGACAGTGACTCCGATGTGGAGCACATAGTCCTCCCTTATGATGATTCAGATGATGATGACGGTGATGATGGTGGAGATACAGGTTTTGAGATCACTACTGTAGATGTTACATCTCCACCATCCCCACAAGAGGGATAAGAGACGGCTGGGTTCCATCAGGATTTTCAGGCCGATGAGGAAGAGGAGTCTGATGAAGAGCCTCTCACCCGGACAGTGGGTAGCCGGGTGGTTGCGACGGAGCAAGGCATTAGGACGGCTGGTGGATGCCCGGGATGGTCTGGGGGTTCTTCAGTTGATCCATCATATACCCCAGACTCGCCCAGTAGCCGAGGGGGAGCATCCGGGTCTAAAGGGACTAGACTGAAGCGGATGGCTCAGCCCCACGGGAAGAAGGCAAAGCGAAGGAGGATCACCCTTCTTACAACCTCTTCAGCCACCATACCTACCTCCACAGCCACCACTACTATCACTCCACTATCCTCTACCACAACACCACCTACCACTACTATACCACCCTCCATAACCACTACTTCTACACCTCCACCCACTCATACACCTCCACCTATATTCACCACCACCACCGCTACCACCACCCGACACCAAGCCGGACCCTCAACAGCTCCATCAGGATCCTCTCTACCCTCCAGTGGGGTAGAGGAACAGCTTGCAGCACTTAACCGAATGGTGCTGAAGCTGTTGGCTGCCGATGATGAGAAGACTGCACAGCTAAGACAGTTAGTGGAGCTTACTACTGCCTAATCACTGCAGATCTCTCAGCAGGCACAGCAGCTATAGGAGCAGACCCAGTAAATGGCTGCTCAGAGGCTAGAGCTCACCCAACTCCTGGAGCAAAACGTCATATCTTCTAAGAAGATTGAGGAGTTGGAGGAGGCCAAGAAGACCATCCTGCTCAAACTTAAGGGCACTAAGGATGAGCCTCTAAAGATCTGAGAGGGAGATGGCGATGATGGTGATGATGAAGATAGTGATGATGAGGTAGTTGATAGTAATGAAGATGATGATGATAGTGGAGATAATCAAGCAAAGGATGGGCACAATGATGATGATGATGATGATGATGAAGATTCAGCTACAAATGTTGCGTATCCGGGTCTGGAACAATGAACAAAACGAAGACAAAACCATGGATCTACATCAGCCCCTCCATCATCACCTACAGCTGAAGCTCACGAGCAGATTCAAGGCCAAAGTACAGTTTAGATGTTTTATTATTCAACTTTTGTACTTGAATTATCTTTTGATGTTTATGTAATTAATGTAAATATTTATTATTTAATGTTTGATTATCTTGATTACATACTAATGATTGTTATGCTACATGTCTAAATCAAGCAGATCCAGCATTTCAGCAAGATGAGTACGATGCTGCTCCCCTCCAACAGATCAAGTCTCAACTCACAATGATTCTTGATCTGCAGGGGATCGTCAGAAGGGCTGTGAGTTATACTCCTAAAGAAGGAGAAATTATTCACGACCTAACTGACGAGCAACTTGCTGAAATGTTTCGGCTTAATCCAGATGGGATCATGAAGGATGCTCCAACGTTTGATGATGCTAGTGATGAAGAGCTTGACGATGTTAAGGAGATAGAGATTGAAGACATCACCGATCAGCACTACCCTGAATACACTGACAGAGAGGGAAATGTGTTTCCTGATCTGGTTAACACTCTCGGCAGTGATATTTTGGAGAAGCTGAGTGATAAAGAGAAAGAAGCAGAAGCATCAACTAGCCAAGCCCAAGCCTCGGACGCTGATGTTGATATCAGAAAGGCTGAATGGGCTGCTTGCTTTGCTGAGATCCGAGCCCATTGCACTACAGCGAAGCAAAGTACCTACACCAAGCTCTACAAAGTCAAGAAGAAGATGAAGGTGTCAGGGAAGATTATTGCATGGGCTCATTTTGAGGATCTTGGAGTGTATGCTGTAAAGAGGGAGAGGGTAATTGAGTACTTCAGATTCTCTCATGATCTGAAGACTCTCCCCGGGTTCGAGCTCAACCAGCTAGCACGCCTGAAGCTGCTCTACGCTGACCCGAAGAAAATGTCAGGCTAGTTTTAGGTTGCACTAAAAAGGGAATACAGGAAGAGATGGGTAAACTTCAAACCTCAGCAGGCTACGAGATACCTCCGAAGGTCTGAGGTGAGTCCCATCACCGGTCAACCAAAGATAGTCCTGAAGTGGCGCCCTCCGCGTACGATGACCAGAATTCCTTTGAGGGAGATGTGACAGGACTTTACCCTACATTTTAAATGGTCGTACTATGACTGGCGCTCTGGAGAGACCGTCATTGTTTTGGACAGGGAAGGAACAGTGGACATAATAAGGGTGTTCGACCCAATGTGGCTTATCAACTTGTCAGCTTCAGATGTCTATACTCTTTACAAGTGGCCATTATTTTTTGATACCCAGGATATAGTGCAAGCACTACAGTTTCAGCATGTCATACGTCTATGCTTCGCACTTAATATCCATGCTGGGGTTTCAAAAGAGGAACGAGCTAAGAGATTCGAAGAGTTTAAGAATGAAGTCAAAGATTAGATAAAACTAGGTCCAAGGGAGAGTTTGTTAGTACACATGTCCCTAGTTCTAGTTCTAGTGAGCTTAAATGTAATTGACTTTCATGTAATGTTTGATCAATGTAATGAAAACTCTTTGATTGATTGTGTATTGGTTGCTTAATGTTTTATATATTTACATCATTGTCTGTTACACGCTTATAAGAACATGTTATATAGGTATACAGTGATTAGACATAGTTCTGAATCGTTAAAGGTTAAGAAATGTGTTTAACTAAGTCTCATGTTTCAGTCGCACAACTGGACCATGCGAATGGTCCAATCGCATGACTGAACTAGGTGATTGAGTCATACGTACGATTGAGTCATAAGACTGACTCAGTCGTACAAATGAACCAATAGCATGACTCAATCGCTCGACTGAGCCATACGCATGACTCAGTCGTACGAATGAAAGCTGTAACCTATAAATACCACTTAATTCGTGGAAAAACGAAACAGATCGAGAATTCACAACCCTAGCCGTCCAAGTTCGTCCAGATCGTCCCTTCCAAGTTCATAGATCGTTTCTGATCATTCTTAGTCTATTCTTAACGTATTCTAATCGTTAGGTTTGATCGGATTAATGGTTTCCCTGATTGGATCGCTAATCAAATAGAATTCCGCGCTATTTGATTCGGTTACACGTTGAATCAGTTAGTACTCCGTACGTACACGGTCCTAACAATAATTATGGTGTTACTACTTATAAGGCTTACTAATGCAAGCAACTAAAGCATGTGCGAGCACATATGTAAGAGACGACAATGGCATGGGTATTGGCACCAAGGCCACGACTTATGTTGCAAAGGTCAAGATTATGAGAAATAAACTACAATTAAGGTATATTGACACTAGGGACACTCGCCATGTTTGTGGAGAAAATACCCTCTTTAGCACAGTTAAAAATGTTGGGGCGATGAGAAGCTTTACATAGGGAATTAAACTACTATCGATATCAAAGGTGAAATTAATGTGATTTTGTATGGACTGAACCTAAAGGCTCAAGAAATCAAATCAAGATGATCAAGTTCAAATCAAGTCGCGCGAGAACCTGGAGTTGCCGCTTGAAAACTTGCTTCTCACGCAAGATCTTTGAAGTCACGTAGGAACTATGCGAGAACTTCTTAGATTAGTATAACTGTTAGTTCTTAATGTAATTATTAAGCTTTTTGTCAATTTCCTGATTTCACACTTATTGTAATTGTTTCAAATCAAAGAGCAATACAAAGAATTTATGTACTATTGTGTTCAAGTTCATTTGATTCTACTTAATCTTCTTACCATGAGCGATTACATTCCTCATTCCCTTTACGAGATCGACTAGTTGTTATTGTTGATCCTTACAATCAGTCCTACACTCATTGATCTCAATCATAGCTTCCAACTTTGATGCCTACTAGAGAGTGGCAGTAGCACCACCTTCGTGTTTTAGCGGTGGGTGATTACATCATTTGAAGATCCTATTACATCACCCCTTACCAAGCTCCTAATTAGTAACATCATTATTTTTTACTTTCTTTGCTTCCCTTGCTGACTTTGTCATGTAGCTCAGTTGCCCATTCTTTGCTCACTTCTTTTGGGGCTTCAGTGATAATTAAGGACATGATTACTTGTAAGATTTGATAGACCTAATAAACTGTTGCTTCTCCAACTATAGGCACTAGGTGAGCCTCTCCTTTGTGTGATTAGCGTTAGTTTTAAAGTTGGTGTAGACGGACTCCTCATGCGCCACTTTAGTTGCTTTCTTTTGATTTATTAGAGCTTGCGCCCTACCCTTAGCTCTACCATATGTCCTACCATGAGCAAAAATCTTCCAACCGTTCTTTACCTATTAGGTACAAGACACCAACGTTGCTATTCAAGGTTGTAGTTCAGATTATGATAAGTATCGTATATTTTTAATGATAATGGCTTGTTATAATTAACTACTTATCTTACTTTACTTGTTTGTACATTCCATATTATGCATCAAACTATTACCCAAACCAACTATGACATACTTTAGATTACTCTGCACATTCACTATATTTATTGTCATTATAACCTTCTTTAACTTTAGGTTTGACTATGACTTTAAAATTTAACTTTAACATTAACTTGACCTTTGACATGAAGCTACTTATATTTCATTTCTTATCTGGCCCTAAGTTTAGACATCAAGTGATTAATTTTCTCAAACCACGACTTTGAAACTAATTTGCAAGACCTTGTTTCTAAAAAACATCATAGATAGATATATACATCAGAAACAAAAGTTTTAATCCAAACGTTCTTAATTTGATGCAGTGAAAACTCAGAACATTGTCTATAACCATATTTATTACTTTAGAATTCGAAACATTAACGAAACATATCCATGCCAAGCTATATCCATGCTTTAGTCATTGCCTATCAACTTGACACGCATACTAAAAGTTAGCATCACCGGGTGAATTTTAGATTTACTTTAGCAAAATATCTTTAAAATAATTAATCTTTAACTATTTTTCTTTATCATATATCAACAATACTTTTGCTTTATTATTCTTATGATACTAGTCAAGTACTTTTACTTGATCGTTACTTTATCTTTATACTTGCAAAGGTGCAAGACTTATTTACCCCGTCACTTTATCTATGCTTTATCTTTCCCTTGCCATGACCTTGTGCTCGTATAGGACTCTCTTATACATTGCCTAAGTGATGACACGAAGACTTTTTTAATTGTAGCTTGCAACAAATGCAAGACTGCTATCGTTTGCCATTATACAAGACTCTTATTTCATTGCTTTATATATGTCAACACATTGCTAATATTTCTCTAACATGCTTTATCATTAACATTTACGCTTTAGTGAGGTAAATGTTCTTGAATTATTATCCAATATATCATTTTATATGTAAAATTTTCCTTTTGCTTTCTTTTCTTTCTTTAATATAAATTTCTTTTTAACTATAGTCAACTTTGTCTTTTTAACTATACTTTAGGTATATTATATTTAACACTCATCATGTTGTATTGTAGAATACTTTGCCATTTTATACTTCACTTTATTTATATCATACTTTATAACTTTATCATATTATTACATTATATGTCCTTATTACATATGTGTAACAATTTCTCTTTCTTTGCCTTACCTCACTTATAGGGGTAAATACTTAGTTATGGAGGCTATATGTGTAGTTAAGAGAGCATTGAATAGGTGATCTAGTTATGGAGGTAACCCTTCACTTATGAAGGTTATGATTTGTGTACGGAGTCTTTAGAGTATTTTTGGCTAATACAATGATAGTTTGTGGATTCTAGATCACTTGTGGAGGTTTAACCTTAATTGGGAAGATTCCTTTCTGGATTATTATTAAGCCTAGCCACTTCTATAGGAGGGCATCACTTACAGGGTTCTCCACTTGCGGAGGTACAACTTGGTTACGGAGGACTATGTTCCTTTCTATCTTCAAAACATTCTCCACTTGCGAAGCACTTTTCCATTTACAAACAGAAACACTGCTTGTAAGGGTAGTATTTTGATTTGTAAGGACTTTTTTTAAAACACATAAGTGTAAATGGTTGCGGAGACACAACACCACTTACAGGGGATATAATTTAGGTATAAAGGTATGTCCCTTGCTATCTATAAAAGATTTTACCCTTATATCCATTTACAAAGTTTTTGTGTTGCTTACAAAGACCCAACTACTTGCGGATGTAAATCGTGATAGTTTACCTTCTATTTGTTTGATCAACCACCTTTGCCGTCATACAACTAATATCATATGTGATTGCATGCAAATGTTTTTTAGTTTTTACATAAACATAAATGAAAACCTACAAATATGAACTTTTATCATAAAAAATTTGTTAATCTTTAACAAAATTGTAACATGTATGCACCTCAGCACTAAAATCATAAAAGCATGTAGAAGGAGTTATCAAGAACTCGCCTATGATGTTCTAATAAGAGCAAACCCTAAAACACAAGGGCTTCATGTTACGATCTATGAAATGTATTAAGACACCAACTGTATTATTCATCTATAGCTATAATCAAAATATAAGCTCATCACATGTTAGATCTATGGAGAATGATAGTAGAGCTCATACCTTTCTTCTTACGACACCTTCTCATTCTAGAATCATAACCCCTCTCTCTAGAATTGAAAAGTTTATTTTCACTAGCAAGAAATATTAAAAGGGCGGCTCCCTTTCTATTTATTGGGGAAAATAGGGCAACCTTTCCATATTTGTACAACTTTGGCCCATCCTTTATTTGGTAATACCAAAGAGCTCTAGGGCTATCCATTAAGCTCGTGGCTCACTTGAAAATAACTCACTTGAAATCGCCTCGTGGATCGCTGTTTAGCTAGCTCGTTGGTTTGCTCGTTATCACGCTTAAATTAAAACCAATATTATAATTCATGTAAACTATAATAACAAATATGGCATATTATTTAACATAGATTGTGCATATGGTTATTTTGACATTTTCTAATGAGAAACTAAGTATAAAAGTATAAAATATGATTATAGTCCTTCAAAGGTCATTCTTATATAATTGTTTCAAGGAGTTAAAAGATAAATAAATGAAAAAATATTAGTTTTTGTGTGTGTGTGTGCGCGCGTGTGTGTATATATATATATATATATAATAAATTAGTATATCGAAAAACTAAATAGATTGGCTCGCGAACTCTCTCGACAGGATTCATTTATAAATGAACTGAGCCTAAGCTCACATTTTAAGGTTATTAAAATAACTTAATCGAGTTGGCTCCGTTTGATTTTTAAATGAATCGAGCCCGAGCCCACCTTGGCTCGGCTCGTTTACATCCCTAACTCCAACACACCACTAACTGAGATTTAAATAAACTCTAGGGCGTTACAAAACGTCGCTTGAAATAAGAATGTCGCAATTGATTATTTAGAATTCTGAAATATATAATCGCTTGAAATATGAATTATTTAATAAACTAGTGTTTTAACCCAGTCGCGCGTTGCGCGTCTTAATAACGGGGTAAACCGAGGCTCAGATTTATGTTTTGATCATCACAGTCACAACCTAACAGTTTTTTCCGACGCTAAGGTAATCGTTAAACCGAGACCTGGTTGTGGTTGCACACCTAACGCGGATGCCAAGCCAAGGAAACTATTACCGGTTTTCATATAAATTCAGAACTGAATCGAAAACAATGGTCTCAGACGAAGAGTCGTTCATCATCATCGACATCAATGAACAACTACTTTACAACATAATAAGATAACCAACCGAGAATACTTTCTAATACACGTATAGCAATAATTGAACTGATACTTGGTTGCAGCTGCATAACGAAAATGGATGCCAAGCCAAGGCAACCGGCACCGGTTCTCATAAAAAATCACAGATAAACCAGAGGCAATGGTCTCGGATGAAGACATGTCCATCATCATCGACAACAACAAACAACAGTCTTAGATAAGCATTCGCTTAGCATCATCGACGCCAACACATCAGATATCCAAAATAGGAGATCATCTCGAAAGGACAAAGATAGCCAATGGCAACATTAGGGATGCGAAAGGCCAACAGACCCACCGTAAGCATGAGGAAACATGCCGAATCGGAGATCGGGCCTACCCTCGGCAAAGATGCAAGGCCTGCATGTCAGTGGTCGAACCGACATCATCACCGAAAGTATCGACGACATGTAAGCGAACGCACCTGAATCATCACCGAGAGCATCGCCGCCTGCTACTGCTCACTGACAACCGAACCAAACCATGTAGCTACCGATCAGGAAAACCCCAAAATCTTTGGTAGAACTGCTGATTGCAAGAAGGCCGTGCTAGGGTTTCCACCGCAACCCTTGCTAATCGAAAACTTCCACCGGAGGCACCCAGACAACCGATGTATCCGGTTTCCTCCGCCTCAACCGACTTTTCAAGGGGGGTTGGAAACCCAACACCGCCGGTAGACAACGACAGTGCAGGCGGTAGACGGTGGCGATGCAGGTGGAAGCGATGGTGACAGTCGCGTAGACGCCACCAAAGGAGGTCAACGGACCACTGGCGGCGTCGAAATGGTCAGATCTAAGCCGATCCCAACATGCACCACCGTCCCTGAAGGCGGCGATACATGGGTCCATCGGAGCATCCACCGACGCACGAAACCACCAACCACTCGGCCGACACGAACGACGACGACCACCACCACAACCAGAAAACGCACCACCGCGACCACCAACAAATCCCACCACGATGAACACCACAACCAGAAAACCCACCATCGGCACCATCTAACATCTGAGGGTGTTTAAAGGCAACGCTCAACTTTCGAGGAGGAGGGAAATACCTAAATTGCCCTCGGGTACTGTTCATCAGACTGTATTTTTTATTATAGGGTAATTTGAGAATTAATATTAAAGAAATAAAAAAAGAAATCTAAAATTAAAAGATTTAATTTGAATTTAGATATTAAAAGGAAAAAAGCGTTAAAGGAAACATGTGGAAAAAATATATAAATTAACAATCAGGGAATGGGTAATTAGGATTCAAACCCGAGTTGCAGACGAAAGAAAACAATGCTCTTGCAAAACTAATCTAACATTTTTATTATCTAGCCTGAGATAATTTTATTTAACATGAAACTAAATCGTGAAAAACAGATAATAAAATATACAAAATGTGTCACCCCAACCGGAACCCAGGCAGACAACTTACATCAAGATGAATTTTCATTTAAAACTTACAACATTTTAAATACTATACATTATCTATACACAATATCAAACAACTAAGAGCTCCTATGGCTTCAATTTTCACATCATTCACATGGTTGTTTTACTGCTTACATGTGACATGTATACCCATAAACGTCATCAGCTATATGCTAGTGAACTCATGTTTATACAGTTTACAAAAACACAATTGACTTGCATGCAAACATACACTATGATATTTTGGACTAGGAACATCACGTGACAACCATGACATTTTCACAACCACCAGGAGCGGGCTTGTTAGACCCTCCCGACCATCGTATATGTATGATATTGTCATGATGCATACTAGGAACCTTATCCTTTTTTAGCCATTTCAACACATCTCATTAAACATATAAGGATTCAAACATACCTCCACTGATAATTGCACATTATCAACATTCTTGGATATTAGCAGTTTAGGCCAAACAAGTATACAATCATAGTTTTATAAATAAATATGATAACTTATGTGTTTACATTGGCTTACTAGTTGAGAACAACTAATAGTATGATATGGTAATATCTCAAAGTCCTTATACAGTTTAAGTAATCATAGGTTAGGTAATGATATAAAAAAAATTATTGTTACGATTTGATATTGGTTAACGTTGTCTTGTTTAATTATGAGTGATCAGTTCATGCCTAATTAAGGTTAGGCTACCTAATATTTCTCCTAACAATAATCTTAACGCTTGAAAGTGTACTAATACTATTCCTTATAATAATACTAAAATAAATAATAATTAACTTACATATATAATTCAAACGAAAACATATCATAAAACAATCTACGGCAGTTTAAAGTAGAGACTCCCTACTCGTGCTCCTACACGAGTTTTAAAACGACCAATAACAATACCTAACGGGTATTGAATACTCACATTCTCTTTATACTAGAGTGTTTACAAGAAAAAATTTTATAATCTAAAAGAAACTTATAAGCTTCTATTTATAGGAAGCAGACCGCTAGCTATTGAATTCAGAAGCGATGTGGGATCAAAGCAGTTTACTTAGTGTTTAGTCTGCTTGCTTGCTTAATTATATAATTAATCACCGCTTTACTTGTTTTTCTCTTATAACATTTCTATTCATATTAATCTAAAATGTCGGTGTGAACAGTAGTTGACTGTTCACACCTTGGAACCTACACCATCACCATCTTCAAAACCATCACCATCTTCAAAACCATCACCATCTTCAAAACCATCACCATCTTCACCATCTTCAAATCATCATCGCCATCTTCAAATCGTCATCACCGACCTCACACCCATCTCCGGCGACAACGGATGCTTCAACCCATCCTCTGCTCTCTCTCTCGCCCAACGGGCGACCACCGCACCATCGCCCCCCCCCACCGGCGACCTTCGCACCGGCGACCGTCGCCACAACGGGTAAGCGACCCTCACACCGGCCTTTGTATCTGGTTTTTGTTTTGGTGTTTCACGAAGTTGGATTGGTGTGATCGTGGCTGTTATCTCGTGAGTTCCGATTGGTGTTCCGATTGTTTTTGGGGTTCCGATTGGTGTCGATTTTGGGGTTTTCTGTGTTTTTGTTGTTCATCAATTCACCAAACATATTCAAAGAACCCCATGGCTCCAAACTAAACACACACACGCACGTGGTGGTGGCTGTTGGTGTGGCGTCGATGGGAGTGATGAGGCCGAAGCTGGTGATGAAGTCGATTGCGCCGGTTGTTATGGCTGGAGTGTTGGGGATTTATGGGTTGATTATTGCTGTGATTATTAGCACTGGGATTAACCCTAAGCCAAAATCGTATTATCTTTTTGATGGGTATGCTCATCTTTCTTCTGGGCTTGCTTGTGGCCTTGCGGGGCTTTCTGCTGGTATGGCTATTGGGATTGTTGGTGATGCTGTTGTTAGGTAATTTTGTTTGATCTTACTTGCTTTGAACTCATTTTGTATAAATGACTTGTAGATGTTTGATTATCCATACATGGCATAGGAGTCAAATTTTGTTAAGCTGGTTGTTGATGTTTGATGTGTTTGAACTTTTGGTGTAGTTTAGAACTATTGTAATTTATCAAACCTAGATAGAAAATTATTCATTTGCCGGTTTAGAGAACTTGAAAATATGAACTCATCCTACGCATTATATTTTCTGTTATAGTAATGACTGACTTATATTCCTACAATTGTTTGACTTTATGCCTTTTTAAAGTCCTTCCATTTGTTAGTTGGTTCTGTGTAGATGGTGCCGGTGGTGGGTTTTCTGGTTGTGGTGTTCATCATGGTGGGATTTGTTGGTGGTTGCGGTGGTGCGTTTTCTGGTTGTGCTGGCATTTCGCATCCTTATTGTTGCCGTTGGCTGTCTTTGTCCTTTCTAGATGATCTCCTATTTTGGATATCTGATGTGTTGGCGTCGATGATGCTAAGCGAATGCTTATCTGAGACTGTTGTTTGTTGTTGTCGATGATGATGGACATGTCTTCATCCGAGACCATTGCCTATCGTTTATCTGTGATTTTTTATGAGAACCGGTGCCGGTTGCCTTGGCTTGGCATCCATTTTCGTTATGCAGCCGCAACCGAGTATCAGTTCAATTATTGCTATACGTGTGTTAGAAAGTAATCTTGGTTGGTTATCTTATTATGTTGTGAGGTAGTTGTTCATTGATGTCGATGATGATGAACGAGTCTTCGTCTGAGACCATTTTTTCCGATTCAGTTCTGAATTTATATGAAAACCGGTAATAGTTTCCCTGCCTTGGCATCCACGGTCGGCGTGCAACCATAACCTGGTCTCGGTTTAACGATTACCTTAGCGCCGGAAAAAACTGTTACATTATGACTGTGATGATCAATACATAAATCTAAGCCTCAGTAAGAGAAAAGGGGTTTGTTGTGTTTCAATTGGGTTTTCTAGGTTTTAGTGGAGGTGTCGGTGGCTGTCGGCGATGATGATGAATCTGTTGTTGTCTGAGTGAATCGAACGAAGGTTGAAACTTACCGTATCTTGGCGGGGTAATTTCCGGAGGTTTCGCGGTGGAAATTGGTGTTTCTACCGTTGAAGCAGCCATGATGTTTGCAGCCATGGCGGTTTGTTCATCTTTGTTCTGATTATCATTATTAACAGATCTGAGCCTTATTTTGTTCTTTTCATTGTTTTCCAGTTTGTTTTTTCCGATTATGATTACAATATATGTTGAAATCGATACTCTACAGACGCGATTCATATTCTGTTTCTTTTGTTTGGGAAGGAGGCTCCGGCGAGAGAGATTGTTGTTGATCTCTTGCCATGTTTTTTCAGGTTATGTTGATTTTCTTATGTGGGTTACTTCACGATGAGTACCTATTCATTTGAGATGGATCTTTTGGGTTTGTTTTATGATTTGGATGAGGTCAAACCTTAATTTGTCCCTAATTGCTACTCATTTGTTTACGATTGCTATTGTCGATTATTGCTTATAAGTGGTCGATGATGTTGAACTATTGTTCATCTGAGGCCTGCGTAAATGTGTACTCCTGTTAATTGCAATCAACAATCAACCACCAGTAGCATATCGGAGTGTTTGATTGACATGCTTCCTGGTTGGCATTGAAGATTTTCTTGATTCTCCGGCGAACTTCTCGAAGGTATGTCACCGTTTATCTATTTTAAGTTTAATCAATAGTTTCATACACCCTTTTGATTCAATTGAAGAAATTGCAGGTGGGTGACAACGATCCGGGGCCGAGTAAAAGGCTTTCCTCAGGTTCCGAGTAAAAGGTTTTACTCCGATTTACAGGTTTGTACTCTCTGTTTTAGTTCCCGGTTTGTATATTTGGGTACATTGGTTGTGGGTCAAAATGGATGACATTGGTTATGGATTGAAATCATTGATATTTGGTATAGGTGGGTGAAAACAGGTAACAGGCGCATAAGTTATGGGTCATAACGGGTGGGATTAATTATGGTCAAAACGATTGATATTTGGTTTAGGTCAAAAGTGGTGGTATTGGTTATGGGTCAAAAATATGGAATTGATATACTCAAAATGAGTGATATAGGTTATGGGTCAACTTTGTGGTATTGGTTGTGGGTTAAAATAAGTAATATTGGTTAGGGGTCGAAATTATTAATATTTGGTACGGGTAAGCTTGGCTGATATCAGTGATATTGGTTATGGCTCTAAACCATTGAAATTTGGTATGGGTCAACATGGGTGGCATTGGTTATGGCGTATGGGTGAAAACGGATGGTATTGGTTATAGGTCAAAACGGGTGGTATTGGTTTTGGGTCAGTATGAATGGGGTTTGGTATGGGTCAAAACGGGTGATATTTGGTATGGGTCAAAATGGATGGTTTTGGTAATGGGTCAAAATGAATGGCGCAGGGTAATTCAGGTTGTGGTCTTGGAGACAACATGAGCAGATATACAACACACAACCATTCACAGTCATGCATCTTCAGCCGGGTTAGTTTGTTATTGTGTAGTTTTTATGTTTAGTTCTGTTTGGTGCAGTGGTTTAGCCAAGTTGTAGCAGCTTTCTTTCACTATTAATCTCATTACGTTGGATTAATATACAAACAACAAATCCCGCGGCATCGCGCGGGTATGTTTGCTAGTTTAAATTATAACGGTTCATAAAATTTTAAATATGTTTTTGGGATGAGTTTATTTTTCTCTACAAGTTGATTAAAGTTATGTAAAAACGAAGTGGGTTTGAATATAATATATTTTATTATTATTAGACGGTCTCCTAAAATAATAAACGTTCGGCAACATATCTCATCTTTCAAATATTCATCTTACTTGTTATTTACTCTTTTGACGGTATATAAAATTCAAGTTTCATACTTCACATATTTATATCTGTTATATTAAAATTTAAAGTGTTACACAAAACATGAATAAATAGCAACTTGCCACAAAAGCAAAACCAAAAACGTAACATAGTCAACTTTTTAAATATAGACCTCATTTTCAATTGTATTTTAGAAAGAGCGTGTCTAAGCTTTGTTACATATATTTTGGTAGAAACATCATTTGTATTCACATTATGGTCCATAACACATTTGTTGGAACATCATTTCTAGTAATTTGTTTTATTAATAATATTTTAATTTAATATTAGTTATTATAATTAGTTTTTAAGATATTTTGTCATTTTCTTAAAACATTTTAAATGTAATTTTTATAGAATTCCGAATATACGATCATGACGTGTTTGTTTTTATATATCTTTCTGAAATTTTGTTTGAGTCAAATAATATATTTATTTTTACTTTTACATTGCATCAGGCTTATTTTGGGTTTTATTATAAACCGACCAAAACCAATGCTCACATAGTTCACCAGATACATACTAACAATACCTTAGAATAGGGATGTAAACAAGCTGAGTCAAGCCGAACCAAGGTGGGCTTGGACTCAACTCGTTTAAGAACCGACTCAGCTCGTTTGCTTAAACGAGCTCAAAATCCGGCTCGGGCTCGGCTTGTTTATAAATAAGTCAACTCAAGCCGGCTCGTGAGCTAGTTTATTTACTTTTGAAAAAATATATATATACTTTTTTGTATATATTTGTATATATATAACAACTAAATAATATTTTTTTACATTTGTTTATCTTGATTCGTTAAAAACAATTATATAGGATTGTTATTTCAAGAAGTATAATAATGAATTTATACTTTTATAATTGGTTTCTCGTTATAAACTATCAAAATAATCTTATGTGTATGGTGTATTTTATATAAAGTAAACTACACAGATGGTCCCTATCTATATTCAAATTGTGGTTTTTGATCTCCGGTTTAAAAAACTACAACCAGTCCTAAAGTATGCATAAGCATAATATTTTTTATCCCTAAGTTAAATGGGTGTTAATTTTTCTATTAAATTTTTAAAAAACTGATCACAATACCCTTAAGGTTAAATAGTAAAATAATAAAATAATAAAATTTAATTTTAGTGGACTAAGTTTTACTTTACGCTTATTTTAATAACAAAACTTAAAACTATTACATATAAAACAATATATATAATACAACCCAACCCCCACCTGACCCGGCGTGTACGACTTCCACCACCATCGGTGCCGGCAAATCTCCACCACCGGCGCCGCCGCCGCCACCACCTGGTATCCCTGCGTGCGCTCTCTCTCTCTCTCTCTCAAACACACACACACACACACACACAAACCCACACACGCACACTTCCCTCCCCAATCTTCACCAACACCACCACAGTTTGCGAAAACCCACCACCACCCCCGATCACCTATTCCCAGATATATTTTGCAAATGTTCAAATTTATTGCAAACTCATGTGATGATGGTGTTATATGCAATTTCAGGTTATGTTCATAGTGGGAAATGGTTAAGGGTGGCGCGGGTGGTGATCGGAGTAGGTGAAAACTTGTTTCAGATGGTGGCAACTGAAATGGTGGGGGTCGGAAGTTTTAGCGGTAGAAAGTGAAGGGGTTTGTGGTCGTGAAGTTGAGGTTGAGGGTGGCACTGGTGGTGGCCTGAGTGGTGGTAGACGATAGGAGGCGGTGGTGTTGAAGGTTATGATTTGATATGCTCAAGAGATGGGTGGTAGTTTGGTAGATGATGGCAAATCGTCGTCGATGGTGTGGTGTGCGTGGTGTACTTTATTGTATAAAGTGGTGCCTTTTTAATTTTTTAATTTGATTCTTTTTTATTTTGATTAAGGGTATTTTAGTCATTTTACATTATTTAATAGAAAAAGTTAACAGTCCATCTAACTCAGGGATCAAATCTGTTACGTTTATGCATAATTTGAAACTAACCTTATAATATCGAAACATGGGGACCAAAATCGCAATTTGAACACAACACAGGGACTATTAATGTAAATTACTCTGTTATATAATATGTCATTAATTTGATTTATAATTTATAATTTTGGTTTAAGTTTAAACGAGTGAGCCTACGAGCGACCTAACGAGCCAGATAACGAGCGAGCCAACGAGCCAGCTAACGAGCGAGCCAACGAGCCAGCTAACGAGCGAGCCACGAGCTGAGTTGGCCTTCGCTCGAGAGAGCTTTTTCGAGCAAGCTTTGAGTGAGCTCTCGAGCTACGAAATTTTTGAACAACTATAACCTGGAAGTCTCTTTTTACCAAAAACACATACTCTTCCATTCGTTCAAACATGAATAAAGAGGTTTCGAATGTTTTATGTCTATATAAAATTCTCATCCACACCTAATATAATTCCCCTAGGCAGTGTTTGGTACGTAGGAATGAGCGGCAGAATGGAATGAACCGTTGAGGGTAAAAGAAAAAAGACATGGTTGATTGGTCAAGGTAATGAAATAAACAATTACCTAGTTGATTCTATTCCCTAAAATTCATTTCACACACCCCCCTCTTTTTTTCATTCATTTCCTTCTTTTATCATTAGTCACCAACACCACTAACTCACCCACCACAACAACCATCACCGCCCACCACCGCCACAATTCCTTCTTCCATCATTAGTCACCCACCACCCACTCACCCACAACAACAAACCACTGCCGCCTTCACAAACGCCCCTGCTGCCACCAACCACCAGCCGCCTCAGCTGCCAACCACCGCCCTCGTAACCACCACTGTCGTCACCGCCAAAACCACCGCCGATTCGTGGCACCGCGAACCTCCACCCACCACCGCCGCCATCGCTAACAACCGCCACCGAGAACCACCACCAATCATCACCACCATAACCATTTTTACGGTTTATTCTTTCGTATTTTCCTACCTAACAAACAACACAAAGTAATGATTAATTTCATTTTTTAAGGGTAACCAAATAATACAATACAATGTAATGTAATGATTTATTCATTTCTCATACATTCAATTCACTAATTCTTTCCATTACTCATCTATTACACTAGTTTAGAAAAACCGTGTATCACACGTGTTGAATAATAATATTAAATTTGTTGTTATTAATTAAAAGATAGAAATTATAAAAAAAATATGAGATAATATATTATTAAAATTATATATAATTAATTACTTTAAGTAATAATAATAATAATATTTTCTTAGACAGTTAGACTTTCATCTTTTAAGTATTGTTGTAAAAAATGTTTTAAACATGCTGTTTTTTTAAACTTATTTTCTGACAATGACATTTTTAAAAACTTTTATGTAAAAGAAACTTCATACAATTTTTAATAAAAAACATAAATTTTATTGATTAAAATCTTGTTTATTAATTTGGAAAAGAAATACAACATAATTAACATTTAATATTGTAATTAAACGGTTGACTTTTTATGATGATGACATGTGTTAAAATGATCATAAGAGCATGACATATGTCAAAATGATTTGTAAAAACATGACATGTGATAAAAACTATTTTTATTTATTCGTATAGATTACGTGCTCCTGGATCATATACATATACATCTTCCTACTTTAATAAAAAGGTATCTGGGATGATACGTGTCAACACCACAATCATTCTCACCAAAATTTTCCCGCCTCTCTCTCCTATTAAATAATTACCTTAATTACTAATAATACTATTTAACACTTTTTTAGATTTAATAAATTAATAAAGAGATCTATTTATTAATATTATTTCTAAATAAACAATTTTTTATAAAATAATAAATTTATTTAAAGCATAAGACTTTTTCAAAAAATACAAAATATTTAAAATTGGTATTTTTAAAAAGTTATTTTTTTAAAACCAAAAATAATTAAATTTAAGGGTTATAATAAGAAAATTTTTAAAAATGACATTTTTATATAGTTTGTTTTAGAACAAAACGTTTATTTTTTTTGAAAAAAAATAAAATTTTAAAAAGTTGATATCACTATTTTATAACTTACAGTCATTTATAATACATAATTTCAATGATATTATATCTTAAAATATTATTTTATAATTAATAAATTTTGTTATATTAATTTTTTATTTATTTAACCCGTGTAACACACGGGTTACTATAGCTAGTAATCTATAAAAAATAACCTTCTTTTTCCACGGTATTTTTTCAAAGATTATTTCTAAGAATAATCTGGAAGATTATAAGATCTTTCATACGCATACACACAAAAATACAATACGTCATCAAAAAATAAAAATAAAAAACAATCGCATACACATGTATATTATAAAATTGCAACCATTACAACGATCACCGCCATTATTTCTACCTTCTTCATACCACCAAAGAAATTGTTCTCAAAAAGATATTCTTGGAATCTTCTCCTTTTCAGTCAAATTAATTGCTGTTTTCCCATTGATTCTTTAAACACATATCCTAAAAGAAACTTTTAATTCGTCTTTCCCATTAATCCCACATATTTCCCCAATTTTGATTCTATCTTTACTCTGTGTGTTTTCAGTGTTTGTGTGTGAGAGAGAAACTGTGGTAGAAGAACTTGAACCCAATCCATCCATTAAATATGTGTGTACAAGACGTAGAAAGCGTTTGTGAAGAAATTGATGATTTGGGTCTCTCAACAGATCATAACACCACTCAATTTGCTTCTAATCAGATCACTGTTTCGAACTCTTTTCCGGTGAGTGAATATTATTGTTTCAAGTTGGGATTTTGCTTTGAGTTGGAGTAAATTACGTCGATTTCGTTCATGGGTCTGTTCTTGTTTTGCGTATAATTGTTAATTTGAGCTGGGTTTTGGTTAATTTTGTGTTAATTTGATCTCTTGATATGAATTGAAGTTACTGTTCTTCTGATTTAAGGATAGTTTGTGGTGATCTTTAAACTTGGTTGTTTGTTTATATTTTTCCTTGAGCAATTTAAAGCTTGATCTGGCTTGATTTGGAAGTTTGATTGTTGATTGTGAATTGTTATAGAAAGAATAAGTTGATTTGATTGTAAGAAACTTATAAAATATTTCCCTTTTTTGGACAGAATTACGTCAAAATTTCCAATGATGTTTGGATATAATTGTGTAATTTAGAAATATAATTAAAAGTTCTTTTGAAATTTGTTAGTCTATGTTTAGTCCAATTTGGGATTGAGATGAGTTTGGTCATGATTGTGCCACTAAGAATTCACATTTCATAATTTAAAATTTAGAACCCTAACAAAGACTATGGATATAGGCAAATTCTGTAAGTACATAGGAACCATTTTTGGCTTTTGATTTGTTATAGTTTATTTTGATCTTCCCATTTCTTCTTGGCTTCATAAATTCATACGCACAAAAGAAAGATACTTTTTTGAGAGAAAATAATTTTAATAAGGAAAAGTGACATGAAATTTGATAAGTAAGGTCAAATCTTGAAAATTTTAATAGATAGGATTATAATTAAACTAAACAACTAAATAAACACATGAATTTATTGACGATTGATGTGTTATTATAACGGAATTAATGAGAAAAATGTCTTAAAAATCAAGGGCTCCCGATGAAGGAATTTGGGTTTTTGGGTTCGAGAATTGGGCAAATTGCATTTGGCTGTTTGTCACAACCTAGGCTGCTGCAATTTTTTCGTCTAGACTTAACAAACTCTGTAACTCTAAATGGATCAAAAGCTATGTCCATTTTGTGTTGGCCTGTTTGTCTTTGTCCAGTTTGTCCATACTTGAATCTGCAGACTCTTGTATTATATCATACTCTTTCCCCATCAATCAAGCTCAATAAACTTCATAAGAATCTTTGAAATGTTGTAAAAGAAGTGAAAACCAAATGATGGAGATTAATATCATTTATCTTATTGCATTTTAATCAGATGGAAAGCATTTGTGAAGATACCGTTGTTGCAGAAGAGAAATACAGCAATTTTATTCCAATTCTTCGTTCTGGAGAGTGGTCTGATATAGGACGTCGACCCTATATGGAGGACACTCACATATGCATTCCAGATCTCGCTAGAACGTTCGACAATAAATTTGTTGGCGAAGAAACTGTTTCATTTTACGGGGTAAGTTTCTAAATTGATTAAACAAGAAAGTTTGCTCCCCTGCTCGTAAAAATGTTATAGAAAGTTTTGTTTTTGGTGAAAAATAGGTGTTTGATGGGCATGGAGGAAAGGGCGCATCAAAGTTTGTTCGCGATAATTTGCCAAGAATCATTGTTGATGATGCTAATTTCCCCTTGGAACTTGAAAAAGTAGTCACTAGGTCGTTTATGGAGGCAGATGCTGCATTTGCCAGGTCATGTGCTCTTGAATCTACTCTTTCTTCTGGTACAACCGCACTTACAGCTATGATCTTTGGGAGGTTAGTTCAGTTATTTCTCTTGTTTCTATATTCTTATTTTCTCCCCGTTAAATATATATCTATAATAACGAACCAGTGAATGTTGTGGACCTAGATCAGTATCTTAAATACTTCTAAATGATGAAACTCTCTAAATAAACAATTCTCGTTATGCAAAATTGCATTAGAAGCCTGTTTTCTCTGTGCAACTATCTTTGTCCCAAGAAAATCGCTTAAGAGTTTTAAATGTTGCAATTCAAGGTAATCTTGAACCTTGTCAGCTGGTTACCAGTTTTGTGAATCAAACATAGGAAAAGTCAACTTGGTCAAACTTAATATCTGCCATGCCGTCGTTATGACATGGTAACCTATATGGATTATGTTATATTAAAAATTCTCGAAGATTGATGGTCTTTATATTAAAAAAATTGGAACTTTTATGGGTTTTTTTACCCTAAAGTAGAAATATCGGTTATGATGGACTTTGTGTAAAATTTGGAACTTTCATGGGTTTTTTTTACCCTAAAAATCGAAATGTCAGCCAAAAATTGTTTATTTTTTTCTATAGAACTAGTCTTTTTAGATGAAACAAAGTTAACAAAAACTGAAATGTTGTTATATCTATGAGGCATCAAGAAATGAAAATGTTTGCAGTTTTATAGGAAATCATACAATTTATGCTTTAAACTTGAACTTTGATCATGAGGTTTATGCTTTACTTATTTTAAATAGGTCTTTGCTTGTGGCAAATGCTGGAGATTGTCGGGCAGTTCTCTCTCGACACGGGTTAGCTTTTGAGATGTCAAAAGACCATAGACCATGTTACGACAAAGAAAGAGTTCGGATCGAATCATTAGGTGGGTTCGTTGAAGACGGCTACTTAAACGGTCAACTAGCTGTCACTCGAGCCCTAGGTAACTGGCACATCAAAGGGCTCAAAGAGATGGATGACGGGGCTGGTCCATTGAGTGCTGAACCTGAGCTCAAACTCGTCACACTAACAAAAGAAGATGAGTTCTTGATCATCGGATGCGATGGGATCTGGGATGTTTTCAGAAACCAAAATGCAGTGGATTTTGTGAGGCGGCGGTTGCAAGATCATAACGATGTGAAGCGTTGTTGCAAGGAGGTGGTGGAGGAAGCGATGAAGAGAGGCGCACTTGATAATTTGACGGTGGTTATTGTGTGTTTTCAGGCGGAACCACCACCGCCAGTGGTGGTGCAGAGAGGTAGAGTCAAGAGGAGCATTTCTGCTGAAGGGTTGCTCAATCTTAGATTCCATCTTGAAGGGTAAAAGATATATCTTTTTACTTATCTTTTTGAACTGATGATAATGATGATGATGATGATGATGATGATGATGATGATGATGATTAATGGTGGTGGTGATGATGATGATAAACTTAATAGTTGTATATACATTCATGTGAGGGGAGGAAATAAACTGAGAGAGGATAATTGTTGTATCTCAAGAGCAGGAGAAAAGAACAATTTGTAAATTTCATTAATGGTGATAAATCTGGAGGTTTATCTTGTTTCATAATTTTTAAAGGCTTGTTAATAATAACAAATAGAACAACCTAACACATCTGGTTGACTTTTGATGTATTTAAAATGTAAGTGTTTTCACATACATATCTATTTAGCAAAACAAGATGCATCTGTATGATATGTATTTGAATTTATATCATATTGTTTTCGGTCATCATATACTTGGTTGATCTCTTATTTTGTGCGACCCTGTGGTGATCGGCAGTTTACAACTATAGTTATCCAAATCGCTCAGACAACTGTGAATTGCATATTGTATCGTTTTGGTACCCAATCGTAATTTAGTCGTTCCAATCAAAGATGAAATCACAAATTCGTTCACCAAAGTACCAATCGTCTTGAAATTGCTAACAAACAATTTTGTAACATGTCCAAATCGAGGGATTCAATGGCGGTGTTCCAACATCGAACAATTTTTTAAGCAAGTAAAGCCAAGAACAACGAATCGAGGGATTTAGTGGTGGTTTTCCTACTCCAAAATTCAAAATTAATGCAACTTTTAAAATCACTTGACCATTTTTAAGCAATTAAATCCAGGAATTGAGTGATGTTAATGGTAGTGATCTAAATTCCAGTTTTTCAATTTCCAGTTTTAATTTCACATTCTACCAAATAAATTTGGAATTTGGTAATTTGGAGTCTGAAATTTCGTAATTTCTAATTCAATTGTGTGTATCGAACCAGACTCTATGGTACAGCATATGTAACACCCCGAAAAGTCGAAACGAGTCATTAAGGATAAGTGGGCCTAACTAATGGAGATTTAATAAAAGAAGGAAAAAGTATTATGGGCTAAGTGGGGTTCATGGGCAAGATTAAGACCCATAACCAGCCCTTAACCTGCCCAAGACACCACCATCTCCTCCATTTCCAACCCTAACAACAAAAATCCGTAGAAAGAGAAAGTAGATAGAGAAAGTGCAAGAAACACAAGATTTGAAGCTTCTAAGATCAAGGGATTGAAGATCTGAGTGTTTGTGCATCAAATCTCAAAGAAAGGAGCAACAAACAAGGTAAGAATCGACATCTAAACCTCTCTGTTGATCAAACCCGGATTCTAGGGTTTTGGGGTTTCAAAAGTCTCAAAGAAACACATAAAGGTCGAATTTTTTACGTATGAAAACGTGTAAAAATGCTAGAAATGGTTTCATGGAAGGTAAACCAAGGATTTGGACGTAAAAAGTTAAGATTTTGGGTTAAAAACGGGCTGGTTCGTCATTGATATGCATCCAGCGAAACTGTGCCCCGATCCAGCGAAACTGACAGCGAAACTGCCAGCGAAATTGGCAACGAAACTGCCAGCGAAACTGTGGGCGAATTTATGAAGAAAATGATGTTTTTGTGTATTAACTTTCGTGCAGCTAGAGTATTTGGACTATAGCTTAAGTAACTTAGGATTGAAGCTAATTGCTAAGTTCAGGTGAGTTCTAGATCCCCTTATTTAAACGTTTTTCCTTGTTTTTAGGGCTATTATGCATAGTAAACATAAGGTTTTCAAGATAAGGATTTCAAGGTGTTTTAACAAGGAAATACATTTTTCTAAAGTAAAATGTGACATTTAAATAGCTCAAAATAATTTTCGGGCGCGCTGACCTGGCAGCCCGGCCCCAGCCAGGGGCGTTGCTCCTTGGACCCCACTAGGGGCTGCTGCCCCTAGGACCCCGCTATCATGGGCTGCCGCCCCCGAACCCCCGTTGTCCCGCGGAGGGTCGGTTACATGTTATGATGACTAGTACTTGGTGTGTTGTGTACTTAATAAGCTAAGTATTATATATATATATATATATATATATATATATATTAAGTGAAAGATAATACTAATGAGAAGTGGAACTTAACGAATGTTACCCCCGGACCCGTTTGATGATGAAAAGTCTTGCAAGCCCTATGATAGACTTCACTTATGTGAGTCTGATGTATGATGCTGGATCCGTATTCATGAGCGGGCTATGTGCCTAGCAGTGTGGATCAACTGTCGGGGGAAGCTACCATGAAGATGTGTACCGACGGGGATCGATCAACCGTCGGGGGTAGCGACCATGGATAACGTGTACCGACGGGGATCGACATTCGTTGTCAATCAACATGGAGATCTTGCTTTATGCAATCTCGCTTATGATGAAGTGAAAACATAATGAAAGAATGAAAGATAATGAACGTGTTTAATATGATGCAAGTAATGTTTTGAAGTATGATGTATGCGTGTTCATTATATGGAGGATAAAAGCTTATATTTTCTTATTTATATAAAACTAGAACTCACACAGCGTAGCTGACTTTTTATGCATAATAGTGGACAGGTAAGCGTTGATGCTGAGGATGACACCACGAAGGTATTTGGGGAGATATGAATGGCATTCCTGTTTATGAAGTTTTCTTTGTAATTTAAGAACGAGTGACATGTTTTGTTTACAATTAAAGGACAAATGCATGAGTACAATATGGTTTTAAGTATTTAATGAATGTTCAATTACTTCCGCTGCAATGTTTTATTATTAAATTGATTTTTATGCTATGATTAACCAACTGTGAGGTTTCCCGGGAATGGGGCCTTACAGCATACCAATTCGTACCAAAATGAACTTACCCCTCCGTATCAAATGTATCCCCACTAGTGAATCACGTACCCGTTCCTCGTTCCCGTACGGAGTGAACCACGGTTTTGGTAACTATGTTGATAAAATGTCTCAATTCACTACATCCTTCACACATTGCAAAAACTTGACCGCTTTGTGGTCCTTCGTTTCTTCCATTACAATTCAGACTTGCCAATGGTCGTTCCAAGTGTTGATTAGCTTCTTTTGGTTGTTATATTCTATCAATGTTACTAGTAATACTTGTTGCTCTAACTATGACACGTTTCCTCTTTCTATTAGATTGAACTTGCCTTTTCATTTCACAACCATCTTTTCTAAAAATTCTCAATCTACATTCATATGATTAAATAGAAAAGACCCACAAGTAAAGGTTTGGTGGATAACCCATCATAAAAAGCAATAATCAATTCTTATTGTGAAATACCATGATGGGGACAATTTCTTGAATGTCTTCTATGCTTCATAAAATAGCTTACCCTATTGTTGAAAATTTTTAATGACAGTTCTAGCATCACTTGTTCGCTAAGGAGTGTAATTTTCTTTTAGAAATTGTTGTTGCATATCCTTCCAAGTATACGTGCTTGCAGGCGGCATGACAATAAACCATTATCTAACGACATCCTTGAAGGTGAATTAAAGAAAGACTAACTTTACCTAATCTGGTATGAACCCTTATCCTTCACTTGTTTCACACATGGCTTCAAATTCAAAGAAATGATGGTAATATTTTTCGTTTCCTTTACTGTAGAGAGATGACAATATAATAAGGCCTTGTGACCTCACTTCAAAGATCTACCATGTGCTATTGGACTTACTATTAGCATATATTTACCGTAAATTGAGGTCTAAAATAGCTCTCAACTTCTCGGATTTGATCACGATGATGAACTTCTGAAAGGCCATCGTCGTGTTGAGGAAAACCTCCTTGAGCGTGAACAATATCAACCCAACAAGAGCTTAAAAGGATTTGACTAACTATAGCTGATGATGTGCCTTCTTCTGATCGGGCATCGCTCCTTGTAAAACGGGTGGTTGAAGTTGTCACCTTGTGAAAAAACTAGTCTTTTCTTGTAGTCTTCTCCATCTCTAGATTAAATAATAAAGACAAAGTCTTTCAAAAATATTTAGTATGCATATATATTTGAAAAGTTACCTACAAAGAATAAAACACAAAAATACCACGCATAATACTAAATAAAGAAAAATGAGAAGGATCTTTTTGAATTTTATGGAATTTTAAAAAAGCGAATAAATCAATGCTAACATAAAGCCCACCAATTCCCTACCAAAGGCATCATTTTGATCAATATCATGTTATCGGTCAAATATATTAATAAATTGAGTTCCTAATAACCTTTATTAGTAAAGACAAGTAGGATGTCGAACTCATAGGAAATCAGTGAAAAAATGCTAGCGAGAATGCAATTAGTTAAACTAGACATTGGAAAGGAAAACATTTAAAGTTGTTTGATTTAATTATTTATGAAAAATAAATGAATGTAAAAAGATTTTAATACGGTATCAAAGGAATTGATGGTCCCAAGTTCATGTTTGTTGTGGTAGAATTTTAACATAACTGACCTGATTAGAAGTTGCATAAGCATTAGTTCTTCAGGTTTTTGATTGGGTAAATAGTGCTAGAATGGATTGTAAAGGATCTATTTACACACTATCAGTTTAAAACTGATCGATGAAAGTTAAGCAATTCTTTATAACCAAATAAACTGTTTACAAAGTCAAACACAATTGAAAACCGAATAACTTAATAAGTTAATGAGATTCAATCCCTGATTATGGCTAACAAGATAAACCACAACAACAACAAACCCTAGCATGGGTGGTTATAAATGAGTTAGCCACTCGTGACGATGATAATTATGTCTTCAATTCTTGACCTCATACATCGAATCGTGTTTGGAATGATGGGATGATGACCTTTTAAAGCTTAGAATCACCCAAAATCTTTTCTTTAGCTTCAAACTGAGTCTACCTACAAATCTAGGGTTTTCACTTATTTAATCCATCAAAAGCCAAGCAAAAATACAAAAAAGTGACATGCAAGATTTACCCCATGTACTGATGCTAGAGGCATAAGTATATAGGCGTTAGTGGCTCCCTCTACTGCTCTGGTTCTTTATAGTTTTTCGTTTCTTGATCTTTTACTTCTGTTTTGTGATCTAAAACTTTTGTAACTTTGGCATTCTTTATATTTACCTACAAACACAAAAAAAATTCAAAACTAACTCTATAACACAAAAAAAAAATTAAAAGTAACTCTATTTCACGTGGATTAAAGACTAAAAACATATAAATAAAGTGTTAAAATATTGAACTTTTGAGAGTGGGACACTTAGCTTTCTGCTGCTAAACAATGATAACATTAAAGTTTTATTTAAAAGTAAAGTTCCATGGTTTTCTAGTCATTTAGTTTATAAGAAAAAGAAAGGAAACTCAACAAAAATATAATAAATTTTTATAAGTATTTCAATTAAGTCATTTGATATGTGAAAATTACACATGTTAAGAATACATATCTTTTCCCATTTTAAGTAATTTTTGTTTCAAATTAATCTTTAGCGATACTTAATTGTGATTAATTTGATTTTTGTAGCTTCGAATGGTGATTTGATGATTTCAAAAGAAAAAGCCAAGGAATTCATGAAGAGTTTGGAAGTTTAGAAGCTGTCATGGCCATGACAGGAGCTGTCAAGACCATAACAAGCTGCAGACCCCCTTTTTGAGCGCAATATGGCCATGACAAACTGGGTCATGGCCATGACACGCATCAGGCCCCCTTTTTAACCCCTTCTTCTTCTTCATTGAGGGGGAGACGATTTTTGAAGATCAAACCCTAGTTTTTCTTCATCTTTGAAGGAGATTTGAAGGAAGTTTCTCAAGAGTTCAAGAGAGGTTAAAGATCAAGCATTTCAAAGAAAGATTCAACTTCACACAACCCATCCTCACTCATCTTTGGTTTGAAAATCTCTAGACCTAACATGTTTTCTTCCATTTCTATGAGTTTGGTTGTGGCTTTTGTAAGCCTCATGGGCTAAATACTCTTAATCACTTAGATTAGATGAAGCTTAGCATACTTTGACATGTTGTATGAAACTCTTGGTGATGTTTATGTCAATGCTCATTACAAAGCTATGAATGTCCTTTAATGGTGGTGTGTTCTCGTTTAACTTGATGAAATATTGAATCTTGTGGGTGTTGCAACCACATTATGTTGGAAAACCATGTGTGTTGGAACATTTATTCATGAATTGCATAACCTAGTATGTAGTTTATGGCATTTGACTAGAAATAGTGAATGAATGGTTGAATATCTAGTAAAGTTGAACAAGTATGCATCCTTATACATGTGTTTGTGAAAACCATTGTGTTTGTTATGAATACCTCCTAACTTTGTTATGTAAAACCATAGATAATGCGCAAATTTATGGTTCATAAATTCATGTTAGGATATTCATAAATTGAAGGATATATATAGGTATTGTTACATTACGTGAATTTAGGTGGTTGCCACGTGTTCATCGTGTTAACTTTCCAAAGATTTGTGGGTTTGGTATCCTTGACGGGAGTCCAAATCATAATTAACATTGACATAATATTATCATTAGTTCTTCATGGCATAACTTTAGGTGGCTATTGTGTGTTTATCGTCTTAGCTTTCCAAAGAGTTATATAATTAGATAACTTTGACAAGAGTCTAGTTTATATCCATGTTTCATGTGTAGAAAATGATCTCACCATAGGTTCATACATGTCGTCATTGTTTTGCTAAGCGGATTCAAAGTCTAAGTGATACCTTCCTCTGATTGGTTATCTTCATCTTTATTTACTTTCTTCAATTAGTTTAATTGTTAGTTAAAATTAGTTAATGATAATATTCACAAATCCTCTTTCATCGGCTAGATAATGATAAAGACTTAGTATCAGGAGCTCTCGTGTCCATGGATCGATACTTGTTTCTTACCAAAAGCTATACTACTATTCGATAGGTACACTTGCCTATTGTGTGTGTAGTTAGTCATAAGGTGAAAATCATTTTATAATTTTAAAGCTTAATTGTGTAAAATTTGCTGCTAAAGTTTATATATCAAAACACACATCATCACCTACATTTTTTTTCCGATTTAGTCACTTAACTTTTAAGAAATGTGTCAATCCTATAAATTTTACCTTTTTAATAGGTTAAAATGTTAATGTCGTATTTTTGTAATATTTTATCTTCTTAAATCTGATTATTTGGAATTAATAATTATTAACTTAAATCGAAGTTCTTAACGAATTATTCGATTTATTCTTTCAACCTTCAATTCAGAATTTTGTTTTGACAAAAACTGAATTGACTTTTCTTTGTGATACCTCTGTAGGAGTTGGATGTATTATTATTTTGAAAAACATCTTTTTTTAAATTAATAATAAATTTTTTTGGGAAAATTTTACCGGTTGCAACGTTACAGCTATTGCGCGAGTTTTGAAAATCCGATTTTAGTCGATATCGGTTTGATGCATTATGACGTAGAAATCAAAATATAATTATTGAAAAAAATAAATAAAAGAAAACAATTATATATATTATAAAAATCTTAAGACAACTATATTATCCTAATAAAATTAGTAAAAGCATGGGTAATAACTGTGATCGGAAATCACTTATTACCTACATTTTAGGGGGGATTCATTTCATGAATGTAGGTTAGAGCTTTATGATCATCGAATGCAGCTTTCGGTGATGATTTGCATAGACTGGAGAAAGTTAATAGAGAAATTATCACAAAAATAATCATATTGATTGTTATTAATATGTTAACAACCGGCAAAGAAAAGAGGAAGACGGTTTAGTGCTCAATCGTAATGAATGAATGACATTAAAAGTAAATGACGGTTTTGTTTGGCCACGTGTATATGCTTTAGTATTTTTATTATAAGCATCTTATGTTATACTTTATTGTAAGAACATAAATGGAATAAAATAGTTATTTTTTTGAAATTTAAGCATAACTTTTTAAATGAGTGTCTTAATTCATATGTAAAATTATCATTCTATCCTCCTTTCACTTTTATTATAAAAGATATAGATAAATATTAAAATTATTAAACTCATAATATACCCCTAGAAAAATATTAGTATTATAGTTATTATAAATATGAAGATATATAAGTTATATACTTAAATATTTAAATAAAATAATATTTAATTTAAATAGTATATAGTTATAATAATAATTAATAAATATGAAAATGTCAATGTATATAAAATTTAATGGATAAATTTATTGCCTGTAAAGTGTATTAAAATCTTAATCAATTTCCTATTCTACACCTCTTAAATGCATTCCACTACTTTATACATGTTACTCAAAACTTGTATGCTTGACAAAATTACATTTCTATCCAAAGAGATGTATTATATAGTAGTATAGATATAATTTTTTAAATAAAATAATACTTAATTTAAATAGTATTTAGTTATAATAATATGATTAGTAACTATAAATTTAAATGTCAATTTATATTATTATAAATAAAATAAAATTTAATAAAGTGAATTAAATAATATCACATTATTAAATAACATTTTAATAATTTATATTAAAAAATAAAATAAATAAAAGAAATTAATTAAATGGGGGTAAAAGTGGAACTATTATATGAAACACTTGTACTATATACTTTAAAATATTATTACAATCTTATCTTTCTAATATGTATTATATAGTATTATAGATAAGATTTATTTTAGGTAATAACTATTGGTTTCAAGTCAATAATCATTAAAAAATAAAAATAAAAATAGAAAAACACTTTAACATGTTGAACATGTAAAATATATAAGATTAATGCATTTCCTACAAGTTAAGTGATTAAATCGGAACGAAAAAAAGTTTAAGTAAATTAATTGGAACAATTATGAAAGTGGGGTTACATTTCTATAAAAAAAATTAAAAATAAAAGTTCAAACTTCCTAGGTCCATTGTTAAAAGAAGGCATACTACTTACATGTGAGTAAGGACCAGATTCTTCTATTACAGTTTCATCAAAATTAGATGTGCAATCGTAAAATGTTTCATCGTCAGACGCACATATGGGTCAAAAACACATACAGATTAGATCATGCATACTCATATAACAGGTTAGATCATAATACAACTAGTGTATCATATAACAGGTTAGATCATGCATAACCTACTTATAACCGCACACAGTTAGTTAGTTACTTGTTCCTGATTTTTCTACTGTATACTCATTGGCATACACAAATCACACTCTCTACAGCATGACATCTTCATCGAGAGCACCTGGTAAACGACCAGCATCACCCACCTAATCATAGTCCCCACCTCCGGGACCAGTACCCGACGATGGACTTGACTGGCCTCGTTTGGACTACCCACGAGGTGAGTTTGACTGGGATCAATCGTTTTGCCACCTGAACACGACCCTCCATGAGACTGGAGTTTTTACCCTGAGTTCGTAGATCACCTCATGTATAGGGAACGTGTACCAACACCAAGACCCAGAACTAGGACCAACATCGAGTAACCATTACCTTCACTTCCATGGACGGTACAGTCCAACGAGCAGGTGATTGATGCATTGGTGGCAGCACTGGACACGGAGTAACACCGGGTCCGGCGACTCACTAATGATGTTTGTACACTACAGCACGAGGTGTACACACTGCGACACCAGCTGGATGTACTCGAGGAGCATCATGGTAAGACTTTGGAGGGGTGTTACCAAATGCGGGATGGTTACCAGACGCTTAGTGGACGCATGACCGCACGAGAGCAGCGCGACGAAACAGCCGACAATAGGATTGTGGCATTAGAAGCTCAGTTGGCGGCGCTTCAGATCGCCATAGCCGACAATAGGATTCCTCCAACCCAGCCACTATTCAACAAGCTATCCACCTAGCCCACAAACTGACTGATGAAGCTGTGGAGCAAGGACGATTACCAAAACGGGGTGCTGCGGCGAGCGTGCCCGACAACAAGAGGAAGTGGGATGCCTCCACCACCTGCACCACCAACAACAATAAATCATCATCGTCTGGTGGTCAACATCAAACTTAGCAACAACCACCGCAGCAACAACAAAGGAGGTTCGACAACAATCGTAATTTCAACCAGTCAACCTCGAACAATCAAGGACCGAGCGGTTACGATGGTAAACAGCCGAGGTGTGCGCGGTGCAACTATCATCATGTTGGGAGATGTGACAATTTCAAGTGTCAACGATGTGGCAAAATGGGACACTTAGCCAAGGATTGCCGTGGTGATTTGGTTAGGAACCCACAGTAACCTCATGAGACCCCAAAGGGTTGCTTTGAGTGTGGGAAAGAAGGGCACTACAGGCGAAATTGCCCGCAGCTGAGGAAAAACGGTAATGGCAATGGCCAAAACAAAAACAATCAAGGCAACAACAACAATAATGATGGAAACGATGGTAACAATAATGGAGCCAAAGGGAGAGCCTTCGTCATTGGCTCAGGTGAGGCTCTAAATGACCCTACCACTATTACTGGTAGGTTTTCTGTCAATGGATGTTTTGCTACGATACTGTTTGATACTGGAGCCGATAGGAGTTTCATATCTTTAAAGTTCTGTAGTCTTCTAAGTGATATTCCTTCTGTCTTAGAATCTAAATACACCGTAGAATCTAAATACACCGTAGAATTGGCTGACGATAAACAGATCTATGTAACACACATCCTTAGAGATTGTAAGATAGAGTTCGCTGGTCATACTTTCGCTAGAGATCTTATGCCTGTTACATTAGGAAGTTTCGATGTTGTGGTAGGCATGGATTGGCTCTCTAATAAGCAAGCGGAAGTCATATGTCATGAGAAAATCATATGAATCCATGTTGGTGATGAAATCCTTACAGTCCGAGGCGATAGGAGTGGTGCAGTGATGGGCATCATCTCCTAAATGAAAGCACAGAAGCTACTGCGAAAAGGTCGTTTGGCTATTCTGGCACTCGTCACCGATAAGCAACCAGATGAAAGAAAAATAGAGGGTATTCCAGTGGTACGAGACTTTCCAGAGGTGTTTCCAGAGGATCTTCCTGGACTACCACCTCATCTTCAAGTGGAATTCCAAATTGAATTGACTCCCGATGCAGCCCCGATTGCTAGAGCACCTTATCGATTAGCACCGAACAAACTACAGGAGTTGTCATCACAACTTCAGGAGCTTTTAGATAAGGGCTTTATTCGACCTAGCACATCACCTTAGGGAGCCCCTGTCCTTTTTGTTAAGAAGAAAGCTGGCACGTTTCGAATGTGCATCGATTATAGAGAGTTAAACAAAGTCACAGTCAAGAACCGATACCCTCTACCTCGTATCGACGACTTGTTTGATCAGCTTCAGGGATCCAGCTATTATTCGAAGATCGACTTGAGGTCTGGTTATCATGAACTCAGAGTCCGTGAGGAGGATATCTCCAAAACCGCATTCCGTACTTGTTATGGTCATTACGAATTCTTGGTCATGCCTTTTGGGTTGACTAATGCACCTGCGGTGTTCATGGACCTCATGAATCGCGTGTGCAAACCCTATCTTGATCAGTTTGTTATTGTGTTTATCGATGACATACTGATATGCTCTAAGACCAAGGAGGACCATGAAGAGCATCTACGATTAATCTTAGAACTACTGAAGAATGAGCAACTGTACGCCAAATTCTCTAAGTGTGACTTTTGGATACGCGAGGTGCAATTTCTAGGTCACATTGTTAATGAGAAGGGTATACATGTTGATCCTGCCAAGATTGTGGCGATAAAGAATTGGGCTATACCTAAGACACCGAGTGAGATAAGAGAATTTCTGGGATTAGCAGGATATTACCGACGATTCATAGAGGGATTTTCTAAGATTGCACAACCTCTCACAGCTTTGACCCACAAAGGAACGACATACAAATAGGGAGAAAGTCAAGGGGCGGCTTTTCAGCTATTAAAACAGAAACTCTGTAGTGCACCGATATTGGCACTACCAGAGGGGACAGATGGTTTCATGGTGTATTATGACGCATCCACTCAAGGATTGGGTTGTGTCCTGATGCAACGCGACAAAGTGATAGCTTACACTTCGAGACAACTGAAGGTTCACGAGAAGAACTATACTACCCATGACCTAGAATTGAGTGCAGTGGTTTTTGCCTTAAAAATTTGGAGACATTACTTGTACGGTACCAAATGCACTATATACACTAATCACAAGAGTCTTCAACATATCTTTGAGCAAAAGGAGTTAAATATGAGGCAACGACATTGATATAACTTCTGAATGATTATGATTGCGCTATCAAGTATCATCCTGGAAAGGCGAACGTAGTTGTCGATGCCTTAAGCTGAAAAGAAACAGCTAAACCCAGGCGTGTACGAGCCTTACAACTTACAATTAGTACCCATTTACCCGAACAAGTTAAGGAAGCATAGATAGAAGCCTTGAAATAGGTAAATACTGGTTCTGAGTCATTACGGGGAATAGATACACAATTGGTAGTGAAAGAGGATGGAATTCGGTACTTCATGGATAGACTTTGGGTGCCTGTCTATGGAAATCTGAGGGATTTGGTTATGAGCGAGGCACACAAGTCTAAATATTCTATACATCCTGGATCTGACAAGATGTATCATGATCTAAAGGCGCACTATTAGTGGCCTAACATGAAGGCGGACGTAGCTACACATGTGAGCAAGTGTTTGACCTGTTCGAAGGTAAAGGTGGAATACCAAAAACCATCCGGACTGTTACAGCAACCCGAGATACCAATGTGGAAATGGGAACAAATTTCTATGGATTTTATCACTAGGTTACCCCGGACTAATACCGGTTGTGACACAATTTGGGTTATTGTGGATCGGTTGACCAAGTCCGCTCACTTTCTTGCAATCAAGGAAACGAATAAGATGGAGAAACTAACCTGATTGTATCTTAAGGAAATCATTTCGAGACACGGTGTACCGATCTCGATAATCTCTGATCGCAATACTCGTTTCACATCACACTTCTGGTAATCACTACAAAAATCTCTGGGTACACGATTGGATATGAGTACTTCTTATCATCCACAGACTGACGGTCAGAGTGAGCGTACCATACAGACTTTGGAGAATATGCTACGTGCTTGTGTGATTGATTTCGGGAACAACTGGGAAGTTCACCTACCTTTGGTGTAATTTTCCTATAATAACAGTTATCACACTAGCATACAGGTAGCACCTTTCGAGGCTTTGTATGGGAGAAAGTGTCGAATACCGGTTTGCTGGGCTGAAATTGGTGATAGTCAACTAACGGGTCCCGAGCTAATACATGAAACCACTGAGAAGAACGTGCAGATACGGAATCGTATGGCAGCAGCGCGAGATAGACAGAAAAGTTATGCTGACAAGAGACGGAAACCTCTAGAGTTTCAAATTGGCGAACAAAGTGTTATTGAAAGTCTCACCGTGGAAAGGCGTAGTTCGGTTTGGCAAACGAGGAAAGCTGAATCCGAGGTATGTTGGACCATTTGAGATATTGGAAAGAATAGGTCCAGTAGCCTATCGACTAGCCTTACCTGATTCGTTGAGTGGAGTTCATAATGTGTTTCACGTTTCAAATCTAAAGAAGTGTTTATCGGATGAGACACTAATTGTACCACTAGAAGATGTTCAAGTGGATGAACAATTACGCTTTATCGAAGAACCAGTCGAGGTTATGGATCGTGAGGTGAAAACACTTAAGCAAAGCAAGATACCCATAGTCAAGGTTAGTTGGAACTCGCGACGCGGACCGGAATTCACGTGGGAACGTGAAGATCAAATGAAGCTTAAGTACCGTTAACTGTTCGAGACGATGCCTGCAGACAACGGTATTGATTTAAATTTCGGGACGAAATTTCTTTCAACATGGGGATGATGTGACAACTTATCCAAAACTCACTCGATTTCGATTTCTGTGTGCCAATGTAGTAGACCAGTGATGGAACACTCTCACCGTGTGATGGAACACTCTCACCATGTAACGCAATTTTCGGGACGAAAATTCTTTCAACATGGGGATAATGTGACATCCGGTGATTTTCCGTTACCAAACTCCGTTAGTTCCGTTAAGTTTTACATACACGTGTCCGTAAGCACACACTAGTTATCGTTTGACGTTGATGACCTAATAATAATTAATAATATTAATTTAATAATAATCTAGTTGATAAGATGATTATTGTATTATGTTTATGTGTTTACGCAATTTAAAGACTATTTGGGAATTTTATCGCGTAACGTGGAAACGCGTGTGTTAATTCGTATGTCTTGTGTTTTTATAAAACAAAATATATAAGTGTTACCATTAGTTTATATGTTCATATTATTAAGTTAAAAACACATTACAAAGAGTTAAAAGCTTAATTTTTATAGAAATACATAATGCAAGGGTTAAAGGTGTAAATGTGGCTAATTAAACTAACAAAAAAAAATTAACCCTAACCCCCACTCCCCAAAGTCACGACCTGCAGTCCCCTCTCCCTCAAACCTGCGAATTTCAGCCCTCAACAAGAAATTGTGCCTTGATTTGATCGATTCCAAGTATTACAACACGTTAGGAACATCAATTGCAAGCCATTACAAGTTTAAAGGTGAGTTTTTTATGAGTTTTTCATGCATGTTGATAGAACCGCGAACTAGACTGCGAATTGGGATTCTTGGGGCTGAATTTTGATGTTTTGTTAATGTTAATGTGTTAGTTTGATTGTATACATGTTAGTTAAAGTTGATTATGCAAGAAAACTACACTTTTGATTGATTGATTATGAACCTTGATGAGTATGAACCCTAATTCGAAAATTTTGGGGATTTTGTGGAATTGATTGTTGTTTGATGTTGTTGGGATGATAATTAGTTAGTATGAATGCTACAAAACATGAATTATGCGAGAAATTGGTGAATTGAGAACCTTGTTCATACCTTACTATTAATAGTAACTTTTGTGCATGAACTTGATAATTCAATGATGAATGATGGTATGAGGGTGTTAATGATGTTGTATGAACATTGGGATTATGATATGAATGCTATATTGTTGCTATGAATGCTAGAAATCTTAGGTTGGATATTGTTGTTCATGTCTTGCCAAAAGTAGAAACTTTTTAGATATGAATTGATGAATTATGGTAGTTTGATGTTGTTGATCATGGTTAGTTGTTGTTATGAACTTGAAATAGTATATTATTGATGAATTGTATGTACATTGGGTGTTTAGTAGGTTTTGGGATAAACTTTCCCAAAAGGGAAACTTTATTTTGGATGAACATTGGATATTAGGAATTTGATATGTTCATGACATTAGGATCATGCTAGAATGCTTGTTGTGGATGCCTAATGTGATAGAATCTGTAAATTGGGTCGTATGGAATGTTTATTAGGTTGTTGTGTGATTTATGCACTTTGGAGATCATGTATGGATTTGTATGTTGACTAGTAACTAGGACATCATGTTTGGGACTGGAAATCAATCATCTTGATGTATGTGGTATGTATTGGACATATTGAATGTGTTGTGGTTAGTATGGATGATTATTTGATAGATTATCTGTTTTAACCCATATGTGCTAACTCATGGTAATAGGTCATATAAGTAGGTTATGCATGATCTAACCTGTTATATGATACACTAGTTGTATTATGAATACACTGAGTATGCTAGATGCTAAGAACTTACATGACTAGTATGATATATGCTCATGTCTGTTTAAATGGTCTACAACACATAATGTTACCAACGAGTCAAATGGGTCAACTGGGTCAAACATGTCTATTCTTCTAAAACCTTGAGTCCTTGGTTATAGTGCACTTAGGGTTTCTCATATTCACTGTTTACACAAACTCATGTACTTACATGATCTAGGTAACCTTTGAGGGTTGACTGTCCACTTTGTCTTTCAAATAAACTCTAGTACTCAATACGCGTATCAGGTGAGTTCATGCCCCACTGTTTTACTTAATCTCTTTTGGTGGAGATAGCATACTGGTAACTTTACAAACGCTTTTTATATTTAAGATGTGTATGATATTAATATAGTGCTGTTTACCATGATAAAGTCCTCACACTTTCGAATTATTAATATTGAATAGCGGGGAAACTTGGGTAGTACTACTGGGTCTGACGAGCCCCACCTGTGTGACTCGAGGTCAACCGGGTGTAATTTGTCCTATGTACATTTGTCACGATATGGTAAAGTCGTGACAGGAGGCAAACATATCACAGTCAGCTTCAATTGCGAAATCACTATATATTAATATCTATTTGTTAATGGACTAGCTATCTATTACAATGCACATGCTTATATATATCACGATTGTTAAACTGTTATGTTTAAACGCAAACTCTTGAACTCACCAACCATTGTGTTGACTTTTAGTATGCTATTCTCAGGTCGTTAATCTGGATTGCCAGTAGGAGCACTGCACGAGTCAAGCATGCATCCTAACACTTAAACAATGATACATTTGTTTATCTTTACATTTTGGGTTTTAAACAGTTGGTTGGCGCATGTTTTGCCATTTTATACATTTTTATATTTTGGGTTTGTTTTATTACTATACGCTTCCGCATGATTTTTAATGTTTGAACTTTGGTTTGGTATGTTAAACGTAGCATATAGAGTCGTTCCGAGTAACTATTGACTGTGATCCTGGTTTGTTCACACGCCTCGCGGTAAAACTCCGCACATGAATTTTGAGGGTGTGATAGCATACTACTTACATGTGAGTAAGGACCAGATTCTTCTATTACGGTTTCATCAAAATTAGATGTGCAATCGTAAAATGTTTCATCGCCAGACGCGTATTGCTTTCCATGATTTTCCTGAGTTGAAAGCAGAGACATAATTAGTTAGACGCCTAAGTATTAAGCTATTAGAAATAATTGGATCAAGACAACACACGAACACCATGGTTTTTGTGATTATTAATAACCGAAAACCATGAAAAAAGTTCTTTACAAAGACTCCTTAACGTGGATGAGCTATGAATAAAATGCAAAATAACACAAGAGAAACCAAAGAACTTTTAAAGTTTAATAATAAGGGTAAGGTTCAAATACAAATGTCTCTAAAACTGAAAAAATATAATAAGTAATCTTACCTATTTATTTTCTTAATTAATGGTTGAGATTAATTTGTAGAAAAAGTTTGTTAAATGGTTATTTTAGTAATAACCACTTTTATTGAATTTTTGTAAATTCCCCATTTTTTAAACTTTCGTAATTTTTATGTACGACATTATTTTTTTTATAAAAATCACACCACAAAAATGAGTGTTTTTTAATTTTTAAAACAAGTACAATATTATTATATAAAATTTTAATAAATGTTTTATGTTTTTGAGCTCATATTTTATCATTGTGTCTTTTAGTATAGTTCATTATGTATTTTTATTAATTATTGTGTTTTTAAGTACTATTGTATTTTTCTATAATGATGAATTTAAAAAAATATAATTATATAATAACATTATTGTGTATATCTAGTATGTAAAACAAAATGATAAATTTATAATTAATTAATATAATACATTAAGAACAATGACATTATGTCTCATTGTGTTTTTTATCATCATTGTGTAAGCTTGAACACTATGAATTTTGAAAAATATGTTAGTGAAATAAAATTATTATGTACTTCTAATTGTATAACATAATATTAGATAATAACAAGTTTATATAATGCATAAAAATAATGACAAAATAACACATTGTGTTATTTTTAACAGTATTCGTTTTAATAAATACATTAGTGAAGTATATTATTATGCACTTTTAATTGTAAAACACAATGATAGATAAAAAGTTTATATAATCTAGAGAAACAATAAAAATAATAACATAAAATGATATAAAACGTAATAAAATATGGAATAAAATAAGGAAAAAAAATAAACCACTAAAATAAAACCAAAAATAAAGGAATTCAAAACTTAAATAAAATAAAAATGTCTCCAAAGCATCTTGATCTAATACTAACATCAATGGTCAGATCTGGATCTAGCTTTTCAGCCCTTGCATTTGCATTTGTTGGGTCTGATTTTAGGGTTGATATATGATCATACTCTTCTACTTGAAAAAAGACTCAACCTTGAGAGTTGAAATAGCCTCCCAAGTCAAAAGGAATACTTGACATCGCTCGAACAATTTGCTTGAATAGCTTGAGAATTTAATTTGTCAGCTTAGGTGTGTCACCGACACCATGCAATGTAACACCATTTAGAACACAAAATATCTAAGTGTGGTATGACCATTAGAAAGGGAATTTATCAAAATATTTCCATAGATAGAAATTTAAAATTAGCGACATCATCTAAAATTAAATTTAAAATTTCCATCATAACTTAGTAGTTAGAGTTATCAAATCCAAACTAGGTTTTGGCGCCGCTCGTTGCCGCGTCTAGACGAGTTTTAATGTAACCCTAAACCAAAATCAAAATGAAGGTTCAAAACTACAAAATCAGCAAAATACACAAAGTAAAATACACCAAAACCTCAAATCCATAACACACCAGAACATGCAGTACTAAAAAATAAATCAAAGCCCAACACCATACACAAAACAGACGAATATCAAAATCGTAAGAATACGACACAATCCAAAATAGAAAACCGACAACAACCCACAAAAAAAACCCACCCCCAAACCTCAAACCCACACCCAAAACAAACCTATAAAAACACATACAAACAAAAGAGGGAAAAAAACACCAAAATCCCCACCGACCAAAGAGATTAATAAGAATTATAATTCATGGACAACAAGCTCTTCTCTAGTGGATGACCCACTAAGAACCCGTTTCCCAAATAAACATTCATCCTCATCTAGTTACTGGTTCAGTTTCCTTCTTGCTCAACACCTTTTCCAACTCGAGGTATTAGATCCTTTGATAGATGACTTTGATATTTTGTTAGGTTTCAAAATGTTGGACTTGTTTTTGGCTTCTTTTAATCTTGATATCCCGCGGGTCCAGACAGACTTCACCACCCCCAAAGTAGATGGTTCTATGAGTTGCAAGTCGACCTTCACCACGAGCATGTGGCTAGGGAATAAGAAGATAGACTTCACCATCACCTAGGTCGATGATTCAATGAGTTGTAAGTCGACATTCACCACAAGCACATGGCTAGGGAATAACAAGATACATATCACAGTTGCCTAAGTTGTTGGTTCTATCGTTTCATCTGTTCGTATGTCTATGTTCTTGAGGTCTCATCTTTCGCAAAAGTCATTTGACAACCATAAGCTCTCATACCATTTAATGCGGATGAGCTACGAATCGAATGCGAACAAACAAAATAAGAAATAAATTACTTTTGGATAAACATTAAATTCCTAAATAGTCAAATCCAAGGAGTTTTTAAATCTTGACAAATCTGTACTAAAAAAACAAAATAAAATTTTACCACATGTCATCTTCACACATCATAATTGACACATGTCATCTTCTCACACTTTCTATGCCACATGTCACTAGTTTAAAAAAGTAACCATTTAATAATCATATTAAATGCTAAAAATCTTATTTTTATATTTTCCAAATTATAAAACATATTTTTATTGAAAAATGTAATTTCTTAAATTAAATAAAAGAGTAAATTACAAAAGTTGTTCTTTAACTATATTTAAAATTATGAATCTTGTCCTTAAATTTGATAAGTACACTAAACGTCATTTATTTAAAAATTTTCACGCTTTATGTTTTTTCTACTAAATAAAGTTAACTTTTTATGTTAGTTTTGTGTAAATGGACCATTTTCCCCTTATCATTTAAAGGACAAAATTTATAATTTTCATCAATCTTTTACCTTTTTCACTTTGTTTTTAATTAATTAATTTATTTTTAACCACTTTTTATTTTATAAACTTATTAGAAATATTATTGCATAATTATTTTATCTTTTTTATAAAATATACTTTTATCTATAGGTTTTTAATTTATTATATTTTTTGTTTCTGAAAATGAGTTATCTACCTTCTAATCATACGAGAACAAATTGAAGAGCTCAAAATATATTCTTTACGTTATAAAATTTAAACTAGTAATCGATTTTGTTTTATCGTCGCTTTTTTATTATCTTTTTGTTATAAGAATTTTTACCTATGTTAGATAGTTTGCCTTACGGTTTATATTAGAAATCTATTAGAGACCGTATGATTTTGGTATGTGACTTTTTATATTTACTTCGTTATAATTATTCTAAGTTGAGCTATATGTATAACTAAGCTTTTATTAATACACGAAGTATTCAAGTGTTTACCGTAAAAAATTCAATAAGCTTAATCGTAAAACTAAACCAAGGCAAAACCCTTAGTAATTGTTTCATTCGGTTTCGTTTTAAATTTAAGTGATTTGGTTTTGATTTACAATGATTAAAAATCGTTATTAACAGTTTAAATAAAACCTGAATAAAAGTGCATTTAATTAAAGAAATTTGAATGATTTATTTATTTACGATCTCCAAGTAGTTGTTTAGAAACCTTTTAGTATATTTTATTTTAAATTAAAATTACGAAAAATTTTTAAAGAATGTTTAAAAACTATATTTAGAAACCTGAATAAAAGTGCATTTAATTAAAGAATGTTTAAAAACTATATTTATATTTAAAAACAAACCATTTGATTGAATACGAAAAATTAGAAATTTATATCACAAACCAGAATCTTACTTTCTCCAACCGGTTTCGAATATGAATCCTAAACCAAATAATTTGAAACGACTAAAAGATCTGGAACCAAAAAAGTTAAAAATCGAGTTGTCTAATTTCTATTAGTTTTATTACAAAGGAAACAAACAAAGTGAACAAATAAAAATAAATTTTATAAAAAAATAAAAATTATAAATACAATTACATTTTATAAAAAGAATTAAATTATCACTAATATTTATGATGGTTTTTTTAAACAGAACTGGCTAAAAATAAATAAAAGTAAAGAAAATAAAATTAAAAAACATAAAAAAATAAAAGATTAATAATAATACATTTCATTATTTTAAGGGTTAATGATAAAAGTGATCATTTAAAAAAGAAGTTTATAAAAATAAAAGTGAATAGAAAAGAGAAAAGAATTAAAGAAAAGTAAAGTAAATAAAATGAAAACAAAAAGGAAAAAAGAATAAAAGATTAGTAAAAATTACATATTTCATCCTTTAATGGGTAAGGGTAAAATGGTTTTCTATAAAAAAAACTAATTAAAAAGTTAACTTTTATTAGTAAAAATTACATAAAGCGTGATAAGTTTTCAAATAAAAAATATTCAGTGTGCTTATCAAAGTTTAAATATAATATACATAATTTTAGGTATAATTAAAGGACAAAAATTATAATTTACTCTAAACAAATATGTTTTTTTAATACAGAAAACTTTTTTTAATATGAGATTTAAAATCAAATTAAAAAAGCTGGAATTTCTAAAAATCATTTAAAAACAATATTTTAAAAACGAAACTTTAAAATTATTGTTATTGCATTATTATTTATTCAAAAAATAAATTACGTTATTATTTAAGGTACTTAAGCCTTAATTTCATATTTTAATTCAAAACGTATAAAACACGTGATTCTAATTTAGTCTATTCTAATATTTTATAACATTTACACATCATCACCTTGGCTACGTATAGGTTTTTCTGCATGTCATCTTCACGATAAAACTTACAAATTTGGGTAAAAATTTTGTTTTTAAAAGAGTTTTCTAAATAGATGCCCATTTAATATTATATTAATCAAATTAATTTTCTTTATAGAAATAAATGAACGTTTTGTTAGAAATACTTTAATATGACTTAGTTTTTTAAAATACAATTTAATTTGTAACTAATTATTGTTAAAACTAAAATGCTTTAAAAATATATCTAAAGAGGTTTATGAATATTTATAAATAATAATATCTGTTTTTTCTTTCTCTCTCTCTCTCTCTATATATATATATATAATTTATTATGAAAAAAATTTAAATACAAAGTGTATTTTTGCTACAAAGTGTGAGAAGACACAATGAATAAAAAAAGACACAAAAAAATTATATCTCACAATCTAAATCGAATTTCAAAAAAGTAACTCGGAGCTTTTGTTCCCCTAATCGTCCTCACTAAGAAAAAAATAAATGAAAAATTAAAAAAATTAAAAAAATTAATGTTTTTTATTGTGTAATTTATGAAATAAACAATGACTTTATTATGTCATTATAGAAGACACAAAGACGTCATTGTGTTAATATAAAAGACACAATCACGTCATTGTGTCATATAAAGACACAATGAAAAATTTTTTTATTTTTTTTTTTTTTCTAAAAGAGGACAACGAGATGAACAAAGGCTACAAAATGTTTTTTTTAAATTCGATTTAGATTGTGAGATATAAATTTTTTGTGACTTTTTTAGTCTCATTGTGTATTCTCAAACTTTGTAGCAAAAATACACTTTTTAAAATAACCTCACTCATTTATTATATATATTTTTTATTCAACCCATGTAACATGGGTATCTAATTTATTAATAAAATATGAAAGAAAATAAGTGTAACATCCCGTATTTTTATTAATGAAAAATTAAACAATTAAGTTTAATACGATGTTAATTTCAAAAATTACAAAAAATTATAATAATAATAATAATAATAACATCATAATAATAATAATATTGCTATTAATAATTATTAAGAAAATAAAAATTTACAAATAATAATAATAATAATAATAATAATAATAATAATAATAATAATAATAATAATAATAATAATAATAAAAAAAACCCAAAAAGTTTTGGGTTAAAATTGTAATATTTAAAACTTGTTTTGGAAAATTTTGACATAAAATAATAACCTCAGAAACCACAGGGACCAAAGCTGTAATTTTCTTTTAAATACCCCTCTCCCCACCGTCGACCCTTTTCCCATCTTCGGTCGCCGCCGGCGACAACTCCGGCAAGCCCAACACCCAAAACTAAACGGTTTTGACCAAATCAAACATGCCAGACAGCCTCGCATGGATGACTCGAACTAATACCCTACTGGAATTTAATAAATTGAGTGCGATTGAACCAAACCCAACCAACCCACGATCTTCGGCCGACCAACCACCACAAAACGCACTAAAGCACTAAATTAATCAAATTAATTGAACCTGAACGACTATATAACCATTCCTAATCGTATGCAACTTTCAATCCATCTGAAACACACACGAAAACCCACCTTCGATCATCAACCTGTCGCGACCTGTTCTTGGTGTCTCTGGCATCGAATTGAATTCAAAACAGGTAATTGAGCACATCATTACACTCGTTTTTACATAGGGATTAAAAGCCCTATGAATCTAATCGTTAACAGAATCGAATTTGGGTTCAATTTTGCTCAGATCAGTTCTAGGGTTCTTCGGATTCGGGGAAGACCTTTGTGTTTGTATTTAAATGAATTGCAAACCAATTCATTGTTGGGTTTGTTAGAACACTAAAACATAGTTTAACCTTTTAAACTTTCAGAAAACGCAGCGGATGTAAAGGATTATAACATGTTTATAATCTGAAAATTTTGTGTTCTAAATGTAGTTTTAAGATGAAAAACAAAACCCAAAACAATAGGATCTTTAATATGTGAATGGACAAGCTATATGACATGTAAAACTATATAAAATCACAGCTTCATTGAGCTGTGATATACCTTACTGCAGCAGCCCTAAAACGACCAAAAGAAGAGTTTGATGAAGATGGAGATGCCCAAAATGCAGCCAAGACTTCAAGGATAGAAGTCCTCAAGCTAGTATACCCCAAGCTCTATGCAAACACCTCTTCTTGTTAGGTAGAAAACACCAAAAAATCAGCTCAAAACTCAGCTAGAAAACCCTTTTTCTTGCTGCTGGAAACCGTAGGTATTGAGAGAGTGAAGTAGAGATTTGTTGTGTTGCATGTAAATGAGAATCATGATCATAGAATACAAGAACCTTTCTTGTTATTATAACACTTGATGAACAACACAAGAACACTTCAAGAAGCACACCAATCAGCTCATAATCCTGCTATATCTTGCTGAAAAAAAAAACGTAAGGTTTTTAGAGAGAGGGAGAGAGATCCTTTTTCTTGTGTGTCTTGCATGTATATCTATTGATCAAGAGTTAGTGGAGAATATACAAGATAACATGTGTGTCTACCAAGAGAATCAAATTGTGGATACCCACACAAGCATGCAAGCATCACATGCATGTCATGTCTCCCACTTGAAGACTTTTTAAAGTGGACGGTTTTTTGGATCATTTAAAGGAAGAATTTCTTTACAAATAATAATCACACACACATGTATTTTCTAGTATTTTGACTAGTTTATACAATTAACCAATTAATTGTATAAGTAGTATACTCTCATTATTATTTGGTGTTATATAACTAATTTAAATAACACTTCAAATAATATTATTGAACAAGATATCCTAATAAATTGTTCCATCTCATATGCAACTTATTTAGAAAACCAATTTTCTAAATATGGTGTAAATATTTAATTGCATGATCATATCATCAATTAAATATTAATTGGTGTTTGCTAAGCTTGTTATTGGGTATAACCCGACTTGGATCATAACGTACTAACCACATCAATATTCTAAGTGTCTTGGGCACATAGAATCCTACAATCTCCCACTTGCCCAAGATTCATAGAAGATTGATGCAAGTAGTAAATGACGCCTAACAACGGTTTACTACCCTTAATACGCATGACTTATGGCCATTCAATAACATCATCCCATTCAAGTACCCTACTTGAAATGATTTAGGTGAATCAATCATCTATCCTTTTGTTACAGATGTCATGTTAAATCCAAGAACACAGAATGATCATTTCTTGTTGATTTAACTTAATCAGGCCTTAGACATCTAACTCTCAACGAATAAGAGGAACAAATTCCATCTTGACTACATACGTTTCTTACAAACACCTCGTGTCATACCTGAACATACCCTTATGTACTGTCCACTATTTCAGGACAGTGAAGAATTAGCCCAAGGTACAATACTTAGTGAATATCAAAACCCAATATGTATCTCAGGTCGGAGGATACCAAATGATATTCGCCTTTACTCAATTTACTTATGATCAATCGATAAGATTCCATGTAGTAAAATTAAGATGCGGGTTAGTCCAATATTTGTATCCCACAAATATCTATGAACCTTAGTAGCAACCCATTGCTCTATATTCATCCTTATGAATATCAACCAATCCAAGTTCATAATAATCTTACCCTCACACTTGTTCCCACAGGTATGATCGACTACGGACATTTAGAGTAAATAATTTACTCATGGATTAAACATGCTAAATTGGAACATTAATTGAAACATTATAACCAAATAATTTTACTCAAATAAGAAAAAGTTCCACATATTCAAATACAAAATTTGATCAAGTCCAATCACTAGAATATCGAATTCCTAAGGCATAGGTATGACTTTCATGCTTTGCCTTTTCGAGGAGCTTCGTGAGTGGATCCGCAATATTTTTGATCAAAGTGAACTTCGCGAATACATATCTTTTCCTTTTCAACTTCATCCCTTATGTAGTTGAATCTCCGCTCATTGTGCCTAATCTTTTGATGTGCACGGGGTTCCTTGATTTGAGCAATCACACCCTCGTTATCACAAAAGATTTCTAAGGGGTCTTGAATGGTAAGGACCATCCTTAGATTGACGATAAACCTTTTATTCATGCAGCTTCCAAAGCTGCTAATGAGGCGGCTACGTATTCCTATTTTGTAGTGGACAATGCTACCCTATTCATAATGGAGACATACCCGATTGTGATCGAGTCAATTTGGAAACTCGCATCCGTGTAACCCTTTACAACGAGTTCCTCTTTCTCAGATCCGTATATTAGAAACGTATCCTTAGTCCTCCTAAGGTATTTCAATATACTTTTAACAGCCATCCAATGGCTATTACTTGGATGCTGCTGATATTTTCTTGTCATACTTAACGCGCATGACACGTCCAATCTTAGTGCATATCATTGCATATATGATGGATCCTATAGCAGACGCATATGGGATGTCCTTTATACAATTTTGCTCATCCTTTGAGCTTGGACATTGAGATGCACTCAATTTTGTCCCTCTTTGAATAGGTACCATACCTTTCTTAGAGTTTACCATCTTGAACTTTTTCAAGATTTTATCAATATATGCACTTTGGTTTAGACCTATCAACCGCCTCGATCTATCCCTATAGATATTTATTCCCAAAATATAGGCGGCTTCACCGAGATCTTTTATGGAAAAACAATTTCCAAGCCAGGTTTTAGCACCTTCCATGGTTGGAATGTCCTTTCCATATAGTAATATGTCATCAACATACAATACTAAGATTGTGATTACACTCCCACTAGCCTTTTTATACACACAAGCCTTGTCGGTATCCAAGTTTCCATGCATATTTGTTTTGTTCTTGAAAACCCACTTGCATCCAACCGGTTTGGAGTTAAGTGGAGGGTCAATCAATTCCTAAACTTGGTTGTCATACATGGATTGCATCTCTACGTTCATGGCTTCCAGCCATTTGTCACAATCCAAATTGGACATAGCATCATGGTATGTAGTTGGCTCATCGGAGTCAACCTTATAGCATCCATCCATGAAAAATCCATATATTTCAGGTGAAATGCTAACTCTACCAGATCTATGAATGTTTTGTGTGTGTTGATCAACCTCATGATCATCATCAACAACCTCTTATTGACAGCTAGTGTCAACCAAACGTGTATCGGCTTGTGGATCTTGATCTTTATCAAATTCCATTGTACTATGCGTCATTCCTTCCATAAGGAACTTGGCTTCCAAGAACTCTGCCCTTCGAGCAATAAATTCCTTTTGCTCTATTGGATCAAAGAAGTAGTATCCTATACAGTCTTTGGGATATCCAATAAATATACACTTAGTGGATCGACTTTCAAATTTGTTTTGGGTGTTAAGCTTAACATAAGCTTTACTACCCAATACCTTTTAAATACGATAGTGATGGAACTCTTTCCATGCCATATTTCAAAAGGCGTCGAACCCACTTTCTTGGTTTGGGCCATATTCAAAATACGAGCCGTGGAGAGTAGTGCGAAAACCCAAGATGATAAAGGTGGTAAGCTCATAGCCTTAATGAATTGAACCATATCCAAATAGGGTTCAGTTTCTCCTTTATCAGAATGAAGAACTTAGATTGTTATGTAGAGTTGATTTTCTACTTCATTATTGAAGATTTTGAACATTTCAAAGGCTTCATTCTTATGTGTCATCAAGTGCACACAATAATAGCGACTGTAATCGTCGGTAACAGTAATGAAGTATCTTTTCACCAATCTTTGTCATTGTCTTAAAAGGAGCACATACATCCAAATGTATCATTCCTAATAAGTCTTTTGGTTCACACTTATCAAATAAAACATTTTCATTTGTTTTCAAAAGACCATTCTTTCAAAGTGTTTAAATCTGATTCTTGTTTATGTAACCAAGATGACAATGATAAGAGTAAGAGTCACTTAAACCATTTTAAGTCTCTTGGTGTATGATAGGTATAATGTGTTATTATAGGACGAATCATCATGAACCAATTCACAAATATCATTAGAAGGCATAGCCTTGAAATAATATACATCATCCATATAGACATAAATACCATCATTTACAAACCTTAAATCATAACCATATCGTTTTAAAAGGGAAACTAAAATTATGTTCCTAGTTAGACTAGGAGCACATAACATGTTTTGAAGAACAACTTCCAAACCTTTTGAAAGTTTCAAAACATAGTCTCCTCTCTTAAAGTGCATATTTCTTTTGAACCCTTGCAACAGATTGCAATAGTGAGTTCCACATATGGTATCCAATTACCCATGTGCTTTGAGGAAATAACATTTAAGTCAATATGGATTATGAAAGTTGTGTTTGAGGTTTGCCCAGCATCCCTCTTATTTCTCAACTCATTGAGATAGGTTGGATGAATCCCTTTCAAATGACCTATCTCACCATACTCAAAACATGGATCGTTTTCGGTTATGTTAGGCTTCATAAGCTTAGGTTTTGGAGGTTTCGCTTTGATCTTCCCTTCCCCTTTGCCTTTGATGTGCCCCTCTCCTTTGGCAACATTTGCCTTGGGATCGGGAATGGCCTTTCCATTGCCTCCCTTATTGATCTAGAGTATAGGTAGAACCTTTCTACCCATCCCTGCCTTAGCTGTTGTGAGCATTGCGCGAAACTCACCAATGCTCTTGTCCTATCCATTCATATTGTAATTCATTATGAATGTCTCAAACTTTTAGTTAGGCCATTAAGGATCAAATCCTTGGCCAACTCCTTTGAGACAGGACAGCTAAGCCTCTCGAGGCGGCCTCAACATCGTCGGGGTCGGGTTGGTTAGGAATAGGATCGTCAAGGACATTTGCCTTTGCTGTTGCTTGAGAACAATTCTCAAGTTTCGAGACCAGTCCATAAGGTTATTATGTTACAGACGATCCCTCTCTAAAATAGTTCTCAATGATAGGGTATGGACGGTCGGGGTGGTAGCATTATTGTTTGCGGCCATTCTACAAATTTTACAAAGTTCTTTTTAGTATTTCTGAAAAATTTCATTTTAATTATTAATACCCTTTATGTCTCATAGACAATTAATAATTAAAATCTAGAATCCAACGTTACATTCAAATAATGGTTAGGTGACCTTTATCCCATTATTCAAATTAACAAGGTAGTCAACATTTGACAATTGTAACCTTTTGCAACTTCTAGCGGTATGGGATCGACTTTAAACATCATATGCAAAGTCGGCATGTTAATCCCATCAACACCATTTGGAAACCATATTTTAGGTGATCCATTCAACATGGTTTGCAAATCAAGTTACCCTACTTGCACACACATGTGAGTTTACCAACACAAGTGGTTAGGTGACCTTTATCCCACCGATGTGGTATTCCCACCTTAAGTCATAAGTTCCCTCAAAATGGTTAGGTGACCTTTATCCCATTAAGAGTTTCCAAATGACTTAAGTGTTGTGCAAAAGGACGGTGTTAAACTTGTTTGAAAAGGGATTTTTAGTTTTCATTGATTCTAGTTTGAAAACTCTATTTACCTTGTATTTGCATGCTTTCAAATACAAGGTATCCTATGGTTCATTTTTAATAAAACCTCTTTTATTAAATCATTAATCCTTTTAATAACCTTTTATTAATCACTTAATGATTAGGAACCATAAAATTCAGCTTGTTAAGTTTGTTAATTAGTTTGTTATGCATATCCAAATGTCAAATAACAATCATACAACAAACAACCAAACAAGCACAATCATACAAACATATGTGCATAACTATAGCCACTAAATTGACTACACTTGTTTGCCATCACAAGTGTTGTCATAAGGTCTTTCCTAAGGGTTGAACATAACACAAATGATGAGGTCTCCAAAGACTCCCACTTGAACTTGCATCCAAATGCTTCAAGTCTATCTTTTGTGTCTTCCTTTTGTTCCTTCCCGAGCATCTTCTTTTACAAAATATATATATCCTAATACATATTTTCTAGTAAAAGAAAAAATACTCCTAATCTATTTATTACATTGCCAAATGAATAAACAAATTACAACCCAAATAGAAACATCAAAAGGAATTATTACAACCCAATTGAATGAATGAATACAACCATCACAAATATCCAAACAATCACAAGGTCAATGGCTAGGTTATGCACTAAAACATCAAATGATCAAATCATCAAAATATATAATGAAACCCCACTTAAAACCTTCAAATTTCAGCCAACATAAATTGAAATTTTGGTTTTAAATATTGTCCAAACAATCAACATATCAACATACATATCTTTCAAGGTTTAATCACAAGCATGTGTAATGTAACCTTGAAAGTTGGGGTCTCAACAAGACATAATATTCCAGCCCAAAAATAGCCTATAACATGTCTAATAACATCTTTTAAAATCAATTTCAAAAAATAAAACAAGCAAGTCATCCACATAACCGGCTCTTGATGCCATTGTTGGGTTTGTTAGAACACTAAAACATAGTTTAACCTTTTAAACTTTCAGAAAACGCAGCGGATGTAAAGGATTATAACGTGTTTATAATCTGAAAATTTTGTGTTCTAAATGTAGTTTTAAGATGAAAAACAAAACCCAAAACAATAGGATCTTTAATATGTGAATGGACAAGCTATATGACATGTAAAACTACATAAAATCACAGCTTCATTGAGCTGTGATATACCTTACTGCAGCAGCCCTAAAACGACCAAAAGAAGAGTTTGATGAAGATGGAGATGCCCAAAATGCAGCCAAGACTTCAAGGATAGAAGTTCTCAAGCTAGTATACCCCAAGCTCTATGCAAACACCTCTTCTTGTTAGGTAGAAAACACCAAAAAATCAGCTCAAAACTCAGCTAGAAAACCCTTTTTCTTGCTGCTGGAAACCGTAGGTATTGAGAGAGTGAAGTAGAGATTTGTTGTGTTGCATGTAAATGAGAATCATGATCATAGAATACAAGAACCTTTCTTGTTATTAGAACACTTGATGAACAACACAAGAACACTTCAAGAAGCACACCAATCAGCTCATAATCCTGCTATATCTTGCTGAAAAAAAAAACGTAAGGTTTTTAGAGAGAGGGAGAGAGATCCTTTTTCTTGTGTGTCTTGCATGTATATCTATTGATCAAGAGTTAGTGGAGAATATACAAGAAAACATGTGTATCTACCAAGAGAATCAAATTGTGGATACCCACACAAGCATGCAAGCATCACATGCATGTCATGTCTCCCACTTGAAGACTTTTTAAAGTGGACGGTTTTTTGGATCATTTAAAGGAAGAATTTCTTTACAAATAATAATCACACACACATGTATTTTCTAGTATTTTGACTAGTTTATACAATTAACCAATTAATTATATCATTATTATTTGGTGTTATATAACTAATTTAAATAACACTTCAAATAATATTATTGAACAAGATATCCTAATAAATTGTTCCATCTCATATGCAACTTATTTAGAAAACCCATTTTCTAAATATGATGTAAATATTTAATTGCATGATCATATCATCAATTAAATATTAATTGGTGTTTGCTAAGCTTGTTATTGGGTATAACCCGACTTGGATCATAACGTACTAACCACATCAATATTCTAAGTGTCTTGGGCACATAGAATCCTACATTCATACCGCGGCTGCGGCCTTTGGTTCACTGGTACCCGGTCCACTTGAGATTCATGAGGTCCCGGGTTCGACCCCGGGGACCCTCATTTAATTTTTTAAAGGCTTATTTTAACTTTTAAAAATACAGAAAAATACCTAAAAATTATAAAAATTATTTTATAAACTCTGTTTATTTTTAAAACCACCAAATTAATTTTCTGAAATTTATTTTAACATTAATTTATTTATTTTATTATTATCTTTTAAAACAAATGATTTAATTAGTCTAATTTTTATAAAATAGATTTAATATTGTGTATTTTATTAAAACATTACATATTCAATAATACAATTGGATTATTATCTTATTTCAACCTATTAATTATCATTTGTTTCAAATAATAAACAATAAATCTTTTTGATCCAAATGTTACTTTCTTATAAAATATGTCAACTAAAGGTTAGATTAATAATTTGTTATTAATCAAAACGTTATCCCGATTAATATTGAATAAAGCTTTATTTATTATATTGAATCTTATTTATATTTATACTTAAATTCGTTTCTAAATACTTAAATATACATATATAATTTCTCTAATGATATCAAACCATAATTATTCTATAAACTTATTAAAAACCTTAAAACTATTAAAAACCTAACTGAACGTTAATCGTGTTATAAACCTTAACCTTAAATCTTGTAATATATACATTTAGGTGCTTGTGAAGGAGTTCATTGGAACATCGTTTAATTCTTATTATCATCTTATACACATATACGTCAAGGTGAGTTTCGTGGCCCCTTTTTACGCTTATATAACTTTCAAACATTTTTAAACTTGGGGGAAAAGAATGTTCACTTACTTAACATATTTTCAAGCACCTTCCCTAGAGAAAGTCTGCTGCAACATTTATGGTTAACTTATATTGCTTATCTTATTGAATGATGTTATTATGACTCTTGACTCTATGCTATGTTGCTACCTTGTATGTTACTTGCTGGTTTTACATTACTATGCGCTATTACTTGATACTATGTGTTGATGCTATGTGTGTATGATGTTACTTGTGAATGCTATTGACCTTGGATGCTCTCGGCGGTGTGGTTCTTCTTTACTTTGTGGTTCTTCTTTGCCGAGCATCCATTACAACCATTAGTTCCGGTAATGGGACCTAAGGATTGGTTTGGTTGTAAACTATACGTATGCGCTTTGTGGATCTTGCTACGTCATGTGAACTTATTCTATTTAATACAACCATTAGTTCCGGTAATGGGACCTAAGGATTGGTTTGGTTGTAAACTATACGTATGCGCTTTGTGGATCTTGCTACGTCATATTAAACTATTTACACTTTGGGAATGTTTTCTTTACAGCCATCAATTCCCGTGTGGAACCAATGTATAGGTTTGGCTGTAGCTATTTATAACTGGTAAAACCGCCTATACATAAGTGTAGTTGCGGTAGCTCTTATTAAACTTACTTACTTTTTTCATCTTGACATCTTTTATTACACAAAACCTGCGAAGCTCACCAACAATTATGTTGACCGTTTTGAGCATATCTTTTCAGGTGATAATAATCAAAGAGGATAGCTAGAGTCGATGCCTTAACAGAGACCCTCAGGATTTCAATAGACATGCACTAGGGTTTGACTATCATTTGATTTCGTTTATGAATACTATGTTGAACTTTCTGTCTATTGTTGGATTTGGTTTTGTTAATTCAATAGTGTCACAGCCCCGCTGGTAGCGGAAACACTAGGATGCGACGGACGGGATCGTCATAACACATTGGGGGTCTAAAAGAATCACTATAAGGCGTTCTCCGTAAATGGGTCATGACGACGCCCGACACATATGAACAAGTGTCAAGATCAATCACTCCATTACGAATAACCAAATGAAATATGTTCACCAAAAGTTTCAACAAAACCAAATAGTCCAAAACACAATAAATAATCCAAGATCCAACAAGCACACCATCAAAACATCCAGACATAATTGGGCCAAAAGTGCCATAAATAAATAAGATCAAATAAAAGTCCAAAATAGTCTAATGCTCCCGAGAGAGCGGTCCCACTTAAGTCCCTATCCATTCCACCTATGCATTGTTACCTGAAAAGACATGCTCATAAAAGTCAACATACGTTGGTGGTGAGTTCACAGGTTTAAAGTACAAAACATGCCGTGTATCTATGTAAAACAGAAAAGAGAGTGTGTGAGTAAGAGAACATAGTAGCCATAGAATCCATTCAAGTCAATAGTTATGCCCATGTCCACAATCGGATTATATTCACCCAAGGGCTCGCACAAGGCCAAGTTGGTCTTAGCTAGCATACCAACAACAAGGGTGGGGTGTCAACCCGTTAGTACTAACAATACCTCTCCATGACAGTCCAGTCCACATACAGTCCAAGTACAGATAACATATTTGTAAGAACTCTAGACTCAATCCTATGGTCCAAACCACACACAAGTTGTTTATAACACGGCGTAGAATAAAATATTTGAGCAAGCTTTTCCCCCAAGAAAATATATTAAAAAGTGTCCGTGAAACTCACCTCAAGTAAAGTCCCAAAGTCCATAGTAAGAATATCATATCACTATAGAACACAAACACCAAACAGATTACTAAAGGCCAAGTTGACCTAGTTGGGTGTAACCCTTGAAGTCCAGTCCTTAATGCCCATTCCAATTAATGTTTTTAGTAAAAATCTATTTTTATGTCCATTGTTAATATTAGTGTCTCAAGTCCCGTCTCATAATTTAGTTCAATAATTATGTTTTACATCGTTAACATCCCTCGATAAACCTTACCAACCCATTATTAATAGGTTATATATTTTAATTATTTAAAACCTTATACACCTTAAATTTACTTGTTTAACCCACTCGTTGTCTTTATTTGATTATTTAGTTTCAACCCTTATTTTTAAGTTTATCAAAATTTTTTAGCACGTGCATCTGATTGCGTATCAGTTTTGTATAAGCTGTTTGGAGATCGAAACGGTAACGAATCATTGCGTAAAAGGTACCATGTGAAAGAGAAGACCTTAAATTAAACTCCAGAACAAGATTCATCTCTATTGGATAAAATATGAAAAAGTTATGACTCAATGAATACAGACCAACCTGCTGCCCAGATTCGTCAGTTTTGACCTTCGGTTTTGTTAGCCACGTTTGGAGGACCAAACGATGTTGAAACGACACGAGACCACTTGGGTTAGTTAGAGGACTCACAGAACTTGATTTTAGATGCAAAGTTTGCCCCATTTGGACGTATTATGTTCAAGTTATGACCTGTACAAGATGACCCAAATTTCTGACAGCAAGCTGTCTGGTTTGTTAGTTTTGTTCCTTTGCGTCTCAAATTCCAATATAAGCTCGTTAACAACCCGGATATATAAATACTTTATTCCAGATTCTAGTTGTTCAACACTTCAATTAAACACTTAATTTACTTAATTTTTCAGTCCCAAACAGATTATTAGTTCCTTAGGTGCTGTTTGTTTTTTCTGCAGAAAAACGTCTGCAGTCTGCGGACCACATCTGCAGACATCTGCAGCAGAAGAGGTGGACCAAATGTCTGCAGTCTGCAAGAAAAAGACTGTTTGTTTTGTTTAATATCTGCAGAATGCTGAAATATTCTGTAATTAAACTAAATTTATTTTTTAAACTTTAAAAACAACTAAAAACAAGTCACAATTCTTCATACAAACTATAACAACCAACTAAACCCATTTATAATCATACAAACCATATACCAACTAATCATACAAACTAATCATACAAACTAATCATACAATCCATATACCAATCAACTAAACAATTCATACAAACAACAAACCATATACAAATTACTCATACAAACAAACTAATTATACAAACTAATCATACAATCCATATACCAATCCAATAAACAATTCATACAAACAACAAACCATATACAAATTACTCATACAAACAAACTAATCATACAAACCATATACAAATTAATCATTCAAACAATTGTTCATTTGTTTGTAATGATAGTTTTTAGATTCTGATAAAAGTATTCATTACTTTGGGTAAAACCCATCAATATGTGGAGTAATTAAAATGAACCTGTGGCTGTTGGCCTAAAGAGGCAACTTAAGCTCTGTAAATGTTATCATTCAAAGTATTCAGATGATGTTTATATATTAACATTGAAGACAACAATTAAACATTTCTTTTGATCTTGTAGGCACCTCATAAGCCTTATAAGGTAAAAAGATACTCACCTGATCTGCGAACGGGGGCTTGCCGGATCTGCGAACGGGGCTTGCCGGATCTGCGAACGGGGCTTGCCGGATCTGCGAATGGGGCTTGCCGGATCTACGAAGGTCGAAGGTCGAACGGGGCTTGCCGGATCTGCGAACGGGGCTGGTCGAATGGGCGAAGGCGGCTGGTCGAACGGGCGAAGGCGGCTGGGTGAACGGGGCTGGTTGAACGGGCGAAGGCGGCTGGATCTGCGGTGAAGGCTGGATCTGCGGTCGAACGGGGTTGTGGGGCTGTGGAAGAATGAAGGCTGGGGTTGTGGGGTTGTGGAAGAAATGTGGAAGAGGTTGGAAGAGTTATGTTCAGGTCTTCTCCAAAAAGAGGACGGGAAGACATTTTTAAGTGAAATGTCTTTCGAAAAACAAACAGTCTGCAAGCCCAAATGTCTGCGCGTCCTCTTCTTGGTGAAGATAGAAGAGGCTGTGAAGAGCTTTTGTGTAAAAACAAACAGCCCCTTAGTCTCCCGGTTTGCAACTTTACGTGATAGTTTCATTGTTTCGATTTATCTAACCCATCAATTCTTTTAAGAAATAGTTTTTAATCATTAAAAAACGTTTTATAGGTCCAAATTTTTTATTAAGAGCAGATCATTCAAGGTTACAACCCAATATTGTAGATTCGATTACCAAACAATGTTCAAGAATTAGGGTTTTATCAAACGGCGAATCCGACTATCGTAACGCTTAATTCTTCACGATCTAGCACCCAAAACCAAGAATGAGAGATTATTAGATGAAGATTTCATATTTAGATGATGAACACCATCGAAATTTCAGTAAAACAAGAGTTAAAACCATCAAGAAACGATTTTTGCTTACCATAGGTTCGAAGATTAACGAATCTTGATTAGTATGAGGCCTTGGATGTCTTGGTTATCATCAAATCGATGGATGGCACAAAGGGGCCCGAATTTTTGATTGGAATGGAGGAGGAAGAAGAAGATTAGAGTTGTGGTGGCTAGGGTTTGCACTAGAGAGCATTCTTGGAGAAAAAGTTTTGCAAAAGTGAGAAAACAAGGGGGATTTCCCCCTTGTCTACTAGGGTTGGCCGCAAACAAGGGAGGGCAAGGCCTTCGGGCCCTTGGCCCGTCTCGTCAAACACATCTTATCCCGAATCATGTGTCGTCCAATTTTTATGTTTTTAAATTCTACGCGTTAATACGATTCCAACGGACTATTATATGCTATATAAATTATTTAATTTATATTTTTGAATTAGATTAAGTCTATTTAGTAGACTTTAGGCAAAGCCCACTGATGTCCGATTTTTGTTTGCATTCTTAACGTAAGATGTATAATTTTTACTTTTTTTTAAGTCTTTAGTCGAATTTTAAGCACAAACCATAGTGCTAAGTCCAAATCGGTAAATGTCCACTATCAACATGTACAAGGCCCGCTAAAACATATAAAGCCCATAAAATATAGTTTTATAACTTAGTGTGTCTACACATGTCTAATGTACTATTCTAAGGACAAGTCAACATTAGGTCAACTTTCAAGTCAACTTTCATAGTTAGACCAAGTCAAAGCTAAAGATTCAAAGTCAACAGTCAAGTCAACGATCAAAGTCAATGGTCAATACACCTATTTTGGTGACGGATGTCAGAAATAGACTATGTTAGTCGTGGAACTGACTAACCACGACACAAGACCCCATTGTGTCGGGTGACGTCATGACACGTGGATTTTGCATTTATTTTGTCTCTGTAAATGAACCAGGTGTTATGACGATCCCGTCCGTTACATCCTCGTGTTTCCGCTATAAGCGGGGGTGTGACAGATTGGTATCAGAGCCTTGGTTATAGAGAATTAGGTGGAGCACTCGATCTAGACTATAACCTAAGAACCTTCATGTAGAATGCATGCTAGGGTTTGTGTGCATTTGATATTATATAAATGTTCTTCATGATTTGTGTGACACATAGACACCTGTATTCTGGATTTCCTGGCAAAAGGCCTTCGGGCTAAGGCAAGCATATCGTATAAATCTCATTGCGAGACCAGTTATGCTTACCTGGGGATTTCTGGGATGAGTGATAAACTATGGTCAATACACAAGTCTCTAAGGCATTTAATATTACATATGTGTTCCTTTATGCTTGTTTCTTGTCTCTATACCTGATACTATACATATGTGCTTGCTATCTGATCATCCTGAGGAAGACACTATTACTCTTAGTCTTTCTCCATGGGATACCTTTATACTAGAACTTTACGTTTGTGTGCGCACAACATCATATCATTATGTCGAGATACCTAAACAGAAGGGAACTTCGGTGATCACGCGTAGCGTCGATCTCGGATACTAAATCCAACCCTAACATGGTTATGCCTGAAATCCTGAAAGAATAAAGGATAGTCAGCTATCATTAGACATATTGTGCTTATGTGCTTGTAGTTTACTTGCTATTACATACTACTATTGGAATACTATTGGCTCATGGACATGGGGCATTACATGATTTGTGCTTGATGAATCTGGATAATACTATGATGTTAACTTGGGGAAGGTGAAGCTAAGGATGATCATGCAAGGCAAATTACCATTACGGGTGCACACGTAATTGCAATTCGCCGTGCATGAGAAGTCTGGCTAATCTTACCATGAAGTAACGATCATGAGTATTACAAGTTTCTATGCCATACCCTAGGGTGCTAGGATTATAATTCTAGTAAAACCTTGTTAAGGGTAACGAAATATTACTAACACTTGCTATTACTTAAGTCCTGTCCTACTTAGAGCCTTCATGGTATTTCCAATCATGACATTAATTTTATCTTTTAAGAGACATTCCTCCACTTAGCATTTCAGTAACTGAGGAACTAATTGAATGCTTAGAATGAAAGTGGACTACATGAAATATAGAAGAGTGATGATGCTCTCTACACATACATTACGTTATTCTTTGGGATAATGCTAAGGAAAATTAGGATGTCGTGTAACCGGTTTAAGTGTCATTCAAGGTATATCGTGGATGTAGTGGGAACGTTGCGGGGAACCCTATATATAAGCATCACCGGTATACTAAGAATGTGCTTAAACTGGGCTACGTGATGATCTTGATGGACCGAAGCAGGGGTTATTGAAATTTGACAAGTGAAATCATGCGTGTATCTTAAGGTGACTAAAGTTTACACCTTTCTATGATTAGAAGATGCCGCCTCGAAGAGTCACACGTAGAACCAATCAAGAAGGTGAGGCCCTGCAAGGCAGGGGTAGGGGTAGACCACCAAGAACAGGTATTCTAGAACCATGCGATGGTAGGAGCTGGGCACGCGTTCAAGTATGCCACGTGTTCACTACAGGGCAAGGCACTAACCTGGTGGAACACCCAGGTTCAAGCTAGAGGAAGAGAATCTGCGATGCAAATGATGTGGGATGAGTTCAAAGCCCTGATTTCTGAGGAATACTACCCTCTCAACGAGATGCAGAAACTTGAGCAGGAATTCTGGAACCATGCGATGGTAGGAGCTGGGCACGCAGTATACATCGATCGTTTTCACGAGTTGGCAAGATTGGTTCCATATCTGGTAACACCGGAATCAAAGAGGATTGAAAGGTATATTTGGGGACTCGCGCCTCAAATCCGAGTATTGGTAACAGCAGTTGCTCCTCCTACGATCCAGAGCGCAATTCTGAAGGCCGGCGCTCTAACTGATGAGATGGTGAGAACAGGGATGTTGGGTAGGGGAGCAGAGAAGAGAAAGGAGGCTGGGGAAACGAGCCGGTCTAATAACGAAAGATTTGATAAGAAGGCCAAGATAACCCCAAATTTTGTGGTTGTGACACAAGGAAGGAAAGAATATGCTGGGCCATACCCTAGATGTAACAGATGCACCCTTCATCATCACTCAGCAATACTGTGTCGGACGTGTGTGAACTGTAGGCGCTCGGGGCACCTAGCGAAGGATTGTAGAACTGCGCCGAATCTGGTAGTACCCGTCAACGCGGTTAACCCCGTCGGGAATGCCAGGGCTTGTTAGGAGTGCGGAAGTCTTGATCACTACCGAAACATGTGCCCCAGACTGAATAGGGCACCGGGTCAACAAGGAAATAACCAGCAGCAAGTGATGGCCATAGCTGGTAATCCGGGTTAGGGGAATCAAGGAAATGCTGCCTGAGGACGTGCGTTCGTCATCGGGCCAAATGATGCTCGTCAAGACCCGATCGCTCTAGATTAATTTTGATTCCGAGCTTAGAACATTTAAATTCTTGAATCAATTTCTTTCCCTTTATCCTTATGATTTGGTTTGATCTAGCTATATGGAACCATTTATTCCTTACTTATCAACTTTTATTTTGAGATATCATCAATGCATGATTGAGTGATGGTAGCTTTCTTAAGCAATCTTTCTACTAAATAAAGACTTTATCAACTTGTGATTATGTCCTCCTAGACATACGAATGTTCTCGACTTATGGGTTTGATGAAGTACGTATGCAAATCTGCATTTGGAAATTTGTTACCTTGCAAAACATGGTTACAAATACCTTTTCTTATTGGTTGTATCACTTCTTGAATCAATCTTGAATCCTTAACCTTGGAAATATTTAAAACTCTATCTTGAATTCGAACAACAAGACTCGTTATTATCCTCATTTCAATGTGGATATAATGTTTCATAAAATTTCATAATTTGTAGTCATGGGTTGGGCATAAAAGAAAAGACATAACTTGGCATTTGTCCAAGTGTTTTACCTTTATACATGACAAAACTTAACCTCCTTGTTCCCGTGAATCTCCTGCTTAACTTTTCATTCACTAAAAGCTTCTTATTTTAAATGGCATGATGACGTTTAGGATTCTTAAATTCCGACGATTAACCTTTCATACCATATTCTAGAAGTTGTGATTTATAAGTCTAACATACCATGGTAACTCGTCATCATTTCCAATGTTACTCTCAAAACGTCTCGTATTCCACTAGAAGAGTTCAAGTTGGCATATATTATATCAAGAGACTTGAAGGATTCCCTAAAGTGGAACATCTCATCTATAATCAAACATCTATCACTGTCCGTTCATACACTTACCCATTTAAACCCTCTTGTTCGTTTAAGTTTCATGCTTAATTTTGGGACAGACTTAAAGCTGCTAGAGATTGTCAAAAGAGCTATGCCGACAATCGTCGGAAGCCTATGGAATTTAATGTTGAAGATCACGTTTTACTCAAAGTCTCTCCCTGGAAAGGGATTGTACGATTTGGAAAGAAAGGGAAGTTAGCCCCTCGATACGTAGGACCATTCGAGACTTCAGAAAGAATCGGTCCGGTAGCTTACCGGTTAAGGTTGCCACAAGAACTCAGTGGTGTACACGACACATTTCACGTATCAAACCTCAAAAAGTGCCTGGTAGATGAAACTCTACATGTGACAATTGAGGAAATCAAGATTGACGAAAAGCTTCATTTTGTCGAAAAACCTATTGAGATCATGGACCGAAAGGTCAAACGCTTAAGGCGCAGCAAGATACCCATTGTCCGTGTAAGATGGAAATCTAAACGTGGCCCAGAATTCACCTGGGAACGTGAGGACCAAATGAAATCCAAGTACCCACATCCTTTCATTTCAGCCTCTTTGTGATTAAAATTTCAGGACGAAATTTTCTAAAGCAGGGGAGACTGTAACATCCTGTATTTTTATTAATGAAAAGTTAAACAATTAAGTTTAATACGATGTTAATTCCAAAAATTACAAAAAATTATTATTATAATAATAATAATAATAATAATAATAATAATAATAATAATAATAATTACATAATAATAATAATATTGCTATTAATAATTATTAAGAAAATAAACATTTATAAAATAATAATAATAATAATAATAATAATAATAAACCCAAAAAGTTTTGGGTTAAAATTGTAATATTTAAAACTTGTTTTGAAAATTTTTGACATAGAATAACAACCTCAGAAACCACAGGGACCAAAGCTGTAATTTTCTTTTAAATACCCCTCCCCCCACCGTCGACCCTTTCCCCATCTCCGGTCGCCGCCGGCGACAACTCCGGCATGCCCAACACCCAAACTAAATGGTTTTGACCAAATCAAACATGCCCGACAGCCTCGCATGGATGACTCGAACTAATACCCCACTGGAATTTAATAAATTGAGTGCGATTGAACCAAACCCAACCAACCCACGATCTTCGGCCGACCAACCAGGACAAAACGCACTAAAGCACTAAATTAATCAAATTAATTGAACCTGAACGACTATATAACCATTCCTAATCGTATGCAACTTTGAATCCATCTGAAACACACACGAAAACCCACCTTCGATCATCACCCTGTCGCGACCTGTTCTTGGCGTCTCTGGCATCGAATTGAATTCAAAACAGGTAATTGAGCACATCATTACACTTGTTTTTACATAGGGATTAAAAGCCCTATGAATCTAATCGATAACAGAATCGCATTTGGGTTCAATTTTGCTCAGATCAGTTCTAGGGTTCTTCGGATTCGGGGAAGACCTTTATGTTTGTGTTTAAATTAATTGCAAACTAATTCATACCGCGGCTGCGGCCTTTGGTTCACTGGTACCCGGTCCACTTGAGATTCATGAGGTCCCGGGTTTGACCCCGGGGACCCTCATTTAATTTTTTAATGGCTTATTTCAACTTTTAAAAATACAGAAAAATACCTTAAAATTATAAAATTATTTTATAAACTCTGTTTATTTTTAAAACCACCAAATTAATTTTCTGAAATTTATTTTAACATTAATTTATTTATTTTATTATTATCTTTTAAAACAAATGATTTAATTAGTCTAATTTTTATAAAATAGATTTAATATTGTGTATTATATTAAAACATTACATATTCAATAATACAATTGAATTATTATGTTATTTCAACCTATTAATTATCATTTGTTTCAAATAATAAACAATAAATCTTTTTGATCCAAATGTTATTTTCTTATAAAATATACCAACTAAAGGTTAGATTAATAATTTGTTATTAATCAAAACGTTATCCCAATAAATATTGAATAAAGCTTTATTTATAATATTGAATTATATTTATATTTAAACTTAAATTCGTTTCTAAATACTTAAATATACATATATATAATTTCTCTAATGATATCAAACCATAATTATTCTATAAACTTATTAAAAACCTTAAAACTATTAAAAACCTAACTGAACGTTAATCGTGTTATAAACCTTAACCTTAAATCTTGTAATATATACATTTAGGTGCTAGTATTGGCATGCCTCCGTATGAGATGCTATACGATCGGAGATGTAGGATGGCCGATTGTTGGGGAGACATTGGGCAGAAGGAGTTAGGAGGTGTTGAGGTCATCGAGGCTACGACTGAGGAGCTAGAAAGAATCAAAGCCTTTATGAAGGCGGCAAAGGACAGACAAAAGTCGTATGCCGACAAAAGGCCGAGACCGATTGAATTCAGCGTGGGTGATAGAGTAATGTTAAAGGTCTCGCCTTGTAAGGGAATCATATGATTCAAAAAGCAGGGAAAGTTAAGCCCGAGGTATATAGGGCCTTTCTGAATTGTTGCTCGAGTGGGAGAGGTGGCGTATCCGTTAGAACTACCCGATGAGTTGAGTGGAATTCACCCGACATTCCATGTATCCCATTTGCGGAAGTGTTTGGCAGACGAGGATATGGTTGTACCACTGGAAGACATTGAAGTAGATGAGCGGCTCAATTATGTGGAGCAACCAGTGACGATCATTGATCGTAAAGAGAAGAGGTTAAGGAATAAAGTGATCCCTCTTGTGCGGGAACAGTGGAAACACAGGAAGGAGTCCGAGTTTACGTAGGAGACTGAAGAAGAGATGAGGCATCATTAGCCTCGTCTGTTTGAGGAATAACAGGTTTCGGGGACGAAACCTATATAAGGGGGGTGGACTTGTAACACCCGGATATTTAAAAAGATAATAAATGAAGAATAAAAGTAGGAAATGCAACTTTAACCCAAGTTAAGGGGTTAAAAGTGTCAAAAGGACAAAAGGTACAAAATTTGGTGTAAAAGGTGGGCATGGCCACCCACCCTCTCTTCACAACCATTTCATACGGTTTTTAGAGAGAGAAAGAGGAGAACACTTGGGTTTATGGAAGAAGAACAAGAAGAAGGCGGATTTCAAGGTAAGAATTCGTGGGTTTATGTGTTCATGTTGAGTTCTTGCCTCGGTTATGTGCTTATGTGTGTTGTATGCTTGGTTGTGTGCGTTTTTGGTGGGTTTTAGGTGTTGAACTTGTAGCAAACGGGTTTTGAAGGAAGTCATACCCAAGAGACTGCTAAGGTGAGTTCTAGATCCCCCATATTACATGTTTTAACTGATTTTAGGGCTGGAAATGTATGTATGTATGTTTTTATAAAGTTGGGTTTTCACACCCATATGTATATTTGAATGTATATGTGAGTGGGTGTGATTTTGGGTGCATTTGATATTTTGGTTATGATATGTATTTGTTTTAGGATGCTTAGAATGTTAGAACTAAGTTTAGAATCTGTTACAATAAAGTTTGGGACTGATTATGAATGTTGTGTGTAATAAGTCTGCTCATGCGCCTAGAATTGGCCCATGCGCCCAACAGGTTAAGCTAACCAAGTGTTCCCATACGCCTAAACAGTACCCCATGCGCCTGAAATTTCCCTAGAAAATTTCTAAGTGTAGCTCATGCGCCTGAACGGTGGTTCATGCGCCCAGGATTTTTGGCCAGTAGCCTAAGTGTTGGGGCTCATGCGCCCTAATAGTACCCATGCGCCTGGACTCCCCATGCGCCTAAGTGACCTCATGCGCCTGAAAGCTCATGCGCCTAGGTGTTAGACTGCTAAGTGTTCTGATGAGGCGTGTACATAGTGGAAATGCACCCGAACAGGGCTCATGCGCCCAAATAGTGTTGGTGCGCCAACACTTAGAATTAAATGCAGAATTTTCGTGGGAGTTTGTGCATTTAGGGTTTTGACCAATGTTGACTAGGGTTTATTTAATGCTCATGATTATGCTTGATTGTCATTATGACCCCTTTTTATTATTATTATTGTTATTATTATTATTATTATTTCGGTTATTATTATTATTATTATTATTATTATTATTATTATTATTATATTATTATTATTATTATTATGTTTGTCTTATATTATGTAACTTTACGTGGTATGTTTATGACTGTAACGTAAAGTATTATCATTAATGAAGTGAAAGACTAATGATGAAGAGAAGTGGAACGTAAATGATTAATGAAAGTCTTGCAAGCAAATGTATGGAGGTGCACGGCCTTGTTGTCGTTAGCTCAACTGTGATGCGGGTTAGCTACCCCAAAGGATGCACACAAGGTCAATCGTTTGTTGCAACAGACTCGGTTAGCATGCAATCTTTGGATTGCCAATGAGGTGAGCGGCCTTATTGTCGTAACAGACTCGGAAAGATAATGATAAAAGTACGAAATGAACGATAATGAAGATAATAATGCTATTACCTAAGTGTACGTATGATGTGTGATCACATATGAAAATAACGAACGGTTTGAAATGAAAAGTGAAGTATTTTATTTATAAAACTAGAACTCACTCACCAACGCTGACTTTTATGCATTTCCAGTTGACAGGTAATTTGTTGCTCGGGATGGCACGCGGGGATGGCTACTCGGTGGGGCAAGACTGACATCCATTCTCAATAGATATCACTGTTGTTTTGTAATGCAGTTAAACCATTCTTTTGTAATCTGATTAAACCAAGGTGTATTGCTTAACAACAATTTTTATAATGAAATGAATGGTTTTTGTTAAATTAATTCCGCTGCTTAAATTAGTAAACCTATAATGTTTTATGTAATTACTGCTGTGAATGACCAACTGTGAGGTCTCCGGAAACGGGGCCTTACAAGTTGGTATCAGAGCCAAAGTTTAAGAGAAATGGATAAATATTTTCAAAAAAAAACCCTAAACTTAAACTGAAAATGGGACAAACGTAGGGATGTCAGCCCGAGTAGCTACGTGCCATCAGGTATGCCTTTTGTTAATGTTAACCGGTATTATGTGCGCATGCTATTTGATTTATGTGCTTTTAGTAGATTTAGATACTGATTAAGTCAGGATAGGAAATGCTTGGGGTATGAAGAGTAAAGTAAGTGACTAATCACAACTGGCCACTGTAATTAGGGACTTACTATACTTGACATAAACTAAGCTATTACCTTGAATGACTATGTTAGTGTTTGAATCTTATAGCGTCTAGGAAATGGCTGGACAGAAGTCATCTAAGGCTTCTAGAGGCAGAGGTCGTCCACGTGTGACTAGGAGTAGTGCTAAGGATCCTGAGACGGCTCGCGATAACCCTGAGGTTCATGGCCGAAGTGAGGAGAATGAGAATGCCAGCCTGAACGTCTCAGCTAGGGAGGCGATTGCTGATGAAGTGCACCAGGTCATGCAGACAGTTTTACCGTATGTGGTGACTGAAGTCATTAGGGCTGTGAGAAGCGTGGAGAGAAAGGAGAAGTAGAATAGGAAGGGATCAACGGGCAAGGAGAGCAGAGGGGAGAACGAACGCCCAGAGCCTGAGAATGCATTGACTGACGAAGAAGAGGATGATGTAGTGGGGTGACTACCAAGGGGTGCAGTTATGGGGCATTCCAAAGGTGCAAGCCCCGACCTTCGATGGCAATGGCGATGCTGCAGCCGCTCACCGCTGGGTAAGAGAGATGGAGGCGGTGTTGGAAATCAGTGAGTGTCGTGAAGACCAGAAGGTGAAGTTTGCGACTCACTCATTTGTCGACTCAGTGTTGTGTTGGTGGGACAAGATTGCCCAAGCTGAGGGTGCCAGAGCCATCGGGAAGATGCGATGGAAGGAGATGAAGCAATTGGTGATTGAGGAATTCTGTCCTCATCGGGAACTGGACAAGATTGAGAGGGAGTTCCTGCAACTCGAGGCGGGTACCATGACCCACCAGCAGTACACCACCAAATTCAATGAGATGGAGAGGCTGGTGCCGGATCAGGTGACGGCGGTGTCTCGAAAGATCAACCGGTACATTCAGGGACTGCCAGCTGACATTTGCAGGAACTTGATCGCTGCTCGACCGAGCACCTTTAGGTCGGCAGTGGATTTGACTGGGAGGCTCTATGATGAGAGGGAAGTGACGGTGGTGGAGGTGAAGAAAGCCGGTGGTGGTGACCGGAATTAGAATGGGAAGCAGTTCGGGCGTGGTGGTTTTACCCCGAACAACAAGAAGATGAGGACAGATGACCGTAGGATGGGGTCATCAAGCTCAGGACCCAAGAGATGTAGCAAGTGCAGGAAGGAGCATACGGGAGAGTGCAGGTTGGGGCTCAATATGTGCTTCAAGTGTGGAAAGCCGGGCCACATCTCCATAGACTATAGGCCGTTGAGGTGTTACAACTATGGCGAGGAGGGCCATATGAGTAGGGACTGGAAGAAGCATAGGGTTGAGGGTTCCGGAGCAAAGAAGACAACTGGAACTGAAGGGCCGAAAGCTAGTGCCAGAGCTTTCATGATGACCCATGAGGAGGCAAGGACGGACCTGACATCGTGTCAGGTATGTTTCTTTTGAACCAAACTCTCGCCTCTATGTTATTTGATTCTGGTGCTAGTAGGAGTTTTATTTCTGCAGCCTTTTGTGCTAAGTTGCCCATTAGGAGTAGGAATATTAGTGAGCCCTTCGATGTAGAAACTGCCATAGGAAAGTCTACCCGGATTTCTGAGATGATAGACGACTATGACATAGAGTTATAAGGTCATAAGTTTCCTGCTAGACCGTTCATAATGACCTTAGGCGGTTTTGACGTAGTCCTAGGGATGGACTGGTTGGCAGATTATGAGGCGAACATCGTGTGCCGCAAGAAGTTAATCAAACTGACGACGCCTGATAGGAGTTTGGTGATGATTTACGGGGATCGAGTCACAACTATCCCGAAGGTGATTTCAATGGCGGTAGTGGGAAAGTGCATGAGACGTGGATGTAGTGCCTATTTGGCCTACATGAAGGATGTGGATACATCAACGCCACAACTGTCGGATGTGCCAGTCGTGTGCGACTTTCCGAATGTGTTTCCAGAAGATTTACTAGGTGTGCCACCGGACCGCGAGATCGAGTTTCAAATTGACTTGATACCCGGTGCTCAACCTGTGGCTAAGGCACCGTGTCGGTTGGCTCCGACAGAGATGAAGGAATTAATGGAGCAACTGCAGGAGTTGCCCGATAAGGGGTTCATCAGACTGAGTATCTCTCCTTGGGGTGCTCCGGTCTTGTTCGTAAAGAAGAAGGATGGTAGCATGAGAATGTGTATCGACTACCGTGAATTGAACAAGTTAACGGTGAAGAATTGGTATCTGTTGCCGATGATTGATGACTTGTTCGATCAGCTCCAAGGTGCCAGTTGGTTCTCCAGAATAGATCTTCGATCTGGTTACCATCAGTTGAAGGTGAAGGAGCAAGACATTCCTAAAACAGTTTTTCGTATGCGTTATGGGCATTATGAGTTCCTTGTAATGTCTTTTGGTCTAACAAACATGCCAGCTGCTTTCATGGACTTGATGAATCGAGTGTGTCAGCCGATGTTGGATAAATCAGTGATTGTGTTCATTGATGATATCCTGATTTATTCGAAGAGCGAAGAAGAACATGCCGGTCATATTCGGGAAGTGTTGGAGACGTTGAGAAAGGAGAAGCTGTATGCTAAGTTCTCCAAGTGTGCATTCTGGTTACGTGAAGTTCAGTTCTTGGGTCACATGGTAAACCCAGAGGGGATTATGGTGGATCCGGCAAAGGTGGAGGTGGTGATGCAATGGAAGTCTCGAAAGACGCCATCCGAGATCCGTAGCTTCTTGGGGTTGGCTGGCTATTACCGAAGGTTCATCCAAGACTTCTCCAAGATAGCTTCCCCGTTGACTAGCTGACCCGTAAGGATGTGAAGTTTATATGGGGTGAGGAACAGGAGAAGGCTTTTGAGGAGCTAAAGGCAACGCTGACGCAAGCTCCTGTCCTATCGTTGCCCGAAGGGAGCAAGGATCTGGTGGTTTATTCAGATGCTTCGTACTCGGGATTGGGTTGCGTGTTGATGCAGAGAGGCAAGGTTATAGCCTATGTGTCTCGGCAATTGAAAGTTCATCAGGTTAATTATCCTACTCTTGACTTAGAGTTGGCGGCGGTGGTCTTTGCATTGAAGATTTAGAGGCACTATCTATACGGGACGAAGTGCACAATCTTCACGGATCACAAGAGCTTGAAGTACTTCTTCGAGCAGAAGGACTTGAACATGAGGCAGAGACGATGGTTGGAGCTCATAAAGGATTATGATTGCGAGATCCACTATCATCCGGGCAAGGCCAACGTAGTGGCAGATGCCCTTAGCCGAAAGGAGAAACCCGAGCCGATCCGGGTGAAGGCGTGCCAATTGATCATGACCTCCGATTTAATGGTGCAGGTCAAGGAGTTTCAAGATAAGGCATTGAAAGAAGATCGTCTTAACTCTGAAAGGATGAGAGGCATGGTCGCCGAATTGGGGGAAAACACTCTCGGTGTTAGGACCGATACGGGCGGATGTGGATTCCCCGTTACGGAGGGTTGCGGGAAAAGATTCTGGATGAAGCTCACAAAACCCGATACTCCATTCATCCCGGTGCTACTAAAATGTATCAAGACTTGAAGAAGGACTATTGGTGGCCGGGCATGAAACGTGACGTGGTGGAGTACGTGAGTAAGTGCCTTACTTGTTTACAAGTGAAAGCGGAACACCAGAAACCGTACGGGAAGATCCAACCGTTGGATATACCCGAATGGAAGTGGGAGCACATCACCATGGACTTCATTACTAAGCTACCTCGCACGTCGAGGGGATGCGATACTATTTGGGTGATTGTCGACCGACTAACAAAGAGTGCCCACTTCCTACCGATCCGCGAGACGTATTCATCCGAAAGATTGGCAGATCTGTTCATCAAGGAAATCATAGCTCGTCATGGCGTGCCGGTGTCTATCGTGTCGGATCGTGAAACCCGGTTCACATCGAAGTTTTGGAGGAGATTCCACGATGCCATGGGGACGAGGCTACACATCAGTACAACATATCATCCTCAGACGGACGGTTAGTCTGAGAGAACGATACAGACGCTCGAGGATATGCTTCGATTGCGTGATCGACTTTCGAGGGAGTTGGGACGATCACTTACTGTTAGAAGGAGTTAGGAGGTGTTGAGGTCATCAAGGCTACGACTAAGAAGCTAGAAAGAATCAAAGCCTTTATGAAGGCGGCAAAGGACAGACAAAAGTCGTATGCCGACAAAAGGCGGAAACCGATTGAATTCAGCGTGGGTGATAGAGTAATGTTAAAGGTCTCGCCTTGGAAGGGAATCATACGATTCAAAAAGCGGGGCAAGTTAAGCCCGAGGTATATAGGGCCTTTCCGAATTGTTGCTCGAGTGGGGGAGGTGGCCTATCGGTTAGAACTACCCGATGAGTTGAGTGGAATTCACCCGACATTCCATGTATCCCATTTTTGGAAGTTTTTGGCTGACGAGGATATGGTTGTAGCACTGGAAGACATTGAAGTAGATGAGCGGCTCAATTATGTGGAGCAACCAATGGCGATCATTGATTGTAAAGAGAAGAGGTTAAGGAATAAAGTGGTTCCTCTTGTGCAGGTACAGTGGAAGCACAGGAAGGGATCCGAGTCTACGTGGGAGACTGAAGAAGAGATCAGGCAGCATTACCCTCATCTATTTGAGGAATAACAGGTTTCGGAGACGAAACCTATATAAGGGGGTGGACTTGTAACACCCGGATATTTAAAAAGATAATAAATGAAGAATAAAAGTAGGAAATGCAAATTTAACCCAAGTTGAGGGGTTAAAGTGTAAAAAGGACAAAAGGTACAAAAGTTGGTGTAAAAGGTGGGCATGGCCGCCCACCCTCTCTTCACAACCATTTCATACGGTTTTTAAAGAGAGAAAGAGGAGAACACTCGGGTTTGTGGAAGAAGAACAAGAAGAAGCCGGATTTCAAGGTAAGAATTCGTGGGTTTATGTGTTCATGTTGAGTTCTTGTCTCGGTTATGTGCTTATGTGTGTTGTATGCTCGGTTGTGTGCGTTTTTGGTGGGTTTTAGGTGTTGAACTTGTAGCAAACGGGTTTTGAAGGAAGTCATACCCAAAAGACTGCTAAGGTGAGTTCTAGATCCCCCATATTACATGTTTTAACTGATTTTGGGGCTGGAAATATATGTATGTATGTTTTTATAAAGTTGGGTTTTCACACTCGTATGTATATTTGAATGTATATGTTAGTGGGTGTGATTTTGGGTGCATTTGATATTTTGGTTATGATATGTATATGTTTTAGGATGCTCAGAATGTTAGAACTAAGTTTAGAACCTGTTACAATAAAGTTTGGAACTGATTATGAATGTTGTGTGTAATAAGTCTGCTCATGCTCCTAGAATTGGCCCATGCGCCCAACAGGTTAAGCTAACCAAGTGTTCCCATGCGCCTAAGACTCCATGCGCCTAAACAGTACCCCATGCGCCTGAAATTTCCCTAGAAAATTTCTAAGTGTAGCTCATGCGCCTAAACAGTGATTCATGCGCCCAGGATTTTTGGCCAGGATCCTAAGTGTTGGGGCTCATGCGCCCCAATAGTACCCATGCGCCCGGACTCCCCATGCGCCTAAGTGACCTCATGCGCCTGAAAAGCTCATGCGCCTGAAAAGCTCATGCGCCTGAAAAGCTCATGCGCCTGAAAAGCTCATGCGCCTGAAAAGCTCATGCGCCTGAAAAGCTCATGCGCCTAGGTGTTAGACTGCTAAGTGTTCTGATGAGGTGTGTGCATAGTGGAAATGCGCCCGAACAGGGCTCATGCACCCAAATAGTGTTGGTGCGCCCAACACTTTGAATTAAATGCAGAATTTCCATGGGAGTTTGTGCATTTAGGGTTTTGACCAATGTTGACTAGGGTTTATTTAATGCTCATGATTATGCTTGATTGTCATTATGACCCCTTTTTATTATTATTATTGTTATTATTATTATTATTATTTCGGTTATAATTATTATTAATATTATTATTATTATTATTATTATTATTATTATTATGTTTGTCTTATATTATGTAACTTTACGTGGTATGTTTATGACTGTAACGTAAAGTATTATCATTAATGAAGTGAAAGTCTAATGATGAAGAGAAGTGGAACGTAAATGATTAATGAAAGTCTTGCAAGCAAATGTATGGAGGTGCACGGCCTTGTTGTCGTTAGCTCAACTGTGATGCGGGTTAGCTACCCCAAAGGATGCACACAGGGTCAATCGTTAGATTGATAAATGAGGTAAGCAACCTTGTTGTTGCAACAGACTCGGTTAGCATGCAATCTTTGAGATTGCCAATGAGGTGAGCGGCCTTGTTGTCGCAACAGACTCGGAAAGATAATGATAAAAGTACGAAATGAATGATGATGAAGATAATAATGCTATTACCTAAGTATACGTATGATGTGTTATCACATATGAAAGTAACGAACGGTTTGAAATGAAAAGTGAAGTATTTTATTTATAAAACTAGAACTCTCTCACCAAAGCTGACTTTTATGCATTTCCAGTTGACAGGTAATTCGTTGCTTGGGATGGCACGCGGGGATGGCTACTCGGCGGTGCAAGACTGACATCCATTCTCAATAGATATCACTGTTGTTTTGTAATGCAGTTAAACCATTCTTTTGTAATCTGATTAAACCAAGGTGTATTGCTTAAAAACAGTGTTTATAATGAAATGAATGGCTTTTGTTAAATTAATTCCGCTGCTTAAATTTGTAAACCTATAATGTTTTATGTAATTACTGCTGTGAATGACCAACTGTGAGGTCTCCGAGAACGGGGTCTTACACTTTAGAAATCATATATTGAAAGATTATACGAGATATACCTACATGACTAGTGGCTTTGACCGATCAATACTGTAAGTTACTCATGCTTGTGTCCTTGTCACTACGGAGCTGGCATACGAGAAATCCACGTTGGCTCACGCTTATAAACATAAACATAACTACTTACACTTATATCTTTGCTCACACCATGATATTAATCACAATTGCATAAGTCTAATCTAATTAGGATGATAGCCCTGATTCTCTGTTTTAAAACCCAAAAGTTTCAATCTTACTTTTACTTTTATTTTACTTATAGCCTTTAAACTTTAAAAATTTAGTGACATCAATGCAACTTATCATTTTTCCAGTACAAAACCTAATCTGGTAGTCAATCACAGAGGTTGTTGAATAGGCTCGGTGTGTCCACGGATTGATACTCAGTTCTTACCATCACTATATTACCACACGACAGGTACACTTGCCTTTTTATGTGTGAAGTTTAGTAGTAGTAATAACCAGTTAAAAACTTAATCTATGCGCAAATCATTATCAAAAAAATATATACTTTTCACATGCATGAAGTTTTTGGCACCGTTGTCGGGGACACACAAAAGTTTTGAAAGATAATCTAAAATTTTCAGTATCCTGTCTATATCCTGTTAATAATTTTTGTTCAAACTTGTTTTATTTTGTCAGTTAGATTAGTTACATTTGCCTGATTCATTTTAAGCCTTTGTTAGTATATTCTTTCCTAAGTTGGTGGATGTCCGACTCGTCTAGTCCTGAACTTGTTTTGCCTCTTTTGAAACCCGAACAACTTTTCCATCAAAGGTTACACAAAATACCACGATAAACAACAACAATCATCGGAGAAGACATTTTGGAAGGTACACCATCTGAAGAAGACATGACTAACCAAGACGAAGAAATGAAGATGACACACCATGTCATACCATTAACTGGCTTTGGAAATAAACAAACTAAACAAGGAAATATTATCTGCTAAACTTATAGTTGAGAATATTTGAACTTTCTTCAAATATGATCGAAGGTATAATTAAATCCTAAATGACGCAAAAGATCCACGGTGGTAAGAGTGGCATTAGATTTTTCAAAATAACACAACCCATTAATCATGATTATTTGTGCCTGCCTTCATCAGTTACCATAACAGATGAAGATATGAGCTATTGTTTCGGATTTCAACCAAAGTATGACTTAAAACCTTCACTCAACAATCATTTGACTGTTGATCCATAAAACTCAATGATTCTAATTTTTGTATAGAAAATATGAAGAAAGAGGGTTTTGTGAAAGATTGGGAGTGATCATGATTGAGATTTACAAGCTAATAAAAATAAAATTTGTACTAGAAAATATATCACTTGTAATCCATCACTATTAGTCAATAAAAATTTTAGTTTCCGTTCTCAAGACTGATTGCTCAACCGATTCTACAAAACAAAAGAACTTAAAAAGCAAAAATCATTCATATCGACAAATACAATAAAAACAAAAAATTAGTTATATTATCATCTGACTTGAAAATTAATTTCAAGAACATATTTGTTTCAACAGGCAATATAGACAAGTAAGATTATATTTTTAGAAAAACGAATACCCGATTATTTAAAAAATAAACTTCATAATTATGCTAACCCTTTGAAACGAGATGTTTATAGTTTATGTGACCTAAAACTGGTCCAATTCAGTATCCGTGTCTCAAAATGTTAAAGCTACAACTCATGTCTCATATCAAGTCAAAATCGACAGATAAAGAGACCGTTGATCCATAAAACTCAATGATTCTAATTTTTGTGTAGAAAATGTGAAGAAAGAGGGTTTTATGAAAGACTGGAATAGTGATCATGATTTAGATTTACAAGATAATAAAAATAGAAATTATATTGAAAATATATCTGCTTGTAATCCATCAATATTAGTGAATGAAAAGTTTGATTTTTCTATTTTCAAGACTGATTGCTCAACCGATTCTACAAACACAAAAGAACTTAAAAGGAAAAATCTTTCATAGTGACAAATCTTGTAATAGAAAAGAATCAATTACATCATCATCATCTAACTTGAAAATTGATTTCAAGAACATATTTGTTTCAAAAGCCAATATAGACAAGGAAGATTATATTTGTAAAGAAACAAATACTTGATTATTTAAAAATATACATCCTAATGATGCTAACCCTATGAAAAGATGTTTGTAGTTTAGGTGACCAAAAACTGCTCCAATCCCAATATCTGTATCTCAAAATGTTAAGGCTACAGCTCATGTATCATCGGCTTCAAGTCAAAATCAACAGATAAAGAACAATTCCTTGATTCTTCTAGATCAATCTAATTATTTTATGTTGATAAAGAGAAATAAAAGACTGTTAAAGAATCACATGGTCAAAGATATACTAACGCCAGATTTTATGATAACAGATGAAGATATGAGTTATGGTTTGGGATTTCAACCAAACTATGACTTATGTAACACCCGAAACTTCGTCAAAATAAAAGAGGAATAAAAGTATCTTTCATAAAAAGGAAAGGAGCATAAGTGGAGGGGACCAAAGTGTAAATAGTAAAAAAGTCAAAAAATATAATATATGGGCATGGCCGCCTATATCAATCTTTTCATCTGCTTTTTATCGACCAAAAAGAAGAAAGGAAGAAATAAAGCTCTCTCCTGGTTTCAAGAAGAACAAGAGGTTGTTCTTGACCTAGGTAAGCATTTGTTGCATAATTGGTTCGGTTTTGGTTGTGTTTTCGACTAAAGAAATCGAAAGTATATGTTCTTATGTGTGCTGTGTGTCCGGGTTATGTATGTGTTCTTGGTGTTTAGGTGCTAGAAACATCAAGAATTCTCGGCTTTAAGGGTGTTGAGCTTGGAAGCTGTGAAGGTGAGTTCTAGACCCCGGTTTTATGTATTTTTAAACTTGTTTGGGGCTGAAAATGCATGTTCAATGTTTTTAAAGAACACATGTATGTAGCCGTATGTATTTATAAATGTATGATGGTGATTTATTATTGTTTATGTGAAGTTTATGCTTAGAATAGTTGAAGTAAGCTTTATTCAGGCTGGTATAATGATTTGGGTTTGAAAACGGCTTAGAAAACATGGTGAACAGGTTACTCATACGCCTACATAAGGCCCAGGCGCCTAAAATTGGCCTTAGAAATATTAAGTGTTGCTTAGGTGCCTAAACAGTACTCTCATGCGCCCAAATATTGCCTTGGAATAGTTAAGTATGTCTCATGCGCCTGAACAGTAGTTCAGGCGCCCTCAATAATGTCCATGCGCCTAGGAACTTCCCATGCGCCTACATTTTTATCAGGCGCCTAAGTGTTCCTCATGCGCCTGAGTAGATCATGCGCCCAAAAGTTAGTAGAAATCAGCTAAGTGAAGGGTCATGCACCCAAATAATTATGATGGGCCTAAGCAGGGCTGATGCGCCTGCACGGTGTCGATGCGCCCAGAACACTTAGAATAATTTCTGAAATTTTAGGAATCTGTGATTTTAAGGTTTTGACCCTAGCTTGAATTTTGGTTCGTATATACTTATTTTATGCATGGTTATGATCTATTCTTATGTTCCTTATCTTATGTATATTATGTGTGACTTTACGTGTTGTGTTTATAATCATAACGTAAGTCTTATAATTAATAAAAGAACTAAGATTAATGATTGTGAAAGTGGAATATAAAGAATGAATTGAAGAAAAGGCTTGCAAACAGAATAAAAGGAGGATCACAACTTTTTGAGAGTTGTCAACTTAACTATGTGTAACATAGCGTGCGATTTTGGCTAACCCATGAGGGTCTACACACAAGGGGACCTGTCTTGGTGACTGATCCATAGTATGAAACGAGATCCTTACCACTTTACCCTGAGGATGATGGGGCTTTGTGCCAGGATAGTATGAGGCTTCGTGCCAGGAAATGAGGAGGCTTTGTGCCTGGAATGGTGGCTTCGGGCCACAATGGGGTAAAGCTTGATAGGATCTAGAAACAATGAAAGATAATGATAAAGTATGAAATGAACGAAACGTACGATAATGAATAACGAATAAGGTTATACCTTGTTGTATGTACGATGTGTGCTCACGTACGCAAGTAAAGGAAGTGTTTTATTAAAAGAGTATTTTCATATATATAAACTATTCAAGGTATTTTAACACTTATAAAACTAGAAATCACTCAACAACGCTGACTTTTATGCATTTTCAGTTGGCAGTAATGGTTGCTGAGGATGGCACGAGGGTGAAGCTACTCGGCGGGGCAAGACTGACATCCATTGATGATTAATAATATTGTTATTTTGTAAGGCAATTAAACAATTCTTTTGTTACTATTAACAACTATGGGTGTATTGCTTAGCAACAATTTTTATTAATGAATGGTTTTTGTTAACTAGATTCCCTGCTTAAATGAATGGTTTTTGTTAACTAGATTCCCTGCTTATCCTTTGAAATGTGAAATGTTTTATATATTTAATGCTATGATTGACCAACTGTGAGGTCTTCGGGAACAGGGTCTTACAAGTTGGTATCAGAGGCAAAGTTTAAGAGAAATGGGTAAATATTTTCAAAAACCTAAATTTAAACTGAGAATAGGATGAATGAAGGGATGTCAGCCCGAGTAGCTACGTGCCATCATCTTTTCTTAATATTAACCGGTATAATGTTCGTGTGCTATTTGATTTATGTGCTCTTAGTAGATTTAGATACTGATTAAGTTAGGATAGGAAATGCATGGGGTATGAAGAGTAAAGTAAGTGGCTAATCACAACTAGCCACTGTAAATACTTGACATAAACTAAGCTATTACCTTGAATGACTGTGCTAGTGTTTGAATCTTATAGCGTTTAGAGGATGTCTGGACGGAAATCTTCGAAGGAATCTAGATGAAGAGGCCGTGGAGGACGTGGTGTTGGGCCACGTGTGACCAGGACTAGTGCTAAGGCTCCTGAGATAGTTCACGAGAACCCTGAGGTCCATGGTCAGGGTGAGGAGAATGAGGATGTTAGCTTGAATGCCTCAGCTAGGGAGGCGATTATCGATGAGGTGCACCGGGTCATGCAGATGATCTTACCGTCTGTGGTGACCGAAGTAGTTAGAGCAGTGAGAAACGAAGAAAGAAAGGAGAGGGAGGACAAGAAGGGGTCATCAGGAAAGGAAAGCAAGGGAGATGAAGAACGACCAAAGCCTGAAGCAGTGTTGTCCGATGATGAAGAGGAGGCGGTGTTGGAGATTAGGGAGTGTCACGAGGACCAGAAGGTGAAGTTCACCGCTCACTCATTCGTTGACTCGGCTCTGTGTTAGTGGGACAATATTGTCCAGGCCGAGGGCAATAGGGTCATCAGAAGGATGAGATGGGGAGAGTTAAAAAAGATGGTGATTGAGGAATTCTGTCCTCAACGGGAACTGGATAAGATTGAGAGAGAGTTCTTACTGCTTAAGGCGGCAACCATGACCGACCAGTAATACACCACCAAGTTCAAAAAGATGGCGAGGCTGGTACCGGATCAGGTGGCGCCGGTGTCAAAGAAGATTAAGAAGTATGTGCAGGGATTGCCGGCTAATATTCGCAGGCACTTGATTGCTGCCTGACCGAGCACTTTTAGGTCCGCTGTGGATTTGGTTGTGAGGTTATATAATGAGAGAGAGGTGGCGGTGGTTGAGGTGAAAAAGACTGGTGTTGGTAACCAAAACAGGAATGGGAAGAGGTCTGGACATGGTGGTTTCACTCCAAACAACAAGAGGATAAGGTGGATGATCGTATGGTGGGGTCATCAAGTTCGGGGATAAAGAAGTGTGGTAAATGTGGCAGGGAGCACACTGGTGAATGCAAGTGGGGACTGAATGTGTGCTTCAAGTGTGGGAAGCCCAGTCACATGGCGAAGATATGTGGGGCTATGCGATGTTATAACTGTGACGAAGAGGGCCATGTGAGCAAGGACTGCAAGAAGGCACAAGCTGAGGGTTCAGGGATGAAGAAAAATCCGGAGGAAAAAGGACAGAAGGCGAGTGCTAGAGCCTTCACAATGACCAGGGAGGAGGCCAGAGTGGACCCTGATGTCCTGTCAGGTATGTTTCTAGTAAACCAAACTTGTGCCTCTGTACTATTTGATTCTGGTGCTTGTAGAAGTTTCATTTCTACTGCTTTCTGTGCTAAGTTGTCTGTTAGTAGTAGAAGCATTGATGAGCCATTTGATGTAGAAACTGCTATTGGTAAGTCTACTAGAATTTCTTATGCGATAGAAGGCTGCGACATAGAACTAGAAGGCCATAGGTTTCCTGCTAAGCTATTTGTGATGCCCCTAGGCAGATTAGATGTAGTACCAAGGATGCATTGGTTAGTAGCCTATGAGGTGAACATCATGTGTCGTAAGAAGATGATTAGATTGATTGTGCCTGATAGAAGCACGGTGACGGTCTACGGCGACAACATTACTACGGTTCCGAAGGTGATTCCGATGGCGGTCGCAGGGAAGTACATAAAACATGGATGTAGTACTTACATGGCCTATGTGAAGGATGTGGATGCGTCAGTACCATAATTGTCGGATGTACCCCTGGTATGTGATTTTCCAAACGTATTCCAAGAAGACTTACCTGGTATGCCACCAGATCGTGAGATTGAGTTTCAGATTGACCTGATACCTGGTGCTCAACCCGTTGCCAAGGCACCGTACCAATTAGCTCCGACTGAGATGAAGGAACTCATGGATCAATTGCAGGAGTTGATGGATAAGGGATTCATTCGACCGAGCATCTCACCGTGGGGTGCTCCGGTCTTGTTCGTGAAGAAGAAAGATGGTAGTATGCGGATGTGCATCGACTACCGAGAGCTGAATATGTTGACTATGAACAATTGGTATCCGTTACCGAGGATTGATGACTTGTTCGATCAGCTCCAGGGTGCCAGTTGGTTTTCAAGGATAGATCTTCGATCTGGCTATCATCAATTGAAGGTGATGGAGCAAGACATTCCTAAGACAGCCTTTCGCACGCGTTATGGACACTACGAGCTTCTCATTATGTCTTTTGGTTTAACCAACACGCCAGCTGCCTTTATGGATTTGATGAACTGAGTGTGTCGGCCAACGTTAGATAAATCAATGATTGTGTTCATTGATGATATCCTGATTTTTTTGAAAAGTAAGGAGGAACATGCCAGCCATATACACGAAGTATTGGAGACACTTAGGAGAGAGAAGTTGTATGCTAAATTCTCTAAGTGTGCTTTTTGGTTGCGCGAGGTTCAATCTAGGTCACGTGGTATATGCTAAGGGAATCATGGTGGATCCGGCAAAGGTTGAGGCGGTGATGCAATGGAAGTCTCCAAAGACGGCATCCGAGATTTGAAGTTTCTTGGGTTTGGCGGGATACTATAGAAGATTCCTCCAAGACTTTTCCAAGATAGCCTCACCTTTGACTAAATTGACTCGTAAGGATGTGAAGTTTGTGTGGGGTTGAGAACAGGAGAATGCTTTTGAAGAGTTAAAGGCGAGATTAACTTAAGCTCCTGTCTTGACATTACCCGAGGGGAGTGAAGACTTAGTGGTATATTCAGATGCTTCCTATTCGGGGCTAGGTTGCGTGTTGATGCAACACGGAAGGGTAATAGCCTACGCGTCCCGACAGCTGAAAACCCATGAATTTAACTATCCCACACATGATCTAGAGCTAGCTGCTATGGTTTTTGCGTTGAAGATTTGGAGGCACTACTTATACGGGACAAAGTGCAGAATCTTCACCGACCACAAGAGCTTAAAGTGCTTCTTTTAGTAGAAGGATCTCAACATGAGGCAAAGGAGGTAGTTAGAGCTCATCAAAGACTGTGACTGTGAGATCCATTACCATCCAGGTAAGTCCAATGTGGTGGCCGATTCCCTTAGCCGGAAGGAGAGACCCGAGCCGATTCGGGTAAAGGCATATCAATTAGTGATGACCTCGGATGTGATGACGCAAGTCAATGAGTTCCAGAACGAGGCTTTGAAAGAAGACTGCCTCAACTCTGAATGAATGAGAGGTCTAGTCATGGAGTTGGGAGAAAACACTCGTGGAGTTAGAACCTGCTTCGGACGGATGTGGATCCCTCGTTACGGAGACCTACGAGGGCGAATCATGGATGAAGCTCATAATACTCGATACTCCATTCATCCCAGAGCAACCAAGATGTATCAGGACATGAAGAAGGACTACTAGTGGTCAGGCATGAAACGTGACGTGGTGGAGTACGTGAGTAAGGGCCTTACTTGCTTGCAAGTGAAGACAGAGCATCAAAAGCCCTACGGGAAGATCCAGCCATTGGATATACCTGAGTGGAAGTGGGAGCACATCACCATGGACTTTATTACTAAGCTACCTCGTATGGCGAGGGGGTGCAACACCATTTGGGTGATAGTTGATCGGCTGACAAAGAGTGCTCACTTCCTACCGATCCGCGAGACGTTTTCATCTAAGAGACTAGCGGATCTGTTCATCAAGGAGATTGTAGCTCGTCATGGTAGGCCGGTGTCTATCATGTCGGATCGTGACACCTGATTCAAATCGAAGTTTTAGAAGAGATTCCATGATGCGATGGGGATGAGCCTACACATTAGCACGACTTATCATCCTCAGATAGATGGTTAGTCTGAGAGGACGATTTAGACGCTCGAGGACATGCTTTGGGCATGTGTGATCGACTTTGGAGGAAGTTGGGATGATCACTTACCGTTAGCAGAATTCTCGTACAACAAAAGTTATCATGCCAGCATTGGTATGCCCCCATACGAGATGCTATATGGTAGGAGATGTAGGACGCCTGTATGTTGGGGAGACATCGGGCAGAAGTAGTTGGGAGGTGTCGAGGTGATCAAGGCTACGACTGAGAAATTAGAAAGGTCAAAGCCTTCATGAAAGCGGTAAAAGATAGACAAAAGTCGTATGCTGACAAAAGGCGGATACCGATTGAGTTCAATGTGGTTGATAGAGTCATGCTGAAGGTCTCACCTTGGAAAGGGATCATCCAATACAGGAAACGGGGTAAGCTAAGCTCGAGATACATAGGACCTTTCTGAATCATCGCGCTCGTAGGAGAGGTGGCCTATCGGTTAGAATTGCCAGATGAGTTAAGTGGAATTTATCCCACATTCCATGTATCTCCTCTGAGGAAGTGCTTAGCTAACGAGGACATGATTGTACCACTGGAGGATATCGAGGTGGATGAATGGCTGAATTATGTGGAACAACCAGTGGCAATCATTGTTCAGAAAGAGAATAGGTTGAGAAATAAAATGGTTCCACTGGTGCGTGTACAGTGGAAGCACAGGAAGGGTTCTGAGTCTACATGGGAGATAGAAGAGTAAATGAGGCAACATTACCCAAAGCTATTTGAAGAGTGATAGGTTTCAGGGACAAAACCTCTTTAAGGGGGGTAGACTTGTAACACCCAAAACTTCATCAAAATAAAAGAGGAATAAAAGTATCTTTCATAAAAGGGAAAGGAGCATAAGTGGAGGGGGACAAAGTGTAAATAGTACAAAAGTCAAAATAATATAATATATATGAGCATGGCCGACCATATTAATCTTTTCATCTTCTTTTTGTCGACCATAAATAGGAAAAGGAAGAAACAAAGCTCTCTCCCAGTTTCAAGAAGAACAAGACGCTGTTCTTGACCTAGGTAAGCATTTGTTGCACAATTGGTTCGGTTTTTGTTGTGTTTTTGACTAAAGAAACCGAAAGTATATGTTCTTATGTGTGATGTGTGTTCGGGTTGTATGTGTGTTCTTGGTGTTTAGGTGCTAGAAACATCAAGAATTCTCGGCTTTAAGGGTGTTGAGCTTGGAAGCTGTGAAGGTGAGTTCTAGACCCCGGTTTTATATACTTTTTAAACTTGTTTGGGGCTGAAAATGCATGTACAATGTTTTTAAAGAACTCATGTATGTAGCCGTATGTATTTATACATGTATGATGGTGATTTATTGTTGTTTATGTGAAGCTTATGCTTAGAATAGTTAAAGTAAGCTTAGTACAGGTTAGTATAATGATTTGGGTTTGAAAATGACTTAGAAAACATGTCGAACAGGTTGCTCATACGCCTACATAAGGCTCATGCGCCTAAAATTGGCCTTAGAAATATTAAGTGTTGCTCAGGCGCTCAAACAGTACTCTCATGCGCCCAAATATTGCCTTGGAATAGTTAAGTATGTCTCATGCGCCTGAACAGTAGTTCATGCGCCTAGAAAAGTTGGTCAAATTGCCTAAGTATGGGGTCAGGTGCCCCAATAGTATCCATGCGCCTGGGAACTTCCCATGCGCCTACATTTTTATCAGGTGTGCCTAAGTGTTCCTCATTCGCCTGAGTAGTTCATGCGCCCAAAAGTTAGTAGAAATTAGCTAAGTGAAGGGCCATGCGCCTAAATTGTTATGATGCGCCTAAGCAGAGATGATGCGCCTGCATAGTGTCCATGCGCCCAGAACACTTAGAATAATTTCTGAAATTTTGGGAATCTGTGATTTTAGGGTTTTGACCGGATATTTTTTATCCGGTAATTTTCCATTACCAAACTCTGTTAGTATCGTTAAGTCTTGCATACACGTGTCGTAAGCACACACTAGTTGTCGTTTAACGTTGGTGACCTAATAATAACTAATAATGTTAAACTAATGATAACTTAACTGATTATGTGATTATTGTATTATGCTTATGTGTTTGCGTGTTTTAAATATTAATTGTGAATTTTATCGCGTACCGTGTTCACGTGTTATATTTAATTTGTGTATTTTGTGACTAGTGCAAATAATATATATGATTATTATTAGTGATTAATAATGTTGGTATTTTATAGTTAAAACTAGTTAAAAAGTACTAACAGATTAGTTTTTATAAAATATAAACAATGGGGTTTATTTTGTAAGTATGCTAAACCAAATATTACCAAAATTAACAACCCTAATCCCTCCCAAACCCCATTTTCGGCCGCAAGCTTCCCTACACATACCAAAATTCGATTTTCATCAAGAAAACACATATACAATTAATTTTGATTAGTTCCAAGGGGTTCCAACGTGTTGCAAGCATCAAACCTTGACTTCTACGCGATTAAAGGTTTGATTTTCATTGTTTTCATTGTTCTTGATGCATGATGAACCCTAATTCGAAATTCTTGAAGATAATTCTAAATTGATGATGATTCCATGTTAGTAATGTTGAATTGATTCTAGATTGGGTTTTAATTGCAAGTATTGATGTGGATTTTGATGTTCTAGTCAAATTAGGTCAAAACTAGAAACTTGATTTGGGAAAATTTCATGATTGATCAAATTGATGTTGTTTGATGGTTGTATGATGTTAAATAGATGATATGAATGCTAGATTACATTGTGTGTGCAAGAAATTGATGAATTTGAGGTCTTGTTCATAGGTTACTAATAATAGTAACTTTATTTTGCTTAGAATGTTGAATTGTTGATGAATTGATGTTATGGATGTGTTCATGGTGACAATTACATGTTAGATTGTTGTTGTGAACATTGGGAATTCAAGAACGCATGTTATAGTGTTGATACATATTGATGTACCTAGTTTATGTTCTGAAATGTAAAAGTCTTTCATGTCTTACACATATGTAATCAATGTAATTAAATGAATGAATGATATATGAAGTGCATTATGATGTAATTTATGTTTGATTATGTCATGATATCATTATATTGAATGTGTTGCACGTGTATGAACTAACTATATAGGTTTGATGTTGTTTTACATGGTTTTAGGTCAATAAGAAGTTAGAAGTGTGTTTAACTTAGTTCATGCTAATAGACCATACTCATGGTCTATACGCATGAATATATCATGCTTATGGACCAGTCGTACGATTGAACTGTAACACCCAGATATTTTTTTTGAAGCTGATGAAAGAAGAAAAAGAAATGAAGTCCAAAGTCGGGGGACCAAACTTGCCAAAACATGAGAAAGTTGGGTGCGTGGAGGTATTTGAAGGGAGAGGGCAGCCCTTACCCTCTCCCCATACTTGAAACATCAACCATAGTGAAAAATAAGAGAGAAAAGGGAGAAAAGAAGAGAAGGCTTGGCTCGGGTGGATTTAAGCGAGCAAAATCGTCGTGTAGCGGGTCCAAACGAAGCTCTACTTCTCAATGTTGTTTGTGTGAGTTCTACGACCCCTCTTTTAAACGTTTTTAGTCGATTTTGGGGCTAGAACACATCTGAAACCCGTTTTCATAAGTGTGTGTGTTTGACCCATTTGTATATGTTTACGTGTGATGCGTTTGGAGTTTGTTTCCGGGCTTGTGTGTGCTTGAATGGTGTTGTGGTATGCATTCCTAAGGTTTAGGATGGTTGATTTGGGCTTAGAATGGGTTTGGATTAGCTTGGAGGTCGAAACTGGCAGATTGGGTTCGGGATGAACTGCATTCTGCATCAGCTAGGGCTAGGCGACCGAATGGAGACCATACGGTCGAATGAGGTGTGATTGGGGTTCACTCGGACGATTGAGGATTCATTCATACTATTGGGGTCCAGTCGCATGGGGAGTCATACGACTGAGGACCCATTCGCATAAGCACTCATCCGCATTAGTTTCATCCGCATGAGGTCATTCGCATGGGTGTTCATTTGCTTAGGTGTTCATCCGCATAAGGTCCATTCGCACGATTGGGTGTTCATCCGCATTGGTCCATTCGTACAATGTTCAGTCGCTTGGAGGCCATGCGACTGAAGGGTGCTCATACGCCCAAATAGGGCTGTTGTACCCGGAGAAGCATAGTTTAATTACTGATTTTCGGGGGAAAGTGCAGATGTAAGTTTTGACGTGGAAGTTCCCGTAAGTACGTGTAAGATGACCGTTGAGGCCTTAGAGGGTATGTAGGGCATGATGATAATATTGCGTGTTTATGCATGATGTATGTTATGTATGATGTTGCCCTGTATGATATTGATGATTGTGTATTTTGATGTTCCTTATTATGATGAATGTTTATCTTTCCTGTGGCTTTACGTGTTACATTAATGAATGAATTGAAAGTATTATGTAACGTAAAGTGAAAGATAATAAAAAGAGGAACATGATGAATGCATGCATTAATGAATGATGAAAGTAATGAAAGTCTTGCAAGCCTTGTATGTCGGGACACGCCATTAAAAGGTGTTAGCCCAACGGTGTGTGGGTTCGCTACACCGGGAGGATGCACATCGAGGTCTTTCTTTGTGATTGACCATTTGTATAGAACCATTGTTGCATACCTTAGGTACTGTGACCAAGGTCCGGTGCATCGTTATTGAAGGTCTATGATAGGCCTAGGTCCAGTACCATGAACAGAAAGGTATAGCACCCGGCAATGGTACGCCTAAACTTCACCTTAGGTACTGTGGCCAGAGGTGCGGCGCACCGTTATAGAAGGTCTATGATAGGCCTAGGTCCAGTACCATGAACAAAAGGGTAAAGTTTATGGTTTTATGGAAAGAAATGATGTAATGATGAAATAATGAATGCATGAATGATGAAGATAATAATGATATTATCTATGTGCACGTATCATGTATGATCGCATGAAAGTAAGGAACGGTTTTAACTAAGGAAAAGTATGTTTTATTATAAAACCAGAACTCACTCAGCAACGCTGACTTTTATGTGTATCTAGTTGGCAGGTAATGATTGCTGAGGATGGCATGGGGCGGCTACTCAGCTCTTTTGGATGGCATCCATTTATATAAGGCTTTTGTGATGTAATGCAACAATGTATTTTGTAACTGGTTAACGATGTATTATTTTGCAAAAGCTTTTATAATGAAATGAAGTGTCATTTTTAAATGTTTCCGCTGCAATGTTAACGTAAGATAAATGAAAATGTATGTTCTGTGCGATAATCGACCAGCTGTAAGCGTCCCGGGTATGGGGCCTTACATGAACCAAAAGACTGGATCAGTCGCACGACTGAGACATAAGATTGATTCAGTCGCACGACTGAACCTTCAGTCGTGCGTATGAGTCAACCGCATGATTTAGTCACACGCATGGTTCAGTCGTACAAATGAAGACAGAAAACCTATAAATACCACGTAATTCGTGGAAAAACATAACACTTCGAATAGCTACGTACCCTAGCCGTCCAGAGCGTCCCAAGTCGTCAATCTAAGTTCATAGTTCGCTCCTGATCGATTCTCATTCGTTCTTAACATTTGTTTCGTTGTTAGATCGATCAGGTTATTCGTTCTCACTGATTGGATCGCCAATCAAATAGGATTCCGCACTATTTGATCCGGTATCACGCAGAATCCGTTAGTACTCCGTACGAAAATGGTCCTAATATATAGTTCATACTTTACTAAAGATAGTAACTTTTTTAGTATGAAATTGATGAATCATGTTAATTAGGTGTTGTAGATCATGTCTAGTTATGTTATGAACTTGATTAGGTATGAAATTAATGAAATTGTGGTTGTTATGGATGGTAGATCACTTTTGGGTAGTACTTTCCCAAAAGGGAAACTTTATTTTTGATGAACTTTGGATATTATGATTTGGACATGTTCTTGATGTTAGGATCATGCTAGAGTGTTTATTATGGATGCCTAATGTGATAGAATGTGTTAGTTGAGTTGTATGGATGCTTGGTCAATCATATATGATGTATGGATTTGATGATCATGTATGATGACGAATTATGATTAGTGATTAGGGAATCACGTTTGGGACAGGAAATTGATCATTGTTGTATATATTGGATGGAACGAACAAGGTTAATATGATTGTGATCATCATACACGCGTAAAAGAACATATTTGTTTCAAAAATGCAATATAGACAAGGAAATTATTCATAGTGACACATCTTGTAAAAGAAAACAATTAATTACATCATCATCTTACTTGAAAATTGATTCAAGAACATATTTGTTTTAAAATGCAATATAGACAAGGAAATTATATTTTTAAAGAAACGAATACTCGATTCTTTAAAATATTTTTCTAATGATGCTAACCTTGTGAAACAAGATGTTTATAGTTTAGGTGTCACTAAAACTGGTCCATTTCCAGTATCTGTGTCTTAAAATGTTAAAGCTACAGCTCATGTATAATTGGCTTCAAGTCAAAATCAACAGATAACATTCCTTAATTCTTCCGGATCAATCTAGAAAATTTTATGTGCCGGATTTTATCATAACTTTGGTGGTTTTCATAAACAGTTCGAGAGAAATACACAAGTGAATGATGCTTATCGGAAACTATGTTATTTGTTTGTGTCAAATCAAATCACATGAAAAACAATTACATTTATCAACAAAAATCAATAAGCATACAACATTTCATGATCCCATTTCCAAATATAGAAAACAATTTTTTATCAATGCCAAGTTAAATAAAAATTCAACTCACACTACTAGAAAATAAACTTTTAATAACAGACGAATTATGACACACAATAATTATATGATACGCAAAAGTGTGTGTCATAAAAATAATGTCATTTTTAGTAAAATTTTAACGAAAGATGACACATATTTTTGTGTGTCAACGCTTTTTTTTGATAAAAAAGAAAATAAAACACAAAGTACACTTTAAAATTTTTGTGTGTCATCTTTGATCTTTCAATATCAACTAGTGTTTAACATCAACGCGCGTTGCGCGAGTGATAACCGGTTTGAAACAATTTTAAAAATGTATTACTTAGGGCTCAGAATCAGTGTTCAGTTACGGTTGCTAACAATAATTGGTAGCCACGCCTAAGCAACTGAAACCACTCTTGAATCTCATCACAGCCCTCGAAACATGTTAGTAACAAAGAAATCAGTGATGAACATTGAGCAAAATCCAAATCTCAGATGAGATCGTCCTCATCATCATCGACACATTCCCTCGATAAATTACATCTACCCAACCACATGTATAAACCATGATACAATAAATGGGTTTCTGAGGGATATGAAAGAAAGGGGCAACAATAATGGTTGCGCCACCATTGCCGCCGCCTCTCATACCAAGAAGCCCATTGCGTGGTCTGCCAAACCACATAAGGATGATCGACCAACAATCGACCCCACCGGCATAACCAAACATGCCCGGAAAACTGCCGGCTCCTTCACCTCGACCGCATAGGGGAGGCGAAGCGGTGGCAGATCCGACCGCCACCGGCATAGAGAAGAACAGATGAGGTTGCACCAAAACCCACAAAACCCTCATAAAAGGGAAACAGACAAAAGGCAGAGACAGATGAGCACCGACGAGAAAAAGGGGGACCAGCGGCCCAACCCGTCGCCACTGACAACAATATCGGCGAGTAGACGGGAGAGCAGACCGCTCGCCACCGCCAACTCCACCACAAAAACCCAGAAAACCCTTATAAAAGGGGAATCAAAATTAACAAACAAACAAAGCAAGCCATACATACATACATACATACATACAGGAGGTAGAGAAAGGAAACAGATGCGATACGACACACGGGAGACGGGGAAACGATAGCCAAGTCGGAGCGACCTCCTCCACCACCTCCGGCACCATCAGACACCGATTTCGCCCTTTCTCACTATATCATTTGTACTACTATTTCTCTCTCTAAAATCTGTCTGTTGCAGACGGTGGCGGTTCATGCGGTGGCGGTGGCGTCCGCTGTTCGCGGTGGCGCCAGCGAGCGGCGGTGGCGGCAGCGAGCGACGGTGGCATCATACATCTGAGAAAATGAGGGCATTTCCTCTTATAAACAGGTAGAGGCCAGAGGGGGTAAAACGCAAAAGAGAAAAGATGTGTGATCAAAATCAGAAAACCACAAAAACAACTGCTTATTTTATTTGGTTTTTAAATACATAGGATAATTTAAAATTGCTTAACCCGTGCGCTGGTTAACTTCATTTTGATTACAAAATCAAACATACACTGGGGTTAACTCCTTGGTTCCTTCATAAAATCAAATAGAACCTGCTTGGAAAATACTTCTTCCTTGTCTTCTCTGCCTGCGAATGGAATTGGACCACCAACGCCTCCTGTAAACGCCATCTCCATCATCTTTTTCATCCCCATTCCATTGTTCCCGCGATTCACCGTGAACCCTAAATTAACAGGTTCGACTCTCCGATTTCGTTTCTACCGACACCAGTGGTAGCTTCTCTACTCTTACGCATATGTTCCTATGTGTTTCAAGTATATATGTGTGTATGTTTGTGGTTAATTGCTCGCTAGTTGAGTGATAACAAATGTAGTTTGGGGGAAATGATGGAATCTTGTATGAATTTAGTATTAAGTTAGGGTTCAGTTGGTTTTGGGTTTGAAAAGTTGCTGCTTAATCAGTCATACTTGCCAATTGAACTTCAAAGTTATAGTTTTTAATTTTGCTCTTAAGATGATTGTTTCTATGGTTTTGGAGCTTTTAGGGTTCATTATTATGAGCATTAATTAAAAAGAAGTTTTGTATTTTAACTGTACTTGTTCAAGTGGTTAGTACGTAGGGGACATGGGTTTAGATCCACTATCTTGCTGCAACACCCCTAGTGCACCTTTGGGTTCGCAGAAATTCGTTTGACTTCTTAATAATTAATGAAAAGTTAAGTTTTGTGATGAAAAATGGGTTAGTTAGACAAGGTTAGGTTAAATTTAGGGCTCAATTGGGAAAAATAAGCTTGGTAAGTTTTATCATTTATTGTTTAAAATAATCACCTAGGTATGTTTTTTTTATTAGATAGCTAAGCTATACTAAAATTTAGTGTTTTATTAGTACAATTAGTTGTATAAATTTCTTGTTCACATAATAAAGACTATTTTTTTATAATCGAATTCATGTGATTATTGACTGATTTCATAAGCATAAGTTGATTATGGTATAATTATTGGAAGTTGCAGCATATCTCTCTGAAATGGATGTTGGAGTCTATGCAGACTCTTATCAGTGTTATAATCAAGCCAAAATATCTAAAGCATGAAGAAGAACAAGTTAAGCTTCTTGTTGCAACATGCACTGATAACCAGAAATACTGCCCCTAGAGCACCGTATGATGATGTGATGTTTTAAAGGTATTTATTTTCTTTACATGATTAGGCGTCATGGCTTTTTTTTTACATGATGTTTGATAATAATATTTTCATAATTGCAAGTTCACAGTCTTCATATACATAATACATTGGATACTAACTGTTTTTTTTTTCACGTTACGATCATATGCGCTCTTGAAACTCAAAGTGAAGGTTTCTTGTGTGGGTTGTTCCCTAAGCAGTTAAATCGGTGAAATATCGGATATCGGTCACTGACCGATATTTGATATATCGGTTCTCGCGGTGATATATCGGTGAGATATCGGTAATTGCATATATATATATATATATATAAAACACTAAAACTCATATAATATTAATAATAAGATACTAAGATAGTCAAATACATAGTCAAAATACTTAAAACCCATAATCAAAAACACAATCAACATAATCAAAACCCATAATCAAAAACACAATCAAAACCCATGAACTTTCAAAACATAATCAACATAATCAACATAAGCAAAAACACAATCAAAACCCAAAAACACAATCAACATAATCAACATAATCAAAAACAACAGACCTGCTTCAACAATCAACATAATCAAAACCCATGAACTTTCAAAACATTTAATTGATTGGTTTATCATTGTGCCATGTTAAAAGAAAGCCAATATGGTTTTTGCTGAAAGTTCGGAGGGCTCACTGCTTTGAAATTACCCTTCAAATTACCCTTCAACATAATTAAAAACAACATAATCAACATAATTGACCAATCGAACTCACTGTTTCTTTACCCTGTGGCCTGTTCGAAACAAACCTGAGGCTGAGGCTCTGATGTTCGACACTTCGACTTCGACCTCTTCAACAGACCTGCTTCAACAATCAACATAATCAACATAATAAAAACAACAGACCTGCTTCAACAATCAACATAATCAAAAACAAACATACCTTCGACCGACGACCGCTGAGGCTGAGGCTCTGATGTTCGACTTCGACAGTTCGACCGCTGCTTGGTTGCTCGACTAAGACCGCTGAGGCTCTGATGTTCGATTGCACCAGACAAATAGGGTTATTTGGGTTAGTGGGTTAGTGGGTTAGTGGGGTTAGTGGGTTAGTGGGTTAGTGGATTTTGTTGGACAAAAACGAGCCTAGGACCAAAACCGAGCCCAATGATAATATCGGTGATATGGCCGATATTTGAAAGCCAAAATATCGGCGATATATCGGTCATATCGGCCGATATTATCGGTGCCGATATACTAACCGATTTTTGGTACCGATATTATACCACAGGACCGATAACCGATATATCGGTGATATATCACCGATATATCGGCCGATTTAACTGCTTAGGTTGTTCCTTGTATCTGATTGCCTTCAATCACGCTGTAAGTCATTCTTAATTTGCTTTATTATATAGATATGTACGTGCTGTTTCGTATCTTTTATCCTCTAGCAAGCATGTTGGGAGGTGACTAAGCATGTCGGCATGCACAATGTTAGTTTTGGATTTAAGATTGTTAATTAAGCGTAATTACTTTGTTAATAATAAACTTTTGTTAATAAAGTTTAAAACATAAAAAATTGATGTGCTACTTAAAATATAAAAATTTGATGGTTACTTGAAAATATTTTTTTAAACCATAAACTTGTTTGGCCTGCACAATGAATTAGGTTTTTTTTGAAAAATCAGCCTAGTTAAGTTTCGAGATATTTTGTTCACATGTCATGATGATTCATAGTAACTTTAGTGTTTTAATTTTAAGAAAATAAATTTTGAAGGTGTTATAGGAAATGATATTACATCTTTTGTGATTATTGATTCATTACATTGTTTTAAAGAAACTGACTAGGATTATGTTTGATATGTTGATAGCCTTGACTTTCAAGACTGAAAGGCATTAAGATCTGTGATACACTATAAGTAAAAATTATTTATGTTAGAAACGGATTACTCATCAAAGTTTTGTGGTAACTTGTTACAGACCAAGCGGAAGAACTCAACCCAAAAGACTAGTCTAATGGGTGAGGGAACTCATTTGGCCTATAAATCCCACATCAATTGCCCATACAATCGATCTGGGACAAGTCCCATACCTTACAATGGTTTCGGTCCATAACATTCGCCTCTCCTTAGGACCAACGTCCTTGTTGGTCATGGCTGGCTCTCTCCAGGCCGCCATTCCGAGGTTGGCTCTGATACCACTGTTACAGAACAAACGGAAGAACTCAACCCAAAAGACTAGTCTGATGGGTGAGGGAACCATTTGGCCTATAAATCCCACATCAATTGCCCCTACAACCGATATGGGACAAGTCTCATACCTTACAATGGTTTCAGTCCATAGCATAACTCTGACTCTATGCTAAAACAAACTAAGAGTTATAGTCTAGTTATACTCAAGCCCATTATATATATATATATATGTGTGTGTGTGTGTGTGTGTGAATTATGGCCAATACCGGGTATATAAGCAGTGATTTCAAATCCAGAGGTTAATCGTACTCTGGCAACTTTACGTAAGGCGGAGTTCAGCTCGCACCAATAGCGGAGCGGCCGGAGATTTATTGAAAAGGCGCAGCCCTGCCCCCCCCCTAGCCGCCTACCTACTCGTGTTCGTAGCTCGATCGGAGGTCAAGACTGTGGTCATGCGGAAAAACAGAAGTCGTCCGTATCAAGTGATACGTGAATTGCTCAGTAGTGCTTCGCCACTACCGTAGCTGGCATATATATATATACATACATATATATATATACATACATATATATATATATACATATATACATATATATATATATACATATATACATATATACTAGTAGGAAAACCGCGCGATGCAGCGGTAATGTTGACAACTTACATTGTGTTACTTCTTATTTATTAGCTTATCAATTATCTCATACTGTTGTATAATACTTCTGTTAGTCAAATATATAACCGAATCTATCTGAAATTTGAACAAAATGCAAGAAATTAGTTTAACTTTAAAAGTGGAAGTGTATATGCAGATGTCGAAACATATAAACAACAAATGATACACACAAAAAAAAACCGGTCTCTTGTCATATCCTTGAAAGCTTCATCATCATTAATAATCAAATTGTTTATTGGACTCAAATTTGACCATGTAAAGGTAATATGCACAAGCAAAGTTCCATCATTAATAATCAAATTGTTTATTGGAGTCAAATTTGACCATGTAAGGGTCATATGCACAAGCAATTTTGTCAGAAAACATTAGAGCTAAAACAACCCATAAGTAACATAAACGTACCA